>CM060872.1:24717467-25198818 GCA_030737845.1 Acorus calamus | reverse complement strand
TCCCTCCAGGAAGAATAAGCTATGAATAACTGATTTTCACTTAAACCAACATTTTTTGATTGCCTGTTTCAAAATAATAATTACTTCAGAATAACACCCCTTACAGCAATGGAATGAGAATAGCTATGAAATAAAGACCACGACCAAAGACGTACAAAGCTTCTGCAAAATTTATCACCTGCTTCTCCGACTCTCTCTCTGTATATATATAAGCTTTCATGATCATTGTCACTCATATGGATTTCTGAAACTTCTCAGGAGCTCCGGAATGTCATAACCAAGCATATCATCAACGGACTGAATCAACTTCGGCTTCAGCTTCTCAAACTTGTCTATACTGTATCCGCTTAATACCTCTTTGAAGTGGTCCACATTGGGGAAGTCTCCCATGGGTAGATGAAATTCCCTCTGGACCTGTTTCAACAGAATACATGACATGTCACTCTCTGACAAGATATTTCTATCCACACTTAACTAATCATCTATGACATGCCCGAAATTGATTAAATATGTTAGCACAATCCATATGATAATAATGAACCAAGCAGGCCATACAAAATATAAGATCAAGAATCATAAGAAGAAAAAACAGCATTAAATATGATGTCCTGAACCAAACGGAATCTCATTGATCAGCTATTAGAGAAAAATTCAAACACCAAGGGAGTTGGTTGTTGACTAGATCATGAATCATTAATCATCAATCAATCATGCAAAAATTCAGAAAATTGGTTTAGAGACATCTAGCCACACTATGCAAATCATCCATCAGTCATGCATTACAAGTGTAAACTTTTCTGGACTAAGATTGCAGATATAATCCTACTTGTTTGATAGTAATAGAACATAAAACGTTATCAGATAGGTTTAATATGTTACAAAAGCAATGATGAACAGTGCCTGACACAAATTTTAATAATAAAAATACATAATTTTTATTATAAATATTTGCATACAATCTTTATATTTACTTGGAATTTCCTCCCTCTAAAATGGCTCAAATTGAAAATCCAAACAGTCTACCTACAAGTAAACATCCACAAAAGCTGATATACGCCACATAAGAATTGAATTTTTTTTATTGAACTGAAAATACAAAAAGCACAGAGCCGAAAGAAATACAAATCCGAGCAAGAATCCAGAAACAAAATACCAAATACAGAATGCCTTTGTTATAAACGACCCACAGATCACAAAGATGATAAGAACCACAAACACAAAAATCAAGTGCGAATTCAAACCTTTGCAAACTCATCCTCTAGGTTATCAATGAGCCTTTGTTGGGTTTTAGCCTTTCCCATCATTGCAGGCATCTCCTTCCTCAAATGACTAATTATGTAGGCATGAATCTTTGCAGCTCTAGCACGCTTTACAAATTCATTAATCTGAAAATGGAATAAGGTCATTAAACTATTCCCAAGAGACTAAAACTTGTCAAGATAAAATTCATTGATAAATGATATGTAACAATAATAATAATAAAAAGGGTAACATACTCGGCGATCACAAGCTTTCTTAGGAATATCTTTCAAATCAGATAGAAGGTCATCTTGTTCTCTCTCAAATAGTTCTTTTCCAATTGGTCCGATGGCTGATTCATTGACTGGCTTGTCGTTGAATGAACTGTCATTTCATGGCATGTAGACAAATTTAGGAAGCACATTAATCAAAGTCCCCAAAGAAAAGAAAAAAAAAATGCAGAGAAACTATGCATAAATGTTGAATCCAAATAACAGGCGTAGCAGGCCTCTAATCTCTTGTGAGAGTCCTCTATGTCATGGGAAACTAAAATTTAGCTAATGCATAGTCTTGTTCCAACATATCTATCTAGGAATTTAATATTAACCACAAGTGCTTGTGAAATCCACAACTAAGAAGAGGACACCACCCAGAGCGGTGCTGCATAGAGAAGGGTGCTGGGAGATGTGGATATGGTCTTGCCCTTTTGGAATTGTTTGTGGCACAAAGTGACAGATTTTAGGATTTGAATGCAGGACATTATCTAGTTAGCTCAATAACTTAACAAGTGCTCCAAGCAATGGCCCTTGAAATACATAATTATAAATGTAAACAAGAAACTAAAGATAGAATGCCTACCCAATGTAAACACGATTAACTTCAGGAGTATTCAGAACTTTTCCAAGTGACCACATCAAAGCTCCATAAACCCTCATAAGCTACAATAAAATAAGGACATCGCTGTTAACAACACAACAGATACACATAGGAGAAAGAAGAAAAATGATTAACAAAACAAGTAAAAGTAAGATGATGTTTAATTATGTTTTGCTTTATACTTGTTGTGTGTCAACTTGGTCGGCCTTATTCAGGACTACACGTATCTTGTCATCATGACCACGCAGTGATCCAATCACACGCTTAAACTCATCGCTGATGTCAAGTTTATGAGGATCGAACAAAAGAAGAATGAGGTCACACTTTGTGGCAAACCATGATGTCACACCAGTAAAATCATAGCTACGTTGTGTTCGCTGTTTCTCTCCAGAAAGAACGCCAGGAGTATCGACAAAGGTGATGTGTTCCAAAAGCTTTCAAAATGAAGAAAGATAAAGAGTGAGACCATGCTAACAAATGTATCTAATTCATTCTCTGAAAAGTTATATAAAATCTTACTGGATGTGGCATCTGAGAGCACTCAAATTTTGATAGAAATGCAGTTCCAAATGTTGTGAGACCGCTATAAGGCATATCTGCTTGAACAGCAATAGTGTTCCCTGGAATACTCCTTTCATCAGGTCCTGACTGATAAGACAAAAAATAATTGGGAAATATCATACCCATTTGAGTGAAACCTAAAAATAATACACGCTGAAAGCAGAAATCCCCAATTCGCCTGAAAACCATAATGTTGAGAATGATTCTTGATTAAGTATTTTATATTTATCCAAGAATATGGTAATTTGAAGTATGAAAGAAAGAGTCAACTGATCTAATCTATCTATTGTTTTCAAAATTGAGTAACTAGCAATAATGGTCTAAAGATCGACTAAAATACGGTGTAGGACAATGATCACCCACAAAATGAAGCTAGTACCAATTGAAAAGATAATAAGATAGTTTTCATCAACAATGAGCAAAAAGTTCACAACACTAGCAAAATAGGAACCAAACAATACAAGGTATGCAATAGCAACTCATACAACCCCAGAATCAAATATCTTTTAAGGCATGAAACATACCATAACAACAACGAATCTATCGGTTGTAGGTTCAGGTCCAATATGAGCACCTGATCAGAAAGAAATTCAAAGTACATTCACTTTCACATTCACTATTGAATAATTTTCAGAATTGAAAGAGAAAACAAAATTTTAAAATAAATAATATAACTTACCTGGGTAACCGGTTCTTAACAAATGCTTTATAAATGTTGTTTTTCCGGTTGAATATTGACCCAGGAGCATAACCATTGGTTTGGCATCAAAGTCACTGTTTGTCTGCAAATAACCACAGAACATATTGTCATATTTGATTTAAATATCTCCCAAGACTTCAGTTTGTTAAACAAAGCATAATGTGTCGTTTCGATGGATCTACTCACCAATAAAGGAGACACAAAATCATTAAAGCGGTATGTAACTTCCAAGGGCTTTAGCTTTTCCAAGTACAACCTTTTCAGGCCATCAACAATAGATGTCACTGAACTTAAAGGTATCTGAAATTACAATAATACATTTAAGATAAGAGGTCAGGCGATTATTTACTGACCATAACCCAAATATCAATGTTATGAATCAAAACAAATATACCACCAAGTTCATAATTTTAAGGAAGAAATGCATTCAAAATCCACACCTGTCAATATACAAGACGGACAACTATACTTCATTAAAAAAAAAAAAAAAGTCCAACTGAAATAGTTGTACACCACAATTATATTCTTAGCATTAATGACTAGAATTTAATGTCTCAAAGCAGGCAGGATAACCCCATTACAAATATTAGAATTATTAGAATTTGTTGTCAAGATCCCCGCCAATGGGAACATCTATAATAGATTAATGAAAACAGTTTGGATGAGATCCCTGTCGTGGCAACAAAGAAGAGGTTATAGAGGATGGCAATGGAAAATAACTGATCCACCCAGGCCCCCTAAAGTCATCAATCCAAAGACATGCAAATCCACACTGACTTGGAATTCTTCATAAATAAAAGTTCCACTGATGCTAGAGGGGGTGAAACTACTCCATATAAGTAGAAAAAAACAATAAAGTAGAATACACCTCCAAATATATCAGGTTGAGCTAACAGTAACACAAACAAAACCCAAAACATAAGAAACTTCTTACACAAAAATTCACAAGAAAAACAGAATAAACATAAACTAAGAAATTAACATGAAAAAAATATATGCAAAAGACAAGTAATATAGGAAAATAAGAAACACCTTCTTTGCAGACTTTGATGTGAACCACTGAACTGACAATGGGGGCTGGGGCTTAGAAATCACTGAAGCATTACAGATCGATCAGTATCAGTATTTGACTAGATAAATGGTCAATGGCCTGTGTTTAGAGTAATGCATGACAAATTCCTCACCATCTACATCAGGACTACTTTCTTTCGATAAGCGCTTACTTTTCTAGACAATAATCAATTTGCAAAAAAATTAGAATTAAACCACCTCAAAACAAAACCCAAAAGAAAAAAAAAACAAATAATTGTGGAGGAATATGATCTTGTATGTACAGCTATTAATGTGTCCAAGCCTTCCATCGTTGGAGGGTTTAAATTCTCTGTGTCTGTAAAACAGGGTATCACATCAGTCCATGAAATATAACTGTAATAGTTCACATGAAAGTACAAGATTTAACAATAAAATCTCTAAATTTTCACACCTGCATATGTTAGAGAATCCTGATTAATCTCATTCCCTGCTTGTGCCAAGGAAACCAGCTGTCCATTAAGAAAATCAACAAAAATCAGCACACCAGCTGCACTCGTCCTAGCTTCTCATATAAGTGCAATGAGTTCATTTATTAAAAGGAAAAAAGACACCCAAACCTGCATAGCAGTGACAAACTCTTGGAATCCAAGAAATCCTTGTCGTTTGGAGTCCGCAATCGCCCACACCTAATATAAAAAATCATCAAATTAATGCCTATACACAAGTAAATTAGACTGAGAAGATTCAATTAAGGGAACCAGTTAAAGATACACTAGGCATGGGCAGACATAAGAGCAACCCGCCAACCCGTCTTAAGCTAATGGCTAATGCAAATCTTTCACAAGGAAAAGAAGGAAACTAATATATAGTCATGCATAGTGAACTTACATGCATAAATAAAAGAGAGCAAATGAGCATTGGAAATTCATAAGCATATCGACTATTGTATCCCGATTCTCTTAGCACACAATTGTTTTCGACATAATAAGTGGAATTGAGAATAGTATAAGGTTTATTACTTCTTTTTTGTTTGGTTGGGCAGAATAAGCCTGAATTTTCCATCACAAGCAGAAAATCATGAATATAATTCCAGCTTAAACATAGATAAATGGTGGATAACTTTAATGCTAACTCTTGGATTAAACAAATGTTGCAACTTGGACAAAAAAACACAAAAATTATTCTCATCCAAAATCCAACCAGACAGAAAAAACCAAAATAAACTAATATTAGAATCTAGATCAAGCAAATATTCTATTCCACCTAATTACATTCCATCACAAAAACGGGGGCCAAATATTCGCTCTAAAAAGGCCGCACAATTTACTCAAGAAACACAATGCGCTCTATTAATTCTCAATAGAATAACTAATCCACATTCGAGGAATAACAACAGATCCTCAGCATTTCACATTTTAACACTTGCAAACAAAGATTAGGGTTTCCAAATCACACTTTCCACACGTGTACACACAAAAAAACAACAAAGATTCTTTTAACAAGTAATCAAGGGAGGACCTGTTTGAGCTCGGTCCGGGACAGTTTCGCCATGGCGAAGAACTTGGTGGCGTCGGCGCCCGTGATGCGTCCATCTCCGTCTGATCGAAGATCCAGTAACAGTTCATCACCACCGACGAATCGGCGAACAAATCAACACACAGAGAGAGAGGAAACCTGAATCGGCGAAGGAGAACCAGTCTTGATAGATCTTCTGGTGCTCTCGAGTGCACGAACTGATCGGGGCCGATACGATATCCATATCAGAGAGAGAGAGAGAGAGAGAGAGCGTTCGCTGTTTCAATCTCCTGTTTTTTGAATTGGGGTTTATTTGAATCGGGGAAATCGCATATTGGGGGTGACGAGGATAAAATAAGGTGACCCCCGGTGAGCATAAGCTGATAATAATACAAACTTATTAGAGATGGGACACATATCGGTATCTTATTAGATATTAACATTAACATATAAATAGATCATTTACTAAAATTCAATCTTCCTATCCATTTATTATACTATGAGACTTTGGCTGCGTTTGGATGTGAGATTAAAACGTTGAAATTTTTATAATCTTCTGTTTCAAACTCAGTTTTTGAAAATCGTTATTTTATTAAATTTTCAATCGCAAGATTTTTTTGCTTCAAAATAAAAGATGGTGGTTTAAAAAAATAAACGCTGAAAATGTGTTTGGATTTGAGTTCTAGAATTTTTAACTTTTCAAATGCATAATCTACCTAAACTCGTATCTAAATGGGGGCATTTGTGTAGTCTTATTTAAGTCATAATATTTCATAAAAGAAGCTCCATTAAAGCTATTTTTGTATAAATAACTATTTCAGTATAGATGAGGAATAAATCATTTTTTATTTAATTATATTTTTAAATTAATATTATTTAATGCTCAAATGTAAAAGGACGGATCAAACATAAATAATTATACTCCGATCCATCTTATATTTAAACAAATGGTTAAAGACATCTCCATCCCTATAATAACGAGTAATTCCATATAAATCACTCTCAAAGTTGGAGTAGACATGCAAGTCCTGAAAACTCACAAAAACTCTACCATCTCCGAATTAAAATTTCAAACAGATTTGACAGACTATTCCTAGAATATTTTATCATTGTGTAATTGTGAAAACAAAGTCCCTATAAATAATTATAAATATAAATTAGTCTCTACAAAAGACCAAATTGTCTCTATAGAATTTTATATTTCTTTATTCTAAAAGAGACATTGTTTAAAGGGATAAAAAAGTTAATGACAATTTAGTCATTTCATGGTATATGTTAAGGATAGATTAGGTTATGGTTAACCTCAACTGACAACATAGATGTATGTGGATTTATGAGTTTTTAAAGATTTGTACATCTCCCCCAACTTTGACAGAGGTTGTGTTTGATTGCACAATTGCAAAATTTATTTTTAAAAAAAGTTGGGTTTAAACTGATTTTGCAGAAAGCTACCTCCCCATAGCTTTTGGGAAAACTTAGGTTTTGGGAACTTTTTCACATAAATCTGTCTACATCTTTTGGCCCCAAATTTTTTTGTCTGAAAGCTGGTTTGGGAAAAACAGCTTCATGCGAACTCAAAAGTTGTTCAACCCCATTTCCAAACATGCTCTTTGCTGTGTTTAGTTGCAAGATTGTAAAACTGATTTTAAACAAAAGCTGGATTTAAAATTAATTTTATAAAATGCTGCATTTCCACAGCTTTTGAAAAATTTAGGTTTTGAATACTTTTTTACAAAAATCTATCAGCAACTTTTGACCCCAATTTTTTTGTTTGAAAACTGACTTAAAAAAAACAGCTTCGTGCAAACTCAAAAGGCAAACTCGTTTTCAAATGGATACAGGTATGTAAATATCTTTATCCCATAAACAAAGGGCCCATCTATCCCCATCATGCTGTTTACTAAGCCCACCAGTCAAAAAATAAAAAAAAACAGTATATAGTTTTAATTTGAAAAGCACTAATCCCACTGATCCATTCGACAGTCACATTGTTAACCATTATTTACACCATTCGATGGTCATTATGTCAACCATATTTAAAACATTTGGCCATCATTATGTCAACTGCCTTTAAACTATTCGACAGTTTACATGTCGACCTGCGATGTCCACCTCGACATTGGGTTCGCCGAACGGAAAATATGAAAAATATACATCCTATTTTTTGTATAAAATGAAAGAAAACATTTTATACTTTTTTAATTTAAGATAAAAATTATTTTTTTCACTGTGGACATAAATATTGAACCACATATATCTATTTTCACATGATTACCTGTTTGCTTTTTTCTTCTACTCTCTTTCGACTAACATATCTATTTTCCAACAAATGAATGTCTAAGTAACTTAGTATCCATCACTGAATAACATGATATATTGACTATACATACAACTCATTTAAAAAACAAGCAGCCTCAAAAATCTATGCAAGTCTAGTTACAACAACAATTCCGATGTTGTGGTCTGATGGTTCTAAAGAAAGTGTAAAACCTACACTTTACATTAAGTATATTTAGATGATTTTATAAGGAAAAATAAGTAGATGATCCAGTCCCGTTTTATAATACCAATCCTTAACATTATACAGCTACATAAATCTCATAATTAAAGGAAAGAGTCAAAACTAAATTAGAGGGTCCAGCTGTTACAATTTGAATTAATCATATCATTCCGTTATAGGAAACATAATAATATGTTATTAAAATAGTGGATTATTGATGTGGTCAATATTTATGTCCACAAATAAAAAAAGAATTTTTATCTCAAATTAAAAAGTATATAATGTTTTCTTACATTTTATACAAAAAATAGGATGTAAATTTTTCATGTTTTTCGTTCGACAAACCCAGTGTCGAGATGGGCATCGCAGGTCGACATGTAATCTGTCGAATAGTTTAAAAGCAGTTGACATAATGAAGGTAAAATGTTTTAAATATAGATTGACAGAGTGACCGTCGAATGTTATAAATAATGATCGACGGTGTGACTGTCGAATGGACCGGTGAGATTAGTGTTTTCAAATTAAAACTATATGGGTTTAGTAAACTACATGGTGGGATAGACGGGCCCTAAATAAAAACATTACTTTAGGTGGAAACAAAGTGATTGTAATTTAAAAAATGCATGGGCCCTCCAAGAACAGATTCTTCACGAGCTAACAGAAAAAGCGTTTGTGACGGTGGGTGGTGAACCGTTAGAGTGTATTTGCTGTTACTTTCACCGGGGGGTGCACAAAAAGTGCACGCTTTAAATGGGTCTCACTAAACAATCCTTCATTGAGATTTGAAAAAAAAAAACGTAACACTGGTGTTACAACTCTCCTTTTGGACTCTCTGGTTCTCAGATTGCAAGGATATTAATTTCAACCAAGTTTGAATAATTGAACACAATGTCATTATTTAATCAATCAAATCTAAGATATTTGTATTTGTTTAGAAGTTGAAGTCACCCGCATGTTGGGTGTCTCCCCCCCCCCCCCCATCATTTAATTCTCAGATAATTTAAACAATGCGTTTGAGTAGAAGAATAGGTGGGAATAGAGAAAAATAATATAATAATAAAAAAGTGTTTGGATAAAGAGAATAAGTGGATATAATTATGTAAAATTAGGTGATAATAAATTGATTTTTATATTCCAAATCTCTCATGGAATTGTGTAATTCTTCTACCGGTATAAAGAGACTCACCTGTCAAATCATATGTCATCACATTAAATCATTTGTCATCACCTCTTATACATTAATGGAACTCACATATCAAATCAACTTTTTATACATTATTTATATTTTATTCTTCATGAACCGAACAACTCAACCTTTATTATTAAGTTTCCCAATGAACAAAAAACACAACTAAATAAAAAATCATCAATTTTATCAATAAAGTTATTTATTCCTAGAATATGTATAAACCCTAAAATAACTTGTTTCTCTACTCAAACGGGTCCTAAAGCTATGCGCACTTTCCACTTTCAAACACCACAACATAGGAATTTAATATCTCCAGGCCTACTATGCACTATCCCCACACATAATAATGTTGATATGACACTGGCTCGGATTCTCCAGTAATAAGAGGTTACAAATATACTATGCCACACAGAAGCTAAGAAGCATACATAAACCAGTAAAATTACACTGTTTAACTCGAGCTCACACATATTAAAGAACACATTTCAATGAAATTAATTTATCTATGCAAATTGCAAACATTACAGTGTTCACCTGAATAAACTTGAACAAACCAACATTTCATTCTCAAAATTTAAAACCACGGTACACAATCCGTTTACAAATGAGGTATAGTGGATTCCAGTATTCCAGTCTGAAGGGATCCTCGTATTTCATGTCGTTGCTACCATTTTCTCTATTTTTTTCCCCTACTTAAATTTTTTTGTTGTATGCATGTATTTTTCTTGTTATGTTGGTTACGCTATTCATTTTGATGTTTCTCGAGTAGTAGGCTTTAATGATTTCTTTATACAATCAATGATACCTTCGCAGTCAGCCTGGGGCAAGACACATCCTGAGTCGTCTTTGCTATCGTGTGGAGAGCGGAGACTTCCATGGGTTTGGCATGCTTTCATAGTCTTACAGTGCTCCGCTTCATCATCGCGAATGTTCACAAACACATCATACAAGTTCTCTGGAAAGATGAAAGGGAGACAAATCAAGATCTCTAACCAGCAAAATTGTAGCATATGCAACTAATATTACTATATTAGGCAACTAATATGACCAAATGAAACTGTTCAAAAGCTGCTTCAAGTGAAAAAATTTTTTTTTACCTATTTTTGGTCTTCGAGTCTGTGGTTCCCGATCTGTTTGGAATTCATCTGGATGGAATAAAAAAGAATAATTATGAATCACATTGGCAGCACAAGCAGAAATCTGCGGATATAAGTATACAGAACTTACCAAACATATACAAGTCGTCGTTCATGTAGTATTTTACAGCAACCTCTGGAGCAGGCAATTTTTTCAGTTCATCTGCACCAATAGATTGAAAATTGTCTAAGAGATTTAGAGAAGAAAGGCAGTAACCTTCAAATAGCTGAACAGAAAATTAAGTACACATGGCTCATTTCGCACCTAAAGGGAGGAAAGTGAAAATTTGATGGGAATCAGGTCATTTGCAATGAATATCAATAAAAAGGTGTTTATTTTGGTTTGAATATGGAAATAAACATCAAAGACGGTTGGCAAAATGTGACGAGAGCAATTTTCCATCAGTTTAATGCTTATTCAAAAAGATAATGCACAGGAGGTAATTTTGTAGCTACCATCATGCAAGAACACTCATGATACGTTGCTTCTTTAGTTTACTGACCTGTCCTTTACATTCATGAGTAAAGCTATCTTTTTATTAAAAAGAAAGAAAAAAAAAACATCACAACTATATGGGCCAATAGATAATGAGGGCTTATAAGCTATCATATATCCACTCTTTCATTAATGGGACAGGCAATTCAGCCATAACCTAACTCATCTGAAGGGCTACTTGTACAGTAAAATTTATTACCTCCCTGAAGCAATAAAAACTTGTCATAAGTTGTGAATGCATGATTCTCCACACATTCAGAGAAATGATCTGCGCAAAAATATCCAGACAAAGGAATGATTATAACAGAAACAAGCATGGGACAAAGGTTTCATCATCCAGAGTGGTAAAACATGAAGTATCTGTAATTTGTTTAGAAAAAAAATATTAACTTAAAGGAAGAATAATCATAAAAACTAGCTAAGTTCAAACTCCAGTTACCTATCAAACAAACAAACAAAAAAGAAAGAAAGAAAGAAAGAGAGCTATTATATTGAGTTGTGCATTCAAGTCGCATTTTCTAAGAACAAAATCATTGGACTGTAGTTTGAAATATCATGTTGTACTGGTGTCATCATTTTATATATCATGTCTTCAGCTTATGAACATGACCTTGCATACCATGCCAGTAAATAAACCTAGCAGGGAATCAAGATACTGAGCAAGATAAATTTAATCACATCCAGGAGATCATGTCAACAAAAGCTGAAGGAATGGACACAATATACAATAGCTAGGATCTAAGAATGGGCCTCCACCTGTCACAGAGGAAGAAAATATACAATCATGATTGACTGATAAATGACTAGGACTGAAGAAAATATCTCATAGTAATGTTAAGGGTCAGGTGATCAACTTCAAAATAAGGCTTTATTTAACAGCTGTAACCTTTTCTGTTATCTCCATGCACTATTAGAATATATTAGCCTCTCTAATCTTCCTGAAGTTTGGTCTCGTCCAATGGTATTTTGTTAGACCAGATCCCTGTCGTGTTCCCAAGCACCAGCTAAAATTCTATCCCCCAGTATATGATTGGCCAAAACATCCATGACACAAATGATACTTCTATGAACCAACAAAATACAGAAGAATCCATTGGACATCCATAAATGGATTTCTGAAGTAAAATATTGCAATATAATAGTTCAACTTCTAAAACATTCTAACTGCAAACATGAGCAACATAATAGTTCATCTTCCCACTTACATGCCATTCTTGGGCTGATTGCATACATGAGCACAATCGTGAAGTAATAAAATATTGCAATATGCTGAGCAAGGAAGCGATCAAACCATAGAGAATTACCACCCAGTTCCTGCAAGAGAATTAGAACAAGTGCTTGAAATATCAAAGAACTAATAACAAAGGTACTTACATGTAAATTCTGTAACAAGGTGGTACCATGTACTGTGGTAGAGTATGCAACAAAATATAAATAAAATATAGAATACATGCACTGCTTCAAAGTTTGTGAAAAAAAAAGAAGTGAAGCTCACAAAAATCAAGATTTACTGTCTCTGAAATTAGAGAAAACCAAGAATGACATGTAAGTGGGAAGATGTCTGATGGTGTGAAGATTTTAAGGAAAAAATCATCTAGTCTCCAAATCTGCACAACAACCCACCTAAGTATCATGTTCCTCAATGTAAGGTATATTAGTTTGCCCCAGAAACTGTATTGAACAAACCCTCTGAAGTAATTCTAACCATATCAAACTACAAGTGTTTTTAACATAGGCAATGAATACATTCTACCGTATAGTTAGAGTATATCCTAATCAATTTGAAATTGAGGATGCTATATATTAAAGTCTTTTTCTAATAAATGCATAAAAATAAAGAAAGAATAGAGGGAAAGTTTTGATGTAAACAACTAGGAAGAAGCTTGAAGAATCAGACCTCCATGATGAGCAAATGATGCAACTCATTCCAGCTTTCCGCAAAATGAACCTTCAAATAATCAGCTCTCCTCCACCAGCCACAACTCTCATACAGGTGCAAAACAGATATAAAGGCTGTAAAAAACAACATTGACATCATCTTACAGAACTAGAACAAACTATGACCATATCTAAAGGCTGTGCATGCCAACTCCAAAAACCATGTGACAGAACACTCACCAAAATAAGGTACTCGAGCAATAGTTTCCAGTACATAGAATCTTGCATAATGTCGATCATGATATAGAGTATCAAGTATCTTTATAACTGAATCCTGCAAATGTAATTTTCCAAATGTATATAAGAAAAATATATTACAATGAAATTCAACACACAGTCACCCCACCTGGTAATAAAATAGAATAAATGGAATAGAATTGCAGCTCAAACTAGTATTAAGCAACTTCACTTTATTGTTTGGTTATTTGTTTTATTCAAATTCATTTTTTATTCAAAACTGAATAAGAATTTTGGCTTTATCTAAATGGAAAGAAGCATTGAAGTAGACATAAGCCAGTATATCACTACCCGTTATCCACGCTGTAATATAGTTATTCCAAAATTCTCGTTAAAACTGGAATGGTAATTAACCCTTGTTCCACCCAAACAAACAAGTATTTTTGGGGAAAAATCTACTCAATTCCCTATCCTACCACATATCCTGCATACAACAGGGGCATATATATCACAAGAATGCACTACAATGATTGACCCATCAATGATTCCATATCAAATCAATGAATTTCACCCCCATAAGTAGTGTCATGTATGAAGTGAAACACAATAATTAATTTATCTCATTTTATGCCACTTTTTGGTAGGCATTTTTCTTATTCAAATTAGAATAAGAATAAGCCCTTCATTTGAGCTATTCGTCATATCGAATTAGTAATCCAGGCTCATTCCCTATTCCATGCTTTATTCTACAGAAAAACATGATCTTTTAAGCAATCCCATACAATCTCCACAATTCAAGGGAAACCACTCACAGTGAGAGCAATGTTGATCGAATGCTCAATCTTGACCGCCCACCTCTCCAACGCCCCCGGCGAAACATCACCCGACGAACCCGCATCGACCTTGCTCACTTCGCCGTCCGCCAAGCCTTTCTTCACGGGGAACGAATCCTCCACGACCACTGATTTCTCATCGTCTCGCAACAGCGTCGCCCATGTTCGGAGAGTCCTCCTTCAAGTACCCAAAATTCGCAACTTTTATTGGAAAAACAAAAATGGTGAATCAGATAAGAGAAGGACTCACCTCGAAATCGATCGACGGTTGCACGAGAGACGGATCGAATTGGGACTGAAGAGGGGCTTGAAAATTAGGGTTTTCGAAGTGGAAGAGATTGAAGCGGAGAGGGTCGTCGCCATTTTTTTTAGATCTTTTAATGGCGGGGATGACTTTTTGTGGGGGTTTTAATGGAGGCGGAGATTTTCGGGATCTGGTTAAATGTTACGCAGAGCTGATGGTGTGACGTCATCAGAGAGGTGTTTTGTTTTGTTGTTGGAGGTGAGTGGGATGCTAACGTGGTTGTGAGGAAGAGTGTAAGGTGTTCTAGTCGGAGGATCTTGTGGAAGAGGAGATCGGGTTATCCTTTGGCTGTTTGGATGCTGATATGGTCACGTATTAGGTAAGGATAGGATGGAGTGGAGGAGTCATGTTGAGAATGAATTAACTTTAATCAGGCCTTCAAATAAACAAATTTGACTGATTTTTTTGGGGGTCATGATACAATTTTTTTTTCTTAGAGTCATTTGGTATGTATTCATTTTTTAAATTTTTTGTAAGTATAAAATAGACTAGTGTATGCATTCATGAGAATTCAAAACTTTGAATAGCAATAAAAAATTAATTACATGAATGATTGTCTTTAACCTTTTTTTTATTTTTTAATACATGGGTAAAAGTGTCATGGCTTTATGTAACACCACACTTGGATAGTTGTGCTGTAGCAAGTTCATTCACATTGTTGTGTGGCATAATGAAAATGATATATTAATGAAGTGTAATTTTTTATAAAAAATACTATGTAATTAAATGCATAACTATTTTTATAATTTTTATAATAAAATATATATTGAGATAGTTGAGACATGACATATATATATATATATATACTGTGAGTGAGGTGAGAAGATAAACTGAGTGTATCAACAACAACTACTGCAACATAAAAGAGAGTAATCATGCAAGTTCACAATGTCCACAACTTCTGGTCAAATCAAACCAATTTAGACAATAGCTAGCCACACAACAAAATGTATCGTGTGAAAGAGTCCAATAAGTCCAATCCAAGTCTCCTTTTTCTTCTTCTTCTCTTTTTTCTTCTTTACACATATATCAATTCAGGGCTGGCCAGTGGTTGCCAACAATTACAATTCATTTTTTTACCTATCTCACATAAACCAATTTGCCTGGTCATCATCAAATCACACATATCATGAACCCCCAAAACAAGCCGCCTACCAAAGCCACCTTTTTTTCTTGCTCTTCTTCCATGCAAGACAACAAACCACAACAAAAATAACAACTTTGTTTTTGCAAGCAAGCAATAACACACTCCCCATGTGATCTCCTCAACTGTTACACAAACATCTTTTCAAATCAGCCTCTCAACAACAGAGAAAAACAGAAAACAGAGAGAGAGACACGCACACAACACACACACAAATGGGAGGCACGAGTGAGAAGTCATTGAAGAAGAAGCAAAAGATGGAGAAGTTCATGGAGTACACTAAGAAGATCTTCAACATGTTGTGCTGCTTCAACAGCAGCAGGAACACTGATCAGACGGCTGCAGTTCTCTGCGACGAGCTTTCAAGCCAGCGAAGAAGCGCCATGTTGATGGCGATGATCCCGTCCTCTCAGCCTACATCGCCGCCCAGAACTACTTCACTGTCAGGCCTAACATCTACTTGTGAAAGGAGAGAAGGAACTCAAGTGGGTATCTTGGTTAAGTCTGTTTTGAAACTTGTTTTGAATGACTATGTGACATCTTAATTATAAGTATCAGTTGCACTGTAACATGGATGATAATTACAATTACATGACTGTGGTGTGATAATAGGCAACATTGGAGGTTGAAGAGTGCAACTTGGGTGTGTTGAACCTGACCCAAATTTTTGGAGGGCTCAATTTGGGATTTAAGCAGTCAGGTTCAACCTTAATATGGGCAAAACCAGACCTCAGTTGATCAGGTTGGATTGGGGGATCGGGTTAGTCAAGTCTAATGTTTTTTTTTCTTTTATTTTAATTTATTTTACTTTTTTATCTCTTCATCTTACCCCCTTTGAATTTGTAACTTACTTTAATAAAAGTGACGATAGCAAGATCTATTTTTTTTCAAAAAAACCTTGAATATGGGGGATATATAAGTGTCAATTTTGTTATTCAAGTAAGATTTAAGTTGTTTAATCTATAATATAAATCATGAATCATACAATTTATTCATATTTTAAAATGTGTGACAGTTTCATAATTTCCTTCCTTTGTCATTTCTTTGTCATCATTCCTCATTTTTCATTTATATTATATTTTTCACCGAAATATCGATTATCCTTGCTAGTTTTCTTATAAAGTTTGAATTATATAATTAAACATCATTTGAATGTGAAATAAGAGCATTATTCGAAACCAATTCAAATTTGAAAAGTCAGAATCTTGTTGACCACTCATATTTGAGGATTTGATCAGATTGGATTTGATAAAATTCTTTCAACATCAAATTAAATTTGAGTTATGAGCTCATATACGCTCAGTCTATTTTATAGCCTCATCTGCAATCTATTCTATAGCAATGTATGAGACTGTAATTCTTTTAATTTTTTTATAAAAGAAAAAAAAATACTATTGTATTTTGGTATATAGTTTAATTAATTCCTATACTTGCATATTGTTTCAATTCCACATTATATATAGATTGAATCACAAACAAATATACTACAAACGCTTACAAAACAACAATTTGTATCACAACTACCATATATACTAGGTGCAACCACAAACAAAATGAGACATGAAAATCAACATCACTGAAGTTTGAAGAAGGCCATGAGAGGGTCATAAACAACCTCCAAAGCATTTACAGCCATGACAAAGTCTGCATGGGCATAGTCATCCCTGTACTGGACCACCAGCTTTTCTGCCTGGTGAGACTTCAGGTTCCCAAGGAGAAGCTCGACGTCTTCCGGCACCGATAAGGCGTCGCTCCCGCCGTAGCCGAAGAACATCGGGAGATCGTCGGGGATGCTCGACATGTCATAGGCCGGTGGCGTGGGCTGCCCGTAGTGTCTCTGGTTGTTGTCGTCGTCACCGTAGTCGTACATTGCTATGGTTCCATCCCGGATCACTGGGATCGAATTTTATAAGTCAGGATCGGTCCTGGATATAGGCAACTAAGACCGGTCGTCTACAACCCTCACACATAGAGAGCCACCTAATATTTTAAAAATTAATTTCAAAAGTGATTCTAAAACTGCTTTTAGTTCATATTTTATTTCGGATTTTGAAAATAGAATCCACTCTAAAACTGAAACCAAACATAATTAAGGCCCGTCTAGATACATGTTTGGGTGAAAACGCAAACGGGACATGATAAATGCCGCATTTTTCAAGTTTTATTCATTAAAAGCGTTGCATTCAATTATTTTTAGAAACAATGTTTCTTAATTAAAAGCAGGATCGTTTTAAAATAATTAAAAGCATGATCTTTTTTTCAAAAGCTAACATCTTTTATATTCAAAATTTTAATTATATAGAAGACTTCATCATAAATTTCATATTAAAAAAATAAACAAAAAATCTCAACTTCTTTTGAAAAAAAAAGGAATTAATCAAATATGACCATTGGGATGTCCTACTCTGAGCCAAGTGGATCATGTTCTTGGTGGAGGTCGATTGAGGCTCGTATTGCAGGAAGACATCTACAGTGGAGGAGTTGAGGCAGCAGTTCTCACCTTTTCACACATAAATTAATAAGGATTAACAGTAAGTTGGTCAGCCCTGACAATGTATTTATGTGTCCATATGAGTGAATGAGAGAGAGAGAGAGAGAAGTCTGTGATACCAGTGAAGGCTGTCATCAAATCATAGCAGTCAATCCCTGGTTGACTGCACAGGTCCTTGAGAAGCTTGTTCACAGCAGCCCTGTGTAACCATAGCAAATATTCAGTAAGCGTTTTGTTCAATACTGTAAAACTACGAAAATAATTAAACTGTTTTTTAGATGTCTTATGATCATTTACCATGTCGAAAAATATGACAAACTATCCAAAACTCTAAAGGCATTAATAAATTCTCAGCTTCCAAAACATACCCATTGGGATCGAATTCATAGATGCCTAACCAATAGTACGTCTGTCAAGCAATGCGAGGAAGGTTAGATCAATCAAAGCATGCGTATTAGGTAATTAATCTAATGAAATGCATTATGTTTCAATGGAGGGTGGAATTTTATTTTACTTCGGCGGCGAAAGATTTGGCGGCAGCTTGCGCGATCGGTGAGGAAACATCTTCCAAGTAGGCAATGGGGCTGAGGAGAGCAGCAGACCTTACTATGTCCAGGAGTTGCAGTTTGGAGAAGGATGCAAGTGCAATCAATGTGCCCTGAAAGATATACAACAATAACAACATGACATATTGTAAACAAAAGTGTATTACATTCTAATAACATGAGCATAAAAGATTAATTTTTATCACAACAGAGAAAATCAGAATAGAACAATAACTTAAAATAAATTATCTAATTAACATGGCCCTCTGCACGTGATTGTGAGGGATGGGATGAATTAATAACATTCTCCACTAATGTCAGATTACAGTACTATAAGAATCAATACTGAACATCCCTTTAATAATAGTGCAAGGTTATGTAGCAAGATTATTAATAATCTCAATAATGAGTGAGCCATTTTCATTGTATCATAAAAAAATCAACTAAATATTACATTTGATATGGTGGGTTTATATGTTGGATTCTGATTTTCAGATCATAATAAGGAATTCTTCTATGATCGAATATAGTTTGCCTTGCGACTGAAAATGCGAGTATCATGTATTTTTCATGTGTAATAACAATGCTATAATTTTATATTATGTGTGGAAGCATTATAATCATATATATAGTCATATATACTTCTTTTATGAATTATGTTTTTTCATGCCACCTTAAAATGAAGAGTGTAATCTGACTCTCTTCTACCGACCTTTATCAAATTATGTAATTTTTTTTTATAGTTGCGTGTTTCTTTTCGTTGCATTAAATTTTCATTGAAATAACTAATAATATAAGAATAGTTCAATTTGAATATGAGAGTGGGGATTCACCAAAGAGTGTCCAACATAGTGGATTTTCTGGGCCGTCTGATCATGAACGTACGCCAACGTGGCAGGAAGATCATAGGCCACCAATTCATCCCAAGACCAATCCCAGTAAGCCTGAAAATCCCATCCAAAATCAGTATAACATCTATCAATCCAAACCGTTCATTCGATGTCCAAGATAAGTACCACCCAATGAACGGTCTGGATGGGTGGAATTAAAAGGAGTCGGAGGGACCACCGAATCATTGGTGCTGAGCGACACGTGGCCGCGGCTCCACTTGGTGCCACGTGTATTGGCGATCCACACATCGTAGCCGTTGTCGGCCAAAATGAACGCTAGTGATTCGTCGGGCGCGTTCAGTAGCCACGTTATTCCATCCTGCCATCCAAACTACGTGGTTACAACGCTATCCAGGTGGATCCGTATTCCCAAGATTACAAACCAGTCCTTGCAAACATAATATTCAAAAAACAATCCCTTGATAATAAATATAACACTTTGGATTGTCAAATTGCATCCAAGCCCAGTGAGGACATTTATTTACTAATGTCAATTTTTGTGTCATTGTGTGTGATTGGATTTTGATGATAAGTTATATGACAAAAATAAGAGATAAACCCTTTATACTGAACATTAGCATTGTTTATTCAAAATTGGGATAAATTATTCTTTAGTATTTTATTATATGACTTGTTCAATTTTTTTTTTTTTTGGATGATAAGTCCCTTTAGGGCGATTGCAAATGACAGGCCCATAGGAATATTACAAATTTTAGATGGACAGATCCCACACACTACTCTATGACTTGTTGACTTGCCAAATGAGACCTGAATATCCATGCATAAGTTCTTAATTTGTTAGACCACCCATTTTCAAAATGGGTTCAATTAAATTATAGCATAATACACAGTCATTCCTATAATCCTTTTCACAGGTAATACTAGGTTCAAGACATATAAAAGGGTATGTCATGTGCATTCAAATAATTCATTTTTCATCAAAATATATATGTTAATTAAATATAAATGTATACATTCAAAAAAATTCAAAATGTATTGAAAAATACAAATATCATTATATGAATAACTGTCCATAATATTTTTTAATAATATATATAGCAAGCATCGAACATGCAACCCCTTATTTATTGAAGTATATACCATGAGAACCCCGTGTTGTAACAAGACAGGCGGGCCTCTGGAGGGGGAACCGCCGGAGCGTCCCACCGGAATTCTCTGTAGGCTGAGGATGTACCCATCGTGAGTTGTCACCTTAAAAATCAAGTAACCAAAAAACCAGTTAAACTTTTTGAAGGATTAGTGACCAACATAAACACCTCATTAGCCTCCTATATTATATACCTTGTGTTCTTCACACTGGTATCCAAAAATCTCAACCCTTGATTTGCAGGTCCCATCGGAATCCTCATCGGATGGACGGTTCCGAGGCGCCAGACCCTTCCTTGCCCCAATAGCCACTCCAAAGAGAAGGCCTAAACATATAACAGTCGCAAACACATGTTGTGAGCCTTTGGAAGCCATACTTTTTGAGAGGTAATTCACTTTGCATGGATTGACTTTCATTGAGTTCTTATTCCGTTTTTAAAGTAGGAGCAGCAAATGCTTTCAGAAATGAGAATACATTGCAAATTTTAAGACCTTTAATGCTTTGTGAAACTTGAATTCTTGTGTTTGGCTTCTCTTAGTATAAAATTAAGCCTAGGATTTGTCAATTTGTCTTGTATTATAATAGTGAGAGATGATTTTATTAGCGGGGTTGAAACATTATTTTTGACAATGATCAAACGGTATAAAATAGTATGTGTGTAAAATAGCTTCCATTATATTAGCTGAATGATTATTATGCTAAATCATTTCCACATATGCTCTCCATAATTGCAGTCATTATTCAACAATATCTATTAAAGCATTTTGATGAACGCACGTCGCTCATCTAGACATGTACTAATAAAAATCCCATAAGTATTTAGTGATATGAAAATTTTCTATTTGATTGATTACGCCGCCGAAGAATAGACACATTAGGGCTCGCATCTGTTAATATGATAAGAACAATACAAGATACAAGTTCACACTTTTTTTTTATAATGACCCTCAAAAGGATGTCTTATCTTGTCTTATCTTATTAAAAGGATGTCTTATCTTGTCTTATCTTATCTATCTTATATTGTCCCAATGGTTTGGTTAAAGAAACATTGCCCTTTTTTGGACCACCAGGTTTGAAACCTACTAGATTCATGTGAATTGTGAAGAAAAAGTTCTCAACCTTATCCCCGTTTTGAATGGTGATATAAGACAGGTATAAGACAGAATAAGCATGGGTATGGAGGAAAATCTGTTTGTTTAAAGAGTATAAACTGATATAGCAATAGTAGTATAAACATGCATAAGTCAGTATAACAATTTCAGGGTCTCCCTAATATAGACTTATATCACCTTATTCGCGCCTTTAAAATGACATTTAGAAAGTATAAACTCCATATACATCACTTATCATTCATTTATTCTTTATCTATTATAAGTCAAACAAACAACAAAAACTATTTTATCACATTTTTTAACAAGAATAACTGAAAATATAAATAAATAGAAAATATCTTATTCATGTGGAATTGATATTCATACTGGCATAGTTATGTATCCAGAATAACTCAATTCCTCCATCCAAATGGGGCTATGTGAATTGTGGGCTTTAACTTACATGTTGGCCCTTATGAGTCTAATATTAGTGTGAATCGTTACCATGTCTGGATTGTTACAGGCAAAAAATATGGCCCACACCTTATTTGATATATATTATCTATAGGAAAAAGATACACACAACCTCAATTGCAGCCCATTTTACAGTCCATGATTTTTAAAAAATCATATACTAATCTTTTGAAGTATATGATATTATATAAAATGAAGTATATACTAAGATACATTAGTATATTTTTTTAATAATGAAAAAAAAAATTGGGTCATATACTATGTTAGAACCATATGCTATGATAACGTAGTATATACTACGTTATCTTAACGTATGGGACTGCAAAACGAGCTGTAAAAAGAACTTCTTGTATTAACACCCATTATCTATATTATATGATTGGATTTTTTACATATAAAACTCTGAAAAATCTCATGTTTTGTTAATATACTCACGGTGAATTATTATTTCTAACACCACCCCTCGATAAATTTCCTTTCGAGTAGTTCAAACAAGACTTCAAATTTTTATGATGCAAAAATACCTCTAAAAAATGTACAATTCAGCCCTTTTGATGGATATTAGTGGCGGTAGAGTTTCAAGGAGATATCTAGAGAACATAAGATTTTTTTAGGGGTATATATGCAAAAAAATCCTACATTATTTGGGTTTAAACTTGGAGAAGGTAGACATTTTAGAAATTCACATCTTAAACAGTTATTAAACAGTATAGATTTTAGGGTAAAAATATATTAAACAGTATAGATTTTATCTCACATGTGACCTAAACATTTAAATTCACTGATCACTCTATCAGTTGAGTTGGCCCGAACATCCCAAACCCTCAACCAAACTCCAACCCAAGCCGGGTTCCACACCTGACCGCCAAAACTCCAACTCGATCCCCCCCGAGTTGCACCGGTGCACCCCTTGATACAAAGGAACGGCAGAACCAATTCACTCTATATGGAAAATCTTTAGTTCATCAATTAGCAACTTTTTGATATGAACAATATCAGCTCATGTATAACACCTCCAGAATCACAACCTTATGAAGCAACTCGGTTAGTGGTGGAGATTACATGGATGTCATCTCCGGGCCAAACTTCTGCAGTTTTACGAGACTCTCGATGAGACCGGTATCTCGACAAAGGCCTTCTTAAAAACTGCCACCTCTGTGAATTTTTATACCCATGCAGCAGCTTCTGCTGCTCTTTTCGGATCTTATTGAAGGCCGAACGTCTCCCACTTCGCCAGCCAAGCCCAAACCTGCATACAGAACAAACCACATTTGAAAAGTAAGGGAACAAAATCCGAAACCTAATCGTGGTATTGAGAGATTTTAAGAATTAACTAATTGTAAGGACTAACCCAAGGATCAAAGTGGTCAAAGCAGTGGCTGTACAACCAGTCAAGCTGACGGTTCCAGAATTGGCAATCTTTTTTATCTCCTCGTGTTCTATCTTTTGGTTTTGTTCGATCTGCTCGTGAAAAAACTTATGGTCAACTTGCATTCTTCGTGCTCTCAATGAAATAAAAGGAGAATTGAACAAAGATATTTAACTCCTACATATCATCCATCGATGTAGAGAGATGGATTTTTTTTTTTGTTTATTTACAGAAATGCAACACAACTATTGTCAGACATGTATTTACTATATTTCTAATCCCAAACATACTGATTTCCAAGTATATATAGTGGGATGATCAGAGTATCTAATCAAAGAACTGCAAAAGAAAAAAATTTACATACAATATAACAACCATAAACACAGCTCTTCACCTATCCGGGCAGAAAAATGCAAGTGAAAGATGATTGGAACAAATTATCAATTTTATTTCTCAAAATGGAAGCTGTGCGAGGAAGTTTAAGACCCCATCTGGAAACAATTTTCAAACAGTTTTTTTTTCTTTTCATAAAACTACTCTCAAATTCTTTTCCATTAAAGCTGTTTTGTTATAACTAAAAGCTGAAGTTCAAAAATACCCATTTGGAATTGATTATCTAAATAACTGATTTTCGCAGAGGATGAATGAGCTTGACTATTGGTTCCAAACAGGGCCTAGGTCGAAAAATCATGTCGCACCAGTGAATGTAAGATCATATGTTCATACACAAACAGGAGTTACAACCCTTCCGCTTCCAAGATTTTAAGATCATTAGAAGACTCCTTACATAATATCATTCAAACAACAATCTGACAATGATTTGTATTCATTATACCCACAATTATACATATAAAAGGGTAAAAATATCCCTAATCTGATTTTAGGTGTTGGCAACAAGAAAGAAATAAAACAAAACTTGCACGCCAGAGTACAAAATCCACAGTGGTAAACATAGCGACTGAATGGAACTAAAAAAAATAAAACGTCAAGAAAGCTCAAATACAATAAACAGGAAAATGAGTGTATTGATTATTTAAAACAATCGATGAGATAAACACTTACAGCTTTCTCTATTGACCCAAGCCTTTTATCAATTTTTGCTTGATGTATCTGTCGCAAAGAATAACCTGAACAAAATTACTTTACCATTAGAAACAAAACAAGGTATCCATAAATTAATAGACACATAGAGAATTGAAGATTAAATGATGAAAGCATTTTTATTCATCCATTTACTCTTCTGATAAGCATTAAAATAATTGAGATGATCACATGTTTCTGCTGCATTGAAGAACTAGAAACATATAATACCCATATTGAAGGATTTGGAATAGAAACTCAAGTATTGGAGGACCATATGTAATCTAAAAACACACCCCTTATAAAATAATAGTGATACTAATAATAACTAACACAAATCCCAAATGAATCTACGAGACCGAAGGAAACTTGTACACAGAAAATGAGCTCTTCAATCCTAGTTTCTAGGTTATTCATGAACTATGATATAACTTTACTAGATTACTCCTGTATAATAGGTAGAAAGATAGTGTGTCAGGCACATAATGCCATGAAGAAATTTATGCCACATGACATGGCATGAATATGTATACAGAGCGCCCAACATGGCTCCAAAACACGAAACACAAAGGCACTATTGCATGGATGTGGTTGGGTATTGTACCCATGAGGCATACAATATGAAACTATTTTGTATGGTTGAAATAATTTACTTTACTATGAATAAAAGATGTATTGGAATATCAAAACACACTTGATAATATATATACTATAACAATATCCACAACTGAGGTAAAGATGAACACTCCACAACTGAATAATAATGTTAAGATTTCAGATGATGATAGTCCAATCTATTTTTGAGTATTGGGGCCTATCATGATACAAGTTGACTGAAGAAGTTTTATTCAAACAATTACAGGCTTACTCAAATCATTCACAGAATCAAGTCAGACAAAACATAAAGGCTTGTGAATTTTATACAAATAAATTGAAATTATATATCACACTGAAATAGTATCGCAATGCATACACCATTATGAAAAAAAGATAAATGCAGAAAACTTAAATAATCATAATGACATACTTGTATGTTACTGAAAACATAATGTTGATGACAAAAACATAACTAGACTCATAGAGCAGATTGGACAATAAGATTAGACATTTGGGTTCAATAATCAAAGATTTCCAACCTCAATACATATAGTGGGCAACGATGAAGTTTCATACACTGAATGCGATAATAACAAATGAGTAAATATGACAAATTTATTGAAGATTGTTACTTATAGAGCAACTGTGAAAGGAAATCGTAGCAAATTCTAAAGACAAACACGAAACATAAGAGCCTTCATATAATCAAAATTCCAAGTCATCATTTCATAGAACATATAAATATTTTAACCACAAGTACCATATAACCTTAAAAACAGTACAAGCAGCAACTCACCTGCCCATGCAGTAAGAATAGATCCTACAGAGGTTGCCATTGTGAATACCACTTTATGCCTCTCATAGATATCCTTCACGAGTTAAAATGACACAAATCAGAAACCAAATGAAAGAATAAAACTCAACAATCTTATGCTCAAAGATAGTAAAATTGATATAAGAAAAGGCTCAAAGAAAACTCACATTCATATAATAGCTCTATCAACACATATATAACAAAAATCGATTACCAAAATCACAATAGAAGTTCAAACTACACTATAATAGATAAGAAAAAAAAACTCATTAAACGAATCAACTGAATCATTGAAAAAACATAACAAAACGAAGTAAAAAAAAATCAAAATCAGTAGTCAAATGATTCACTGATTGAAATCCACACAAAATGAAAGAACAAATATCCAATAAAAAAAACTAAATCCAATCACCCAAAAAAAGGGTTGAAATTTGAACCCCCATAAAGCAAATACCAAATTTCAAATTCGAAGGACCAAACAAAGAAGAGAGCAACAAAAGATACCCATTAGAATCAAAGACAAGACAAACAAAACCCATGATTTAAAAATCCAAAATCACCCAATCAAACCCATAAAAACCTCACCTTTGTGGAGAGAAAGGTGTCCTGAACAGCAGACAATGTGTTGGAGGCCGTCCTCTTCAGATTGGGCGCCGCCATCGCCCGCACAAACGAGGCCCCCGACCCACTCAATCGATTCATCTCTTCATTCAGACTCTCCAAAAACCCTTTTTCTGGTTTTTTTTTTTCAACCGATCGAAAAATCAAATATTTCGATTTTGGTTTCTTGAGTGCCAAGACAAAA
This sequence comes from Acorus calamus, assembly GCA_030737845.1. NCBI lineage: Eukaryota > Viridiplantae > Streptophyta > Magnoliopsida > Acorales > Acoraceae > Acorus > Acorus calamus. Next base: position 25,171,914 of record CM060872.1, on the reverse strand, counting down.
AGCGGAGAATCAAAAGGTTCACTGAAGTGAGAGATCGCAGCCGTCCGTTTAAATGGCCTTAAACGGATCATTATCCGATGGGCCGATAAATTTACAACACTGGTTTGGGCCTTGTTTTGAAATAGGGCCAAACTCCCTCAACTATAGCTATATACATTGATACACTTGGTCTGTTTTACAATTCCATACCCTATTATAATGTAATATAAACTGCGCTTTCATAATGTATGTGATTTTATCATATTATATAGTGTGAATTTTTTTTATCATTTCTTTTATTTTAAAAAATACATTTATGTATCTCAGTATTTACTTCATTTCATATATATGTTTCATTTGAATAGTGTATGATTTAAAAAAAAAAAAAAACCGATGGAATTGTAATTGGAGTTGCAATAGGATTGGACGTATCATTTTCCATACAATATATACTTTGTGGTGAATGTAAGTTAAGGGCCAACCTCCTTAACCCGTTGCCCACCTTTGCCCTAACCAGGGTCGATACTGAAAATTAATTTTTTTGGTCGGGCCTTAGGCAAACTTTTGTAATGGTCCCTTACATATTCACAAAACAAAAAATTTAGATTATTTAAATCTTATATATTATTTTATTTTAAACTTTAAATGTTATAAAATTCACATGGGAACCCCCCCCCCCCCCCCCCCCACCCTTCATGTCCCTTCACTCCTCTCTTATTGTCCCCACCAATTAAAAAAAATTGATGGGGGGTTAGTTGGTGGGGGAGTGTTGGTTCCAACATCATACCCAACCCCCCTCCCCCACCAAAAAAAAAAAAAAAATGAACCCTAACAAGCTTCACTTATAGAAGACCAAAAACTTGCAAGTGTCAAGTTGTCCTCCAACACTTCATTTATCTTATGGAAAATGCTAGGCACATCTTTTTTACAGCCTAAAACGCATATTACATCTAATGATGTATATTGATGAAAAGTATACATCACTCTATTTTAAATTCAATGAACTCATTTTTAATAAAATTTAAAAAATAATATTTTTATTACTAATAATGCATATAAGACTGTATTTTAAACTATAAAAAGTAATGAGTATAACAGCGCTGCTCTTATACAGAGTCATTAAGCCCCTCCCCTCATTTAGACAAAAAATAGTTATGCAGAGAATCAGAGATAGAAGAAAATTTGATAATTTTATACTGGATTACTATTTTTTTAAAATACAATTATATAATTATAAATAGTAAAATAGATAAATACGAATAAACCATATTTAACCACTGTAGGTTGTTATCATGATGATAATTCCATGTTTTAAAGATTACCATCCAACCATTGAAACCAACCAACAAACCACCCACCCCACCCAACCCACTCAGCACCTACACAACTAACCTTCTCAAAAGTTCAGAGATTTTATTAGATTTTGGCTCTCTATATAATACAACAAATACATTCACACCACGCAATAAATAGTTCCAATTTTTTTTTCTCCTCCTTGTGTATAGTCTTATCACAATCTGCCTTACACGTGTCAAGTCTCGTGACCGTTGGATGTAAAAAATAAATAAATTCATCATACAGACAGGATACATGTGACTCTTCCCATATTATTATATTTCTGCATAATGTAATAAATCGAAACCATCCCCAAAATTGAACGGTTCAGATCATTAGATCTTCTTCCCTGGAGGAAGGTAGTTACTGTTCACCAACAAAAAATAAATAAATAAATATAAATAAAAGACCACCAATCAAAATGAACATTGTGCGTTGAATTCATGCACATCCTTTATAAAAAAATAAAAAATATTTTTAGATAAATATATATTTAAAAAAAATTCAAAACATTATAGATTGCAACTAAGAATATCATTTTCAAAAAAACATAATGTTCTGAATAGTGGGCTAGTCCTTGAACGCCGGCCGGCCATTAGAGAAACGTTGTTTTAAAAGTTTCTTGACCGCCGGCCATTTTGGGCAAACTGTCATCAAAGCCTACCCACAAGATTACGTTTGGAGTCACAGTAGAGTTTTGCTGGATTTTCATCTACGGAATCGCAATCCACCACACATTCACATTCCCTTTACAAAAAATTGTATATCTACCTAGACCTATCAATTGGACGAATAAGGATTGGATAGACTCATATCCATATCCGTATCTGAATTGGATATCCGAAAAAATATATGTATCCAATATCCGACAAATATTCCAAAACACATATCCGTATCCGTTCCAAAAATCCGAATACGGCTTCGAAAAATTTGGTCGGATATGGATATGGATTTTCGGAAACGGATTCGGATCGAATACGGATAGTTTTTCGGATAATTGACATGCTTACATCTACCTTCATGTTATTTTACATGGATCTATTGAATCACAAACATAAAAATTTGCTAACGAATTATATACATCACGTAAGGAGATATACACCTCGCTACATGGCTATCGAGATTATGAACTGCCCGCAAGACTTTCCCTCACAGGGCTCTCTCCAAAAAAGTCATATAAATTGCATCCACACACACTCTGATTAGGTTTCATCCAGTACCCATTAAATTCCAACTGATGATCAACCTACATTGTTCGTCATAAAAGTAATGCCAGACGATATATACCAAATTTAGATGGCCACATTAACATATAATACATTATATATTTACATACATATACATATAATTATTAAAACAAGAGGACATCGTATCATCATCATCATCATCATCACAAAACCTAGTGAGATCCATCAAGTGGACGGTCACGATGATGGACTCTCCACAATGAAAAAGACCATCATAAAAAGTCCTGGGCAGCATAAAGTGATGGGAACGAAAGAAGGCCGAACAATTTGCCAAACAATTTCACAATGTTGAACGTAGAAACAAAGCGACAGCATTATAAGGCGGAGAAAGCCAATATCCCCATTGTCATCCACAAATGAAGCTTCATCGATTCACAATAAAAAAATAAAAATAAAACAAAAATAATTTTTCATCCATTTTTTGAGATCTAAATTTTTACAGCAGAGAACAAGTAATAAAAACAACGGATCAGATCAGATCGGACGGTTATCTTTTTTTTCTCTCTTAATATCTATTTATATTTTTTAAATCTTAAGATTCAACGAACCAGAGACTCTTCCATTTCAAAGCCCATGAAAAGTTGAATTAAAAAAAAAAAACCTAAAAAAGCAGGCGATCAAACACATAATAATCGATCGATAAGAAGAAGAAAAAAGGATTTGAAGGAGATCTCACGAGATCCGGATCAGAGACGGAGAGCGAAGAGATCGTCTGAGTCGAACGATGTGTCCGCCGGGGGAGATTAAGATCGAACGGCAGCGGAGACGATCTCCTCGGCGCGGACGTCACCATCTCGCCTTCGTCGACCACCACCGACGACGACGACCCGCAATCGCTCTTACAGTCATCAGGCGTCACCGCCGGCGGCGCGGGATTCCGTATCCGCGGCGGGATCGGCGCGGCCGGCCTCGGACCGCTGAAGGACTCAACCGTACTACTCAGACTGCTCGTCGTCGGCCTCTGCTGCTGCTGCGGATGGTGGAACTGCAAGTACGAACCGGCGGCGGCGGATGGAGGCGGAACGGAGGAGGAGATCGGCAGATGGGGGAAGTTCGTCTTCGCCTTCGGTCCACGGAGGGACCGAGCGGCGGCGTCGTAGGCGCGCGCGGCGTCCTCGGCGGAGTCGAAGGTGCCGAGCCAGACCCGCGTCTTCCTCGACGGATCGCGGATCTCCGCCGCGAACCGCCCCCACGGCCGCTTCCGGACGCCTCTGAATCTCGTCTCCACCGCTGTCCCGAGCCCGATCTGCGGCGTCACCGCCGCCGCCGCCGCAGCCGCCCTCGCCTTCCGCATCAAGGTACGCGTCTCTTCCCTCCTTTGGATCTGGATCGGACGGTCGAAAGCGGTCGATGGAGAGAGAGGACGAGAGAGGGGTCTCGATTTGGGGCCTTAAGAAACCGAGACCTTGATTGCTTTTCTCTCCTTCTCTGCCCTTTCGTTCATGGTAAGGTTTTCTTTTCCTTTTTTTTTTAATTTTATTTTTTGGAGGGGGAAATGACGGGAATAGCCCTGGAGGGGGGACCGACGTGGTCGGTGTCACGTCCGGTCATATCGACTTTTAATGCGTAGCGGGGAAGAAGAGATGTAATGAGCGTTGAATGGGATCCGTGATTCCTGACCGTTGGATGGGCTTTTCCTCGGGTTGTCCGAGAGAGAGGGTTTTGTCATTTATTTATGAATAAGCCCCTTAGTTCTTTTATTTCACGCGAGAGTCCTCACGATCGGAAATAATTACATTGAATTGTTTAATTTTTAATAGGTAAAAAATAGATAAAAATGTACTTTTTCTTAGCTTTTTGATGAGGGTTTTTTTTATTTTGGGGAAGGGGGGGGAGTTTGTGATTAATTCTATTTTTTAATTAAACTGAAAGTTCAAACGTATTATCAAACACATCTGAGGAAGCAAATTTAATTAAAAATTTACTTACAACTTTTAATATAAAAGTGTTGCTTTTTAAAAACAGCTGAAAATATGCTTTTTAGGAATCAAAGTTTATTTAAGTTATTTTATCAAAATGTTATTTTTCAAATGTGTTTCCAAATACTAGCCGAAAAACAAAAAAATCAATTTGAAACAATATTTCCTACTGATTTGTTTTTGTGGAAAATTAATATTTCAGGTAACCAGCTCAGAATAAGTATTTTTAATTTTTCATATTGGTTTTAAATTTTTATGAATTAAATGTTAAAAACAATATTTGCTATGAGTAATTTTATTTAAAAATTTTAAAATTAGTTCATAGCAAATTTTTTATATGAACAAAGCAAAATAAACGTTGATGGTGTTTGATTCCACTTTTGCAAAATCTTCTGATTTGCAAATACAGAATCAGCTAAAAAAAACATATCCAAAAGACATAAAATAACTATAAGATTTAGGGATCGATCATTTACTTTTCATATTTTTGTTTTAGTCCGTATATTTAAAAGATGTGATCATTTTTAGTCCTTAGGAGGGACCAAAAAAGAGTATATCCTTTAAATCTAGGGATTAAAACCCAAATACGAAGAAGTGATGGATCGATACTTTAGTCCTATGGTTTATAGGGACTTAAAAATAAAAAAAACCCTAAAATATATACCCAAGAACTCTAACTTTGACATAAAATAAATTCGAGGGACCGTTATGTAAAAGGTGATGGTATGGGGGATTAGAATAAACAAGAAGAAATTAATTAGGGTCCCTGAATCTATCTTCTTATTAATTTTAAGTCCCTGACAGTTTTAAAATTTTCATTTGGTCCTTATTCTAGTTTTTTTTATTTCTAGATCCCTGAATTAGCTTCCATTACATGCTCCGTTTAAACTACTCAAAATACATTTAGTCCTTCCTTAGTGCGCTGTTATGTATACTCTATACATTGTTAGTCATCATTAGTACAGTGATATGTACTCTTTGTACTTTATTAATCATTCTTAGTACAATGTTATAGAATTTATGTACATTATTGATCCTGAGTAGGCCAACCCTAAGATTCGTTTAATGGAAATGGATCCTAGACAAATTCATGAAATGGTGCCTAAAAATAAAAGAAAAAATATAGTGAATAACAAACAATCAATCTTTAAAAAAAAGGAAGGAAAATAAACACAAAAAAATCGTTACCTTTTTAATGAACAATATAAAAGTCTTTAAAATATGGGATGAAAAAGATTACATTTCTTGTAAATTTAAATGCAAAAATAAATTTATATAAAAATAAAAAATTAAATAAGTTATCAAAAACTAAAAAATAGATACAGACAAATATATGAATGATTTTTAAAAAAAATATTAAATCATAATCTTAATCCTAAAAATACTTAAACAGTTTTAAATATTTGGGGCCTTATTTGGGTGTAGGGCCCTAACCAGTTTGCCTTTGACGCCCACCTCTCCAACGTTGGCTCTGATCTCAGGACTTTGAAAGGTCTGAGGGTATTTGAGTAGTTTAATAAATGGAGAATGTAACAACAGCTAAACTAAGGACTTTAAAATAATGACAAACTGGATAGGGACCTAAAAGAAACTTTAAAAGTGTCCGAGACTTAAAACTAATAAGGAGTGGATTTAGGGACACCTGATTAATTTCGTCAAAAAAAATCAATGATTGAACGAAATCATTCCGAAATTTCATCGAAAATGACGGAAACGCCCTCGCTAACGTTGACGTGGCGCACGTGGAAGATCCAAAGTAGGGGTCCTTATTGGGAAACGGTGGAATTTGATTCTCTCTCTCTCTCTCTCTCGATGTCTCCAGCGACGACGTGGACGACGCGCATATGCCACTAGATATTCGAGCTTACCGGATCGTAGAAATCTGAACCGTTGATCAAGTCATTCCAGAAGCCTTGTCGAGCGATGAACGGTGTAGATTTGATGGCGTGAGTTCGCAGCGTAGATTCCCACCCAAGCGCATATGCTGTCGAGCCTACGGTGAAATGAAATGGGGGGATATGGGTGGAATAAGAGGTAATGTCTATGCCCCTGACTTTAATGAATGGGGGTTGTGGGGGACCACACGGACCAGATGGACTGAGCCGGGGGAATTGATACAGTGTCATTCGAGTCCCCCACCCCACTTGACCCAATCTTCCCTTCTTCAGATCCTCTTGTTAGGTTACGTTTGGGAGATAAATAAATATATTGGTAGATATTGGTAAAAAAGGGTTAATTTTGTTTAGGTTTATTTTTAGCTATCTTTTGTTGATAAATGGAAAAAAAATCCATATAAGCCATTATAAATTGTCTGAAATCCATATAACCCCCTCGCTTTTTATGGAGTCCATATGATCCCTTGAAAATACATATGTAAATTTAAATTACTCATAGGAATAAATTTTTGTTGACAGATGAGGAATATTTTGTGTGGATAATCCTAACTGAAAACACATTACATAAAAAAAAAACTCTACAATGTGTTAAAAGTCAAAAATTATCTATAATTGATGATTTTATTTCTCCGATTAAGGTTTATAATCAATTTGGAGATAATTTTTTGTATACTGTGTTTTCAACCAGAGTTAACCAAACGGAATATTCACATAAGAATCTTATTTGTCAATGAAAGTTTAATTCATAGAGCTTTTTTTAATTTACATAAATGTTTTTAAGGTGCTATATGGATTTCAGGTAGTTTATAGGAGATTAGGAGGTTATTTGAATTTTTTTCTAATAAATATAATGATGAATATTTATTGTTTGATTGATTATATAAATTGTAAATAAAAATGTCAATGAATGTTATTTATATAAGGTGAAATAATTGAATTGATATCTGAATATCTGATTTGTGAGATGTGGTGATAGATAATATAACAAATGTGTCATCTTTAGTGAACTTAGCTTTAGAAAAGTCGACTAGCATCACTTCTTTGTAAAAAATTATCAATGATTAAATCTTGGGGGCCCAATCTTAAAAAAAATGGGTCTTCTTTATATCAGAATTGGGTGGAGTAATACATCACATAGCTAAGTTGAGTTATTCCTGCTAAACAAACAATAGATTTACCCCTTATCCACCTTATTCCCCTCTATCCACTACCCAAACATTGGGGTAAAGGATTACTTAATTCCATTTTTTTATATGAGGAAAAAAAATTTCAAATGAAGTTATTTAGGTGAGATTGGGATCCAATTAGAGTTGATAAATGTTCAAAAATTAATTTTCATCTAAAAAGTTAAACAATTGAATTGACACTAATTAACTTTTTACAAGGGACTGATAAACATTGATGGTATCCAACATTGTAGGTCTAGTATATCATATTTTCAATCAGAGTAAATCAAATTAAATATCCGCATGAATATTATTTATTTATTAATAAAAGTTTAACTTAGATATTTATTTAGATTTACACATGTTATTTGGGGTTATTTATATTTTTTTCCTTATTATTATTTTTTAAAATCACATGAAACTGTATTTATTTCAGATCTGTGCCTCATATATATTATATAAAATGATAAAGATGGGTATACAGAGAAACCAAACCAGAGGTTCTGTGGGCGGCCGTCTTTGATGAAACAGATTACGCATTGGACCAAGCAAGATTTTATTATTATATATATAATATTAATTAATTCATGTGTGGTGCCTTCGCTGATTCGTCACGTTCACCGACAGCTGTAGTGGTCGGTCCATCCCCACTTTATAGATCAGTCCCTCGATACGTGTTTTCGGTCAATCTCTCCCCAATCTCTTCAGAAAAACGTTTTTTCCTTTTCAGTCCCTTCTTTTTATTCTTATTTATTTATTATAGACGTGGCCGCGTGCTCCGCGTTGTTCGCGTGGGTGTGGGGCCTACACCGACTTCGTCAATCAAAGCCTGTACGTGATCGATCAGCTCTGATAGATATTTCTCGGATGGGTCATTACTAATCAGTGAATCGAAAAAAGAAAAAAAAAATCAAGGATTTGATCGAGTCAGGTTCAGGGGTGTGTTTGATTACACGATTGTAAAATTGATTTAAAATGAGTTTAAATTTTAAAACTGATTCTGCAGCATGTAGAAAGCTCACTTCATTTAGCTTTTAAAAATTGTATCATTTAGACACTATTTATCTGAAATCTGTATGTATGAAACTGATATAGTAAAATTATTTGGTTGCATGATTGCAAAATCATCTTTTTTTACAAATGCAAAAACTGTTCAATCATGTAACCAAACGTTTTCACCATCAGTATCAAATTGTGCGATTTGTTAAACATTGTTTGATACAATGTCACTCTTCGTGTAGTTCGTTTCCTGTAGACAAAACATATAGAAAGGAAACCCGTGTGTATTTAAAAAAAAATCTTGCATATTATTTTATTTTAAGTTATAGATAATACAAAATAGATACATGATATTATACTGTATTTAAATTAAAACTTTCTTTATTATTATATGCGTCTAATTAAAAGTGTATGGAGTTTTCAATCAAATACATTTTTAAATCAAGAAAGAGAGATAATAAGCTAAAAGCAACAAAAAAAAATCAGAGAGAGAGAGAGAGAGATTGAATAGAGATAATCATCAAATTGAAATATTTGTTATCATGGTTGAAGAGATTTGAAGAAAGGAAAAATTTTGGTCTTCATTTAAGAAATATAAAGTATATTAAGGGAAATCAATTCACTTCTTTCAGTAAAGTATGTTAAGGGAAATCAATTCACTCTTTCAGTAAAGTGATACATCACACCGTTCATTTTATTTAATTTCACTCAGAAGACGGTTCTTGGGGGCTCCTTATATGAAGGCCCCTAAATAAATAATTGTCTTGGTCATCTTTGTCAAAGAAGAGGCCTTGTGTGTAATTCAATTTATAAATTACGCGATTTGATATTGAACGTACTGATAGTAACTGAGCTAAGTGAATCCGATCTCTGAAGCCAAACGCGTCGTTGGCGAATGCATCGAAAAACTGAGTCTCCTTTTTATCTGATAAAGCTCTTCACAGGCAGCCTTTGGGAGACCGCGCGTGAAAACAATTATATATCTTTTATTTTTTGTACTATAATGAATCAATCAAATAAGATGAGATAGTTTACGCAGGGAGAGGGAATCTCGAGGAGATCGTGAATAAATTATGTTTTTTTTTTCCATGTATTCGCTTGTTTATGATAAAAGATTAACATTTTATATTAGTGTTTGAATTTTTTTTTTTTTTAAATGACTTCAATAAATTTTAATATCTGAAAAGTTCATTTTCTCACTTTTAACAAATAATATTTTTGTATTAAAAAATATAAATATTGTTTTAATTAAGTATGTTTCTTAAAATGTGTTCTGTTAATTAAAAAGCAAAATACACCCCAAACCATGTTATCAAACGCTCGAGATGACCAAAAAATCAGTTTCAACAAAACGTAAAAATATGTAAATTCAAATCATATAAGTATGTATTTATTTATTTTTATATAAAATTGCATTTCAGTAGTTAAAAATATTTAGAACAATAAAAAAAATGCGTGTGGGCTACAAACACGGCAACAAACAGAATTAAATGTAACATAGAAAATATCACATTACATCTTACACAAAATTATTTGTGTACGCAATGCAGTTCATATACCTCAATAGTTGTCTAATAGGTGAGGTAAATACTGAGTTGGGTGAGATATATGTACAATTGGTAGGAATGTATATTTAATTTTTTGAAAAGTATGTACTCTATTATATGAATTATGCTATGAAAAAAAATTCAAAATAGTCATGGACAACAGAAAAAAATAAAAATGGGGTTGTGTTTAGTGTTTTTAATATATTTATCTAATAAATTGAATGAGTATGAAATAGATAATAAATTATATATTTCAATAAATTGAATACATAGTTTTTTAACATTTTTTTCTAGTGAAATATATGAGTATCCCCTTATACATACATATGGCGATTACACATACTCAAATTAATATTGTAGACGATTGAGAAACTATTTATAGACTACAGATGAGACTGTAAAATGCTTTCCCTCATCCTTGATTCCATCCTTGATTCCGAAAAGGAAAAAGATACACGTAGCCCCTATTGTAGTAATAATTGCAGTCTATTATTATTATTATTATTTTTTATAAATTTACACATTCACTCTTTGAGGTGCATGCAATTATATGAAATGAAGTATATACTGAGATACATCAATGTATTTTTTTCATGGTAAAAATAGAAAAAATGGACTATAATATATACTATGATAGTGTAGCATATAATTATCATAATGTGCGGGCTGCAAAACGGGTTGTAAAAACAAGTTGCTTGTATCAACACTATTCCAAAAATATTCCTACGGCCCCGTTTGAAGCCCATTAAGATAGCACTTGGATTTGAAATTTGGAAATTGATGTCCATCTCATTTTGCGGTCAATTTGTGGTCTATACTATTTTTTTAATAAAAAATTATACACTATTTTATTGAAAACGGGTTGCCTGCATCAACACTCTTCTAAAAATATTCTTATGGCCCACGTTTGAAGCCCATGTTTGAAGATGGCACTTGGATTTGAAATTTGGAAATTGATGTCCAGCTCATTTTGCGGTCCAACTTGCGGTCTATATTATTATTTTTATAGAAAATTATACGCTCTTTTATTAAATTACATACTGTAATACAAAATGATGCATATACTAATATATACTATTGTATTTTTTTGTTGAGAAAAAATAATTTTTTTTACTGCATAAATTATGATAGAACCTCATACAGTATGATAACGCGGTATATACTATGTTATGATTGTGTAAACGGACTGTAAAATTTGGAAATTGAAATTTATTTGGAACATTTCAGGGACAACCAATTTAAAGTCTTGACATGTTGTTTTGAATGTTTTTAAAGTATTATATATATATATATATATATATATATATATATATATATATATATATATATATATATATATATATATATATATATATATATATATATATATATATATATATATATGGGTGATTACATGCGGCGAACGGCGGGTGCGGCGTCGATCACAACTTAACAAGCACTTCATTAGAATTCTTAAAAAAAATGGTCCTAAAAGAACTACAAAACCGACGTGTATTCAGAAACAACAGATACTGATATATCATTATCCACTTCATTGATGCACAAACCTGGATATAATGATGCCAACAACATAACAAGCACTAATTAATTCAGACACACACGATAAAAGAAAAAAGAAAATATTCTCCTTTTTCATTTATTTATATAGACTCCATATATATAGTTCTTCAACACCCATCATTTAATACTGCAAGAAGCAAAAATGAAAAAATAAGTTAGAGAATAAACAATCAAGTAGAACTAAATGTGTGATATAATTATTTGTTGTGAAGGTGAAATTTTAACAACTTATGATTGATTACTTAAATTTCATTGATTTCCACAAATAATAATAATTCAACAAAAATATTGAATTTTTTTTTTTTTTGTGTGGTAATTTTTTTTTTCTAGTCAAATCATCTCCTATCAACATGGACAAGGCTCAAACCTAGGACCAACCTACCAAGAGGTGGTTTGGATATAAAAATATTGAGTTCCTTATTAGAAAAGAACTCTTATAAGTATTAAACCACCGTAAAAATTAAATTATCTGATACATTTATATAAGTTTCTTGCATTTCAATGCAATTAAATAATTTTATATTTGAAAACTATGAATTCCTGAAAATTAATTTTTAATCTTTTATGATAACTAAAATTTCAAAAAAAAAAAAAAGGAATAAAACGTAGATGTAAAAAATATCATGTTTATAAAATCCCGTTTGAAATATGTGGTTTGAGGGTAGCATATGTGCTGTTTTGACATGAATTTCAATTATTAAAGAGCACTTTCATTACAAACAATGTTATTAATATACAATTCCATGTGGCTATCTTATATTGATTGATTCACACAAGGATTTTCTTTATGAAATGCAAAGCCTAAGGATCACTCACCTGGCGCAGTTCACATTGGGGCTGATTGCAGTGTTGAGGCCCAGCTTACATAGCTGAGGGAGTTGGCGGGCCCGGCTCGGCACGACCCCGAAAGACGGGCCGGTTTGCTTGAAGCACTGGCACAGGGCCCGCCTGTCCGGGGCAGTCACCGCCATCCGGTTCAACGACTGCGCGCTTCGACAGCACTGTGGGCTCGGGCTGGTGGTGCCCGAAACCGCGATGAGGTACGGCCCACAGGGGGTCAGAGCCGACACCGCGTCGCCGCAGGAGAAGGCGGCGGAGGCGGGTTTTAGGGTAGTGGTGGAGGCCAAGAGCAAGACTAGTATCCACCAGGCATGGATTTTATGCTCCATGATCTTACTATGTTTTAGAGTTTTAAGTGTGGAGTGGGGTGGTGCGTGTGACATATGATGTGTTCCTTGTGTTTCTCCTTTATATAGGCAGGGAGGTCTTTGTTTTAGTTGGAGCTCTTAAATGTGGCCTTAAATGTGGAGGTTTCTAGGTTTTTTTTCCCCTGTAACACACAGAGACACATGAAGAAAGGGAGACATTTCTTTGATTTTTCTTTTTTTGAGTGTTGTTATATGCAATCTTTCTATTACTGGTGTTTTCTTAGTTACAACACAATCCTTCTATTTAACATTGTGTATAGTTCTTTTCATAATCATAATATATGTTTTAGAAACATTTTATTTTATTTTATTTTGAAATGAACAGTATATACAAACTCATTTAGAGTATAGATTGTTGTCTGTTAAATAAATTGGTTATGGTGGAGGCCAAGAGCAACACTAGCGTCTACCATGCATGGATTTTATGCTCTGTGATCTTACTATGCTTTAGGGTTTTAAGTGTGCAGCGGGGAGGGGGGGGGGGGGGGGGGGGTGTGCCGTGCAGTTCTTCTATTTTACAACACAGTTGTTTTATTTATTTATTTATTGGAATAGTAGACTCTTACCTTAATATATCAAGGACAAGTGTCCAAAGAAAGAAAACAAAGCAATATATAAAGTGAAGCCTGTAGAACCTAGATAGAAGAGATATCTATCAATTCCCACAGGTGAAGTGCATAGGCCCTAAGCTTTATGTGTTAATACAATACAACTGTCCTTCTATTTAATATTGTGTGTAGTTCTATTCATTATCACAATATATGCTTCAATTCTTCATATTAAACATTTATTTTATTTTATTGAAATAAATGGTCTATACAATTCATTTAAAGTATACAGTAGACTGTTATTTTTTTATATATATAAATTGGTCTGTGAAAATTATGTTATTTAACAACGTAACACAAATGAGCGTAGTTATGCAATCCTTCTATATAACATTGTTTGCAATTATATTTCATCCTCATGATATATGTTTAGTCAGAATAAACATCTTATTTTTTATTTTTTGAAATAAATGATATATACAATTCGAGTATATAATAGATTTTGTTTGTTAAATAAATTGGTTAATGGAGATTTTGTTTCGCTGATCAACTACTCTTCTGGCCTTTCATATATTAATGGGTCAATGAAGTTGTTAAAGAGTATACATCACATCGAGTTCAAGAAGCCACAGTTTTAATATATTTATATGTATGTGGATCTACTTTTATTTCCTTCATTTCTATTTCCATTCCATGCATAGAAAACTGAAAAATGCAGTTAGGGTTTTTCATATAACAAAATTGTTATGTCTATCCAAACAGTATGGTTTTTACATTAGAGACACATTCGTTCAAATTGTACTCTTTTGTAGCAAACAATGACATGTGCATGTTTACTTTAATTGTAGAGAATCAGCCTTATTAGTTACATATATGGCACATGGTTGAGCTCATTGTGACATGATAAGACCTATGGTATCTCATTCTCCTAAAGATGGTGAATATGGACATTTTGTTATGCATTAATTATATTATAAGAGAAGAATGGACTGTTATCAAGGCATTATTAGAACGAAATAGAAGTGTACTGATTTGATGAGTCTATTATGTTATGGAACGATGAAGACCAATGCTAGAGTTGGACTCTATGTTTTTAAGACGTTATTCGCCCCGCACTGGTGTTCACTGATAGCGGCGAAAGGTCTCCCAGGATACAACGGTCGACTCCCCACAGTAGCAACACTTCAAATCGAGGACTGTGTTTTCTCCAACTCTCTTTGACTGGAACAGGGGCGGAGCCAAGGGGGGGCGGGCTGGGGCCAACCCCCCCCCCCCCCCCCCCCCAAGGCAGAAACCACACGAGAAAGTCATATGTGAGTTTTAGCCACGAAATATTTTCTTGGTAAATGATACTGATTTGTTGGTAAATATTATTACCAGGGAAACATTTTGTTGATAGTTAGTCAGTTTCCTTGGTAACATATTTCCTAGCTAAAAGTTTGGTAGTAAAACGTAATGTAAATGTATTACCCAGGAAAATTTTCATTGGGAAAGACTTGTTTGAAAATTGAATTTGTTTTTTTTTTGGTGTGGGGACCTAGTAATGAAATGAATTAAAATATTATGTGAGTATTAGAATGGAAAGTTGTTATATTCAAACTAGTTTGCAATACCACTTGCATCTCACACATTATATATATATGCTTAGCTAATTAAATATCTTTTCTCATAAAAATTAAATACATATCTATATAAATTAAATATATATTTTAATTATTTTTTTCTATAAAAGGTATACTGATATAGTAAAATATATAGTGTTACATGATTTCATATAATGCGTTAATGACATGATTACAAATGAGTTTTATTTTTTTTGAAATCGTTAAGAAAAGCCCTATGGTGGTTGAAAAACCACACAATTTTATTTTATTTTTTTTAATGATTTTATTTATTTATTTTGTTTTTTCATGATTGTTACTTTGAATATATCTCAATTGTCTTTTCATCATTATTTTTAAATTTTGTTTCAAGCTTTTTTTTTAAATTTTTTGTGAAGATAAAATAAAGAGATTTCAAGTTTTTTTTTTTTTAAATTTCAAATAATTTTTTTGGATTTTCTAATGTGAAAGAAGCACTAAAAAATAATCTTCTATCTAATTTGTATATTGCTTCAAGGGTTTGGTCTTTACTAGTCAACTTTAATTATCTTGAATTACTGTATAAATATATTATTTTATAATTTTTTTTCTTATTCTAAGTTTATCGACCTCCTGGCACCCCTTTTCTAATTCCTGACTTCGCCCCTGGACTGGAATGCTATGAAACTTGAATGCAAACTCCAAGGGACTGAATGCCTATTGCAATGTATTATTGGATGCCTAAAAATGCAAGAATTGGATGGAATTTATGGAAGAAATAATCAGTTGAAGAGGCTTTTGGAAGAGCCCATTCATCTGTTCAGTTTTCACTGAAATAGTGTCCATGGCATCTCTTCTTCAAGTAACCAACTGCTAGATCGTAACCGTCGATCCGACGGCCCACATCACATCTGTGGATTCATCTAATCGACGGTCCGAATTTCATTTTATCAAAATGATCTCCACCGTCCGATCTGACAAAAAATCCAAAAATAAAAGGCTACAACTCCTAGTGACAATGCGTGTGAAGTGCCAAATGCCCCTAAAACACCCAATACGCCCATGCGTGTGGTGGTGCTCCACCCCACATGGAAAGGTCTACCGTATGGTGTCCATCAAAAACAATTTACTAAAGTGCAAGAAGCTTATTTTATAAATCCTTAATATTTTTTGTTTTTAACCAATATGGGATTATATTTTTTCTTCCACAACCACCAACCACTTTCATCATGTTATTGGAAGAACTTTGGATTCATTTTTCTCATTCACTCAAACTTGGTTTGAAAATGTAAATATACTACATTCATCTACTCGATGAGAGGAACGCAATCCAATAAATTTCTACTAAATATAATTATTAGAATCCAAACTCATTTTAACCCTAAATAAGGTTAAAACCCAAGTTTTTCCAACATAGACAACCTGGGCCGGGGTAGTCTTTTAAGTGCAAATTAGTATTTGAGTTGAGGCTTTGACTTTGTTTTATTAGGCCCCTTTTGACACCGTGTTAGATTTTTTTGGCTAAAGTACACCACAATGTAAGTAGTGTAATAACATGATATACTTTTCGTATTCGAAACTCAAAATTTAAGACTATTATATACCACATTTACCTCTGGTTGATCCTTGATATAATTTGTAATTCATTTTAAATATGACCTCTGAATAATATGTAATGATGTAAAAGAGAGAGAATTAAAATGAGTACTGCTTGATGTACTTATTTTTTATTAGCAAAGTGACATTATTTACTACATCAAGGCATGAAACTAATCCATCTCTCAATTAAACAACCTGTTTTTTTTTTTTAAATGTAGATGATAAAAAATGATACTCTGGTGACAGAGATATTTCAAACAACTTTGTTGTCAAATGGTTTTAGAATGTTATTTAATTTATCTTTGATTTATATTTTTTAATTATGAAAGTTGTGATAATTGACTAGGTTATGCAATGACTCCCATCATTATAACAAGAATGAAATACATTGCAACATGCACTATAAATGGTGCTGATGTAGGTTGGGAAAAGACAATCCATTTTTTTTTAAAATCCATATAACCCCCTGTAAACTTCCTGAAATCCATATAGCCCCTTGACTTTTCTTAAAATCCATATAACCCCCAAAAAAACACATAGTAAATTCAAATAACCTCCTGAATAAAATTTACGTTTATAGATGACCAATATTTTGTGAATATTATGCCTGACTAATTCTAGTAGAAAACATAGTATACCAAAAAAACCCTACAATATGAGTTAAAATAATCTTTTTTGATAGACCGAAGACATGGATTCTATATGAACCAATAGATCGTAACAAGTCTTTACTAATAGCAATTACTTCCTCTATGTGAAAAATCTTATATAAATGACTATTTTACATTTCTGGATAGAGTTTTATAATATATCCAGAAAGGGTAAAATTGTCATTTTTATAGAATTTTTAACATTTTAAACACATTGTAGTGATTGTTAAGTATATTTTGTTTTTAGTCAATGTTAATCAAATGAAATATTTACAAAATATTCATCATCTATTAACAAAAATTTTATTCCGTGGGTTATGTGGATTTATTAGGTGTTTTCAGTGGGTTATATGGATTTTATGACAAGTCGGAGGTTATATGGATTTCAAATTTCAGGGGGTTGCATGGATTTTTTCCCTTTTTATTATCACCATTCTATACACACAAAGTCATTGCTTTGAGTCATTGTAAAGTGTTAAGGCACTAAAATTATGCGCATGATAATCATGAATACACAAATACACACAAGGTTATTGCTTTTGTTTCTTCATTTCCATTATATCTTTTTATTAATACCATATCTAGCCCCCATTTAGATAGAGAATTAAGTTATTAGAAAGTTTATGATTTTTCTAGTATAAATAATGATAAAGTGATTATGTATTTGACTGTATTTTGAATTATTCTCATTGGCAACTGTAATAATAAATTTTTTCTTGTTTAGGTAAAATGTGAATAAGGTGTCAATAAAGATTTATAAAATATGAAAAATGATGATAATTAATTTGACTGTTGATTTATAAGAAGAACGGATTGGGTGTTGGTGGTGGGACGGGTTTATGTTGATGCCCAATGTGAAATTGCCCATAAATCCTTTGTTTTTCAATGCAGGGTCCATCGAAGACTGCAAATCAGCTTGCCTGAGCAACTGTTCTTGCACTGCTTATGCTTATGGGAGTGGGTGTTCTCAGTGGCATGGTCGCCTTGTGATTCTGCAACAAGTATTCGATAATTCCAGCGGTGCGAGCAATATTTACATCCGCTTATCGGCCGAGGAGCTGTGGAGCTCGAAAGACGATCACAATTCACAACTAAGCATGTCAATGGAACAATACAGATTAGACCCATATCTGTATCCATATCCGAATTAGATATCTAAAAAAAATATGTATCTGATATCCGATAGATATTTAAATTAAGTATCTGTATTTAATATGAAATTCAATTTGGATTCGAATAATTATACAAAATATCCAAAGAATAAAAATAATATAACTAACATGTGAAATAAGTAAAAAATCTAATGATTACCTAATATAAAACATAAATTTACAAAAATCATAAGTATATTAAATGGTTAAAGTATAATAAATAATAAAAAAATTCATACTAATCTTAATAATATTAATATATTAATATAATCATAAAAATATAAAATAAATTTCAGATCGGATATCATCATATCCGACCCGAACTATTTCAGATACATATATTTTATTTCGAATACAAATATGGGGTTTTTTAGATAATTGACACGCTTAGTCACAGGCGAATCAATTCAGGCACGCTTGTGGGTGCCATTATAGGATGCGTGGCTGTGATAATCTTGATTGCGTTTTTCATTTGGAAACTTCGATGCACCCAAAGAACGTTGGAATTGAGCGAGAACTCGCTGTCTACGTTCAAGTACCGGGACCTCGAACACATGACGAAGAATTTTTCGGTTTTGTTCCGTATTTCTCTCATTTCAGTCTTTGTTTGGATAGTGGAAAAGGAGGGAATAAGGGAAAATAAGTTCAAAAAGTTGTTTGTTTGCAAGAAATAAGTGAGTGTAGCTATAATAGAATAGATGGAAATAAACTGGTGTTGATATTCTAAATCCCTTTGAAATTGTGTTATTCCACTCAATTTATTCCATTGATATAAAATGATTTAAATGTCAAATCATCTGTCACCCCCTTTAAATTAAAGAGTTCACATGTCAAATCTAATTTTTACATTTTCTAAATGTTTATCTACATTTTATTTACCTTTTATCAACAACTTAGTCACGGTCAACCAAATAACAAAACCTCATTATTTTATTTTTCAATGACAATAATAAAAAAACACAACTAAACAAAAAATGACTTGTTATTTATTTATGATGAAATACGTCTCAGAATAGCTTATGTCGCTATGCAATGTGGCTTAAAGTCTTTTTAATTTTAAACTTTTTTGTATTTTACCGTCTAATCGGGCTTGCATTAGGTACTAAATCATGCTTGGATGACAGATTAGATGGGATTTGCAGAGGTTGGAGCGCTGACCAGAGCTTGCAGAGTTGCTTGTTGGTGCACACAAGATGAGGAGGACAGGCCGTCGATGGGACGGGTAATTCAGTTTTTTTTTTATGTTTTGTTGAGAAAAGTTAGATCTTGTTATCGATATTTTCATTATTAAAAATGGGTTACAAGTTCGAATTGGGGATGAGAGGATACAGAAAAAAAAATGAGGAAAAGAACAATCATGACACAGAAACAAAAGACGCGGGAGGTTTAAATGATTAGTAGGGTGGTTCAGTTGTTGGAGGGGGTTTCGGTTGTCGACGTGCCGCCAGTTCCGAGCTGTCTCCGGCGTCTCGTTGAACAATAGGATATAGTGGTGTCTCTGTTTCTGATACTGATACTGGTGCTTTAGTATTTTGGGTGTGTTGTTTCATGGTTTCTTTGGGTGGGTTGTGATGTTTCAAATAAATTTATATGTGAATCATGAACTGCTTTGTGTTTGTATATGGTTTATTAACATTTTTGTGTATGACCGGGAAATCGAAAGAGGTTGTGAATCTGTTATGTTATGGATGGAAGTTATTCAGTTTATGATTCCATTATTTATGACTCCAGGCCAGGGTTTCTCGTCTTGTTAAGAGATGATATAGAGATATAATGGTTAATTAAAATGTCAACATAATGATTAATCATATAAACTAATTGAATATAAATGTTACATAATGTATAATTTATTTATATATATATAATTTTATAATATATGTCAAATTTAAATTGTTTATGGATAATATACGTTGATATCCCCACTCCAAGATCATTTCTATTTTTCCATTAAAAATTAAAACTAGGTAAGTAATTTTATTAAAAAAAATACACATATACTTTATTAATTTGTACGTGTAATTTTTTTTCAAAAGAAGTATATATTTCGTTACAGTAAGTGTAGTGAGTGACAAGATATGTAGACCTAGCTCTAAAATTATATACAATTTTTTTGGGATAATTGATGTACTTATCCTTAATGTTCCTTAATGTTTGTCTCAGCGACCACAGCTAATGTGTATTGAAATGTTGAATATGTGAATCCCCACCTGGCTCACCACCATACCCGTAAGGCTAGTTTTACAAGGGGATAAGTGGTGAGAAAAAAAGATAATTGTGAAGATAATAGAGAGAGAATAACTTATCATGTTTGATATAAAAAATAATTAAGATAAAGTGTGGACAATTGTCTAAATTTTGAAATGAAAATGTAGAATTTTTGTTCTACCTAAAAGTAGCTAACATTCATCGTTTTGCCCGATTTAAAAAAATGTGAATAAATACAAAATTTATAGATTTTATTTAAAATTATAATAATTTATTATCAAAATCTTAACCCTTGCCAAACCAGTCCATTTTTAAACAGTAAGAAACATCGCATTATGTGAGTTTTAATAACCCTCAAAAGAAAGCCCATTTTTGAAAACCCAAAAGGAAAATGTTAGACTCGGTTATTTTTATCATCAAAAACTCAGATCACGCATGTTTTTATTTATTTTTAAATAATAAACATAATATAATGATATATGTGTTTTGAAAAAATAGTATATAGTTCCATTATGAATTTAATTAACTCATTTTTTATTAGTGTCAAAAAATAATTAATAGTATATGCATTGTCTAACGAGATATGTGTTTAATTGAATTTTTAACGAAGATATATAAGACTGCATTTTAAATCGTAAAAATACAGAGTATAACAGCCCCAACCATTTATGGACAAATCAAACATTACATTATATGCGAGGCAATTTAATTTTTGAATTTTCGTCTACGCGGCTGCCACGTATATCACTTTTGAAACTATTACTGACATTACAAAACATTTTAAAAGGTTTTTTTTAAAAGGTTTGCCATTACAACTTACCAGATTTTGAATTTAATCGGTGGGCCTATAGCCCGTTGTGGTAGAACCTCAACAAAACATTTAAAAAGGGTCGCCATTACAACTTACCAGATTTTGAATTTAATCGGTGAACATATAGCCGTTGTAGATCAAACATTTAAAAGGGGGCTCTGAAACTCAAACATTCAGATTTTTTTTCTTGTGTTCTTGCATTTCTCTCTCCCTGTCCGTGTAAGCGTGTGTGTGTGTGTGTGAGAGAGAGAGAGAGAGGGATGGACGCATATGAGAAGTTTGAGAAAGCAGAGGCTTCACCGCTGAAGATGCTCTCTTCTGATCTTCATTTTTTCAGGTAGATCAAAAACCCACCTGGGTCTTCATCATATGATTCTTCATATTCTTTTCATGTTGTGTTTTATTGGATTCTTTGATGGTGGGTTTCATGGATTTCACAAAATCTGGTGATGGTTTTGATTATTTTGGATTTTCTATAGATGGGTTTTGTAAATCGTCTCTGGTTTTTTTATTCTTTTTCATTTGTTTTTATTGTTCTGGTTTGATTCCACTACTCTGATCTTTTTTTATGTATATAAATATTTTGTGGACAGTGCTATTTGTTGTGTGGTTGGTTTTCCTCTGTGTCACTGCACTTGAAAATGTTGAAAGTTTGATAAAAATGCAGTATTTATATATCGTTCTGATTATGAATCTTAGTCTGTTGGGTATTTGATCAAATGCATGAATTATATATATTTCATCATTCTAGTGTAAGTTGTGGACAGTGCATGAATTATGATATATATAATGCATGAATTATAAAATATGATATTTTTTTATATACAAATATTTTGTGGACAGTGCTATTTGTTGTGTGATTGGTTTTCCCGTGTCACTGCACTTGAAAATGTTGAAAGTTTAATAAAAATGCATTTCTTATATAACGTTCTGATCATGAATCTTAGTCTGTTGGGTATTTGATAAAATGCATGAATTATATATATTTCATCATTCTAGTGTAAGTTTAGTTTGCATTTGTTATCAACTTGTGTGATGGGGCTGCCAGAGTTATTTTCGGGTCAGTTTCTCAATTGTTTTCACATGGCTTTTGATCAAGTATGGATCAAATGAATCCTTGTTTCAATTTCTATTAAATCAAAAGAGGTGATTTGGATCTCCATTGAACAATAACTAAGTCATTTAGGTCATCAGTGTGAAGATTTGGTTTGGTTTGTTGTGTTCAAGTTAAACAAAAAGTCTGAGATTTGTTTGTGAAACTTTTGGGAAAAAAATATTCCTTTTATAAACTAAGACAGTAATTTTAGAACATGCCTGAATGGGCATGTGGTGGAGGGGGGGGGGGGGGGGAATTAATGGAACTTCTTCACTAGCTATCTGAGCCAAATATGAAATCCCTATTAGAAGCATTGCAACATTGAGAAAAATTTCAGAAACAAAAGATGATATCATTTGTTTGAGTTAACCATTAAGCATGTCATGGTTTATGAGTGGATTTGGCATCTCTTCATAATTTTCAATAAGTTCTGAAGTTCCTTTAATTTATCTACATAAAATGTAATAAAAAACAAAAAAATTAAATGATGCAGTGAGAATGTAGTAGAGTGAAGTGGGAATCAGATTTTCTTTATTCTATGATTAATGGTGCTGTGTGAGTTAGATTATACAGAAATTCACTACATTTAGTCAGACCCCTTCACAGATGGAATAGGATTTGTTAAATAAAAAATGGGAATGACTAATATTTACAAGTCCTCAACCGAAAGATTGGCTTGAGTGAATATGAGTAATGTTTGTTATTATACATGGACTTATCCATTGAATTATATATTCTATGAAGCAATTCTAGATGGTAGTATATATATTGATTTATTGGTGAATTATACAGATGGAATTGGATTGATTAAAAAAATTGGGATGACTATAATTTACAAGTCCTAAATTGAAAGACTGATGAGTTAATATGAGTACTGTTTGTTATATATGGATTTATCTATTGAATTATGTTCTATGAAGCAATTCTAGATTGTGTTATATATTGATTTATGGGTGAATCGTAAAGATGGATTGGATTGATTAAAAAAATGGGATAACTATTATTGTACAAGTCTTAAACTGGAAGATTTGCCTGAGTTAATATGAGTGATGTTTGTTATACATGGATTTATCTATTGAATTTTTTTTGTGGGCTTTTTTCATGTCCAAGCCCATTGTGACAAAAAAACGTGTCCATTATTATTGGTGATCATTGGTGATTGAAAATGCTTATACTTCAATGCAATGTTCTGATTCATGCAACAGAAATTTTTTTTATTTTTTTTTAGGAGTAGCAATATAGCTCCTTTGTTGCAATCATATTTTTCAAATGAACAGATTTTTTCATGCTACTCCCAAAAAGCACCAAATAATTTTGTCTGTCCATGCAGCTCTATGAAAATCAAATATACTTATATTATTTGTTTCTCATTTGAGTTCCTTTTGTTTTAGTTTTTTTAATTTTTATTTTATTGATTAATGATGTTCTACCATTTGCCTCCACTAGTGTACAATCTTTGGTTATGCAAGTGCTCTCAGTGCAAGAAGCAAGCAGTACAACCATATATGCATGAGGGGGATCCAATTTCAGCTCCCTTCCACTTTAAAGATACGCAATTCATATCTGTAGTTTTATTGCAAATTATTATTTGAAGTATCAATATTCATTATTATATTTTGATTTTGATCATCGTACATTTATGGTGTTATCCTATAATTGTGGGAGATTTTCTCCCACCCCTACAATTATTCACCTCACACTGAAATAAAAATTTGTTGGTGGGATCAATAATTAGGAAAAAAGAGAGGTAGAGGGGGGGGGGGGGGGTAGGCGGCGGGTGTATAGGAGGAGGTAGGCTGGCGGGTGTGTGGGAGGGGGTAGGTGATGTTGGGGGAGAGAAGGATGGGAGAAAGAGAGAGATAGAGAGAGAGATAGAAAGAGAGAAAGATAGACGATGCTGGCAGTGAGTGGTGGAGGCTACGGGATGGGGAGGACGGCGGGCGGCTGCCACTGGGGTGCCGTCCTCCCCATTCCTGGAGCCGCCTTCCCCAAACTTCTTCCGATCACCGCCGCCCTCTCTTTCTCTCTTTTTATTTCCCTATATCTCTTTTTCTATTTCTCATCCTTCTCCCCCAACGCCACCTCATTGTAGATGTTAGAGAAGTGCCTCAGCTACGTAGGGTGTGAGAAAATCAATCTATTAAACCAATGACAAGTGAAAAAAAAAAATTCAGTTGTCTCGGATCTTCTGGATCTTTATTTATTTATTTTTTCATGTGTTATATCATTAGAAAATTTCTTGATGATTCTTTGTTAAATTAATGTGAAAATATTATTTTATGTTATTTCATTTTTCAAGTGTATCATTTATTTGCATTGGTATCTTTGATAATATATAGATTCATCTTTATTGTCAACCTCTCAGGTTATCATAGTCTACATTAGTTTTGATAAATATTGATTCTATTATATGGATTTTATATGTTGAAAAATTTATTTATATTATTGCTTCACTATAACATGCTTTTTTAATTAGTGTTGAAATTAAGCTGGACATATCTTGTTAACTTGTGTTGTACCAATCAATTCATATGATAAAGAAACTCATTGAGATTATTATTGATGGGTTGATGATCATTCCATATTCTACAAGACATATGAGTGACGAATGGTCTATTTGAGGTACGTAACTATAAAGCAAGCTTTTGATTATTTTATCATGTTGGTGGTTATATAAAATAACTTCATGATAATCATGCTTGTGACTCGGTGAATGACATACATTTTATATTGAAATCATTATAACTTGTGTTTGTATGTTTATATGATTATAATCAAGTCTTATAGATGATGATAGCATGCATAGAAAATAAAAATTATAGAAAATGCATGTGGTTTGTAGTATTTGAAATGGATTGCGTATGCATTTGCATTCAAATAAGTCCTAAATTAATAATTTAAGAGCAATTTCTAAATGTGGGGTATTTTTATAAAACTCAAATATAAAAAAATAATGAGAAATTATTAAACACCCAAAAATGCTTGGGGGGACGTCAGACTTCATGAGACTAAGTGTCAAACTTATCAAACTTAAATATTGGAATGAAAATGGAAAAATGTTTAGACATTTTTGACACATGTATATCAAGGAATAACAACTTGAGCCCATTATTTTGAAATGAGCCCATTATTTTATGAGGGAATAACAATTGATTTTTTATTTTTAAAAAAAGGAGATTTAACCAGCTCTAAAACTGGTCTTCTTCATCTTTCTCGGCTTCATCTTCTTCAGTTATGTGACATATAACTCTCTTTCTCTACTCTCTCTCTCTCAGTCTCTTTGATCTCTCTACTTTCTCTCGCAGTCTATCTAATCTCCCTCTGCTCTCTACATCCCTATCTTTGCTCTATCTCTCTGTCTCTTTTTGCTTACCTATCTCGCTCTACTCTACCTGATCTCTTTATGCTCTACCTGTCTCTCTTTATTCTCTCTCTAATCTCTCAATGCTCCACCTCTCTCTCTTTGTCTCTCTCATCTCTCTGCCTACCTATCTCTCTCTGTTCTAGGTACAACAATGGGCGTGAAAATTGGGGCCAAGCCCAGCTAACTTGTTTGGCCAGGGGCCAAAAAAAGGCCCAGACCTCATGGGACAGAACGAGCCCGTTGGGCCGAGGCTGGGCTTCAGGCCACATGCGAGCGACCTTCAGGCCCAAAAAAATGGGAATGACTAATATTTACAAGTCCTCAATCGAAAGATTGGCTTGAAGTATAAGTAATGTTTGTTATTATACATGGACTTATCCATTGAATTATATATTCTATGGAGCAATTCTAGATTGTAGTATATATTGATTTATTCTATATGTAATGTTTGTTATAAGTATTATATATTCTATGAATATATATAGATCATAGAATATATATTGATCGTAGTATATATTCTATAAGTAATGTTTGTTATATATTCTATGAATATATGTAATGTTTGTTATTATACGTGGAGTTATCCCTTGAATTAGATATTCTATGGAGCAATTCTAGATCGTAGTATATATTGATTTATTGGTGAATTATACAGATGGAATTGGATTGATTAAAAAATTGGGATGACTATTATTTACAAGTCCTAAACTGAAAGATTTGCTTGAGTTAATATGAGTATTGTTTGTTATATATGGATTTATCTATTGAATTATGTTCTATGAAGCAATTCTAGATTGTGTTATATATTGATTTATGGGAGGTGAATTGTACAGATGGAATTGGAACGATTAAAAAAATGGGATACCTATTATTTTACAAGTCTTAACTAGAAGATTTGCTTGAGTTAATATGAGTCATGTCCAAGCCCATTGTGACAAAAAAATGTGTCCATTATTATTGATGATCATCGGCGATTGAAAATGCTTATATTTCAATGCAATGTTTTGATTCATGCAAAAAAAAAAAAATTTTTGGAGTAGCAATGTAGCTCCTTTGTTGCAATCATATTTTTCAAATGCCCAGATTATTTCATGCTACTCCCAAAAAGCACCAAATAATTTTGTTTGTCTACACAGCGCTATGAAAATCAAATATACTTATTATTTGTTTTTCATTTGAGTTCCTTTTGTTTTACTTTTTAAAATTTTTATTTTATTGATTAACGATTTTCTACCATTTGCCTCCACATTGGTGTACTATCTTGGTTATGCCATTGCTCTCAATGCTAGAAGCAGTACAACTGTGTGTGTGAGGAGGATCCATTTTCAGCTCCCTTCCACTTTAAAGATACGCAATTCCAACTCTATATATCTATAGTTTTGTTGCAAATTGTTTTTTGAAGCATCAATATTCATTATTACATTTTGATTTTGATTATTGTACATTTATGGTGTTATCCTATAATTGAGAGAGCTTTTCTCCAACCCCTATAATTTATCCACCCCACCCTAAAATAAAAATTTTGGGGTGAGATTAATAATTAGGAAAAAAGAAAGGTAGAGAAATATAGGGGGGGGGGGGGGTAGGCAGTGTGGGAGGGGTGGTGTTGGGGGAGAAGGATGGGAGAAAGATAGAGAGATATATAAAGGGAGAAAGATAGATGATGCTGGCGATGAGTGGTGGAAGCTATGGGGATGGGGAGGACGGCGGGCGGTAGCCATTGGGGCGCCGCTCTCCCCATTCCCAGAGCCGCCTTCCCCAAACTTCCTCCGATCACTGCCGCCCTCTCTTTCTCTCTTTTTATTTCCCTATGTCTCATTCATTGTAGGGGGGGGGGGGTCGGCACGGTGGTAGGCAGTGTGGGAGGGGGTGGTGTTGGGGGAGAAGGATGAGAGAAAGATAGAGAGAGAGATAGAAAGGGAGAAAGATAGATGATGCTGGCGGTAAGTGGTGGAAGCTACGGGGATGGGGAGGACGGTGTGCGGTAGCGTCGCCCTCCCTATTCCCGGAGCTGCCTTCCCCAAACTTTCTATGATCACCGCCGCACTCTTTTTTTTTATTTCCCTATATCTCATTCTAGACGTTAGAGAAGTGCCTCAGCTACGTAGAGAGAGAAAATTAATCTTATAAACCAATGACAAGTGAAAAACAAAATTCAATTCTTTTGCTTCTTTATTTTATTATTTTTTTCTTGTGCTATATATATCATTAGAAAATATCTTGAGGATTCTTTGTTAAATTAATGTGAAAATATTCTTTCTGTTATTTCATTTTTTAAGTGTATCATTTATTTGCATTCGTATCTTTGATAATATATAGATTCATATTTATTGTTAACCTCTCAGGTTATCATATTATATACATTAGTTTTGATACATATTGATAAAAATTTATTTATATTATTGCTTTCCAATAACATTCTTTGTTATTAGTGTTCAATTGAAATAAAATTCCCGATAACAGTCTTGATAATCTGATAGTTTTGAAATGAGGTCCAAGTATTATGGGTGATCATGGAGACTATTTGGTATTCTTGGCCAGGAATTTATTCTCGTGATTATCATATTTTTTGAAAATTTCAATGAATCTATATCTATCAGCGACTAGTGATTATGCTTTATTATGCTAGTGCCAAATTCATGGGAATTTGCTGGTTTTCTGGAGAATTAACTCATTACATGTGACCAACATATCAACTTTGAGATTATTATATTATATGATCCTGAAATCAGTTATGCTCTCCATTTATGCAAAGTTATGCAAATAAGGGTTCTTTTGGTGGTATTCACAAACCAGTTTTTACACTACTAATTCACGAGTTATTATAAGAAATGAAGAGCCTCTCATGATGTTAGTATGAATGTTGAATATTTTTTGGTTTTCTTGGAGCATCAATTAACTCATATGATAAAGAAACTCAATGAGATTACTATTGATGGGTTGATCATTCCATATTTTACAAGAGATATGAGTGACAAATGGTCTATTTGAGGTACGTAACTATAAACCAAGCTTTTGATTATTTTATCATGTTGGTGGTTATATAAAATTATTTTATGATAATCATGCTCATAACTCGGTGAATGGCATGCATTTTATATTGAATTCATTATAATTTGTGTTTGTATGTGTTTATATGATTATGATCAAGTCTTATAGATGATGATAGCATGCATAGAAAATAAAAATTATAGAAAATGCATGTGATTTGTAAGAGTATATGAAATGGATTACGCATTTGCATTCAAATAAGTCCCAAATTATAATTTAAGAGCAGTTTCTAAATGTGGGGTATTTTTATAAAACTCATATATAAAAAGATTACGAGAAATTATTAAACACCCAAAAATGCTTGGGGGGAGACATCTGACATCATATGACTAATTGTCGAACTTAAACATTGGAATGAAAATGGAAAAATGTTTAGATCCACGTTGACTTCAATAGAAAAATGTTCAGGGAATAACAACTTGAGCCCATTATTTTGAAATGAGGTTTAAAATATCATGGATAACAACTGATTTTTTATTTTTTAAAAAAAGGAGATTCAACCAGCTCTAAAATTGGTCTTCTTCATCTTCCTTGACTTCATCTTCTTCAGGTATGTGACATACAACTCCCTTCTCTACTCTCTCTCAATCTCTTTGATCTCTCTACTTTCTCACTCAATCTCTCTGATCTCCCTCTCTACTCCCAGCCTATCTTTGCTCTAACTCTCTCTCTATCTCTCTGTGCTTACCTATCTCCATCTACTCTACCTGATCTCTTTCTGCTCTACCCGTCTCTCTTTCTCTATATCATCTCCCTGCCTACCTATCTCTTTATGTTCTACCCGTCTCTCTCTCTCTATCATCTCTCTGCCTACCTATCTCTCTTTGTTCTAGGTATTGACAATGGGCTAGGGCGAGTCCGTGAAAATTGGTGCCAAGCCAAGCCTTGGGCCAGCTAACCTGTCTCGCAAGGGGACAAAAAAAGGCCTGGACCTCACGGGACAAAACGGGCCGACTGGGCTTCAAGACACAGGGTGAGCTTCAGGCCCAAAAAAATTAATTTTATCAAGGAGGGGTATCCCCTCCCAACAATAAAATGGGGGCATGTGTCCCCTACTAACATGGCAAGAGGAGAGGGGGGGGGGGGGTCACAAGGGAGCCACGTGGTTGTTCTACTCTAGCTATCTGATCTCTCTCTGCTCTACCGTCTCTCTTTGCTATCTCTCAATGATCCACCTATCTCTCTTTCTCTCTCATCTATCCGCCTACTTATAACCCTCTCTGTTCTAGGTATCGACAACGGGTTGGGTGAAACCTAGCCTTGGGACTAGGCCAGCGAACTTGTATGGCCAAGGGCCAGAAAAGGCCTAGACCTCACTGGACAAAATGGGCCCGTGGGCCGAGGCTAGGCTTCAAGCCACGACCTTCAGGCTAAAAGAAAAGAATTTTATTAAGGAGGAGGTATCCCCCTACCAACATGGCAAGGGGGAGGGGGGAAGGCGCCCCCCTCACAAGGCCTATGCATGATCTCGCTCTACTCTCTCTACTCTACCTGATCTGTCTCTAATCCCTCAATGCTCCACCTATCTCTCTCTCTCTCTTATCTCTTTTGCCAAACTATCTCTCTTTGTTATAGGTATCGAACACGGGCCAGGGCTTGCCCCTAAAAATTGGGACCAAGCCTAGCCTTGGGACTACTAAGCCAGGTAACCTGTCTAGCCAAGGACCAAAAAAAGGCCCGGATCTCACGAGACAAAACGGGCCCGTTGTGTTGAGGCTAGGCTAAAAGGCCACGACCTACAGACCAAAAAAAAATGAATTTTATTAAGGAGGAGGTATCTTCCAACAACAAAATGGGGGCAGGCGCCCCCCTCACAAGACCTTTGAGGGCACGTGTTGATGCGTCCCCTACCAACATGGCAAGGGGGAGGGGGGAAGGTTCCCCCCTCACAAGGCTTGTGCCTGATCTCGCTCTACTCTACTCTACTCTACCTGATTCTGTTTTAGGTATCGAAAACGGGCCAGGGTGAGCCCGTGAAAATTGGGACCAAACCCAGCCTTGGGACTGCTAGTGAACATGTCTAGCTAGGGGCCAAAAAAGGCCCCGCTCATGGGACAAAACAGGCTCGTTTGGGTCGAGGCTGGGCTTCAGATAAAAAAAAAAGAATTTTATCAAGGAGGAGGTATCCCCTCCCAACAACAAAATGGGGGCACGTGTCCCCTACCAACATGGCAAGGGGGAGGGGGAAAGCCCCCCCGACCCCCTCACAAGGCTTGTGCCTGATCTCGCTCTACCCTACTCTACCTGATCTCTCTTTGTTCTACCCGTCTCTCTTTGCTCTCTCTCTAATCTCTCAATGCTCCACCTATCTATCTATGTGCTGGGTATCGACAACGGGCCAGGATGAGCCTGTCAAAATTGAGGCCAAGCCCAGCGTGGGGACTAGGCCAGCAAACATGTCTGGCCAAAAAAAGGCTTGGACCTCTCGGGACAAAACGGGCCCGTTGGGTCGAGGCTGGGCTTTAGGACACACAAGCGAGCGAGCTTCATGCCAAAAAAATGAATTTTATGAAGGAGGGGTATCCCCTCCCAACAACAAAATGGGGGCATGTGCCACCTACCAACATGGCAAGGGGGAAGGGGGAAGGCGCCTCCCTCACAAGGCCTGATCTCGCTCTACTCTACTCCACCTGATCTCTCTCTCTCTTATCTCTCTGAATGAATTTTATGAAGGAGGATGTATGTCCCTCCCAACAACAAAATGGGGGCACGTGTCCCCTACCAACATGGCAAGGGGGAGGGGAAAGTGCCCCCCCTCACAAGGCCTGTGCCTGAACTCGCTCTACTCTACTCTACCCTATCTCTCTCTGTTCTACCTCCCTCTCTTTGCTCTCTCTAATCTCTCAATGCTCCATCTCTCTCTCTCTCATCTCTCTACCTACCTATCTCTGTTCTAGGTATCGACAACAGGCTAAGGCAAGCCTGTGAAAATTGGGACCAAGCCCAACAAACTTGTCTGGCCAAGGGCCCAAAAACGACCCGAACCTCACGGGACAAAACGGGCCTGTTGGGTCGAGGCTTGCCTTCAGGCCCCCCAAAAATGAATTTTATCAAGGTGGACGTATCTCCCAACAACAAAATGGGGGCACGTATCCCCTACCAACATTGCAAGGGGGGGGGGGGGGGGGGAGGCGCCCACAAGGCTTGTGCCTAATCTCGCTCTACTCTGCCCCACCTATCTCTCTTTGCTCTCTCTAATCTCTCAATGCTCTACCCATCTCCCTTCGCATACCCGGTCTCTCTTTGCCTCTCTCTGCTCCAACCTATCTCTCTCCCTCTCTACTCTACTTATCTATCTCTCTTAGCTTCTCTTTGCCTACAGAGACCGGATCCGGTCAGTGTTGAGGTCGGTCAGTTCGGTCAGTACCAAACTGCACCACGTTCAAATCGAACTGCATCACTTATAAATCGAACTGCACTATAAATTGTTGAGTATATTTTTTACTCTCTTAGTGGATACTGGTGATACTTAGGAATTTATATTTTCTTCAATAGTTGATTGAATCCAATAAGAGAGTAAAAAAAATACCCAACAATTGATTGTGCAGTTCGATTTATAAGTAGTGCAGTTTAATTTACACGTAGTGCAGACCGAACTGACCGAAGTCGAGCACTGACCGGATCCGATCCCTTGCCTACATGTCTCTGTCTCTTTCATCTCTCTGCCTACCTATCTCTCTCTCTTTTACACGAATCACTCTTTGCCCCTCTCTCTCTTTGATTTCTATGCTCTACCTATCTCTATATGCCTCTCTTTGCTCTACCTATCTCTTTTTGCCCCTCTTTGCTCTACCTACTATCTCTGTTAGCTTCTCTCTCTCTCTCTCTTTGATCTCTCTACCTATCCATCCCTATCTGCTCTACGTAATCTCTCAGTCTACATGTTTCTCTGTCTCTCTTTGCTCTACCTCTCTCTCTCATCTCTCTGCTCCACTTGATCTCTTTCTCTTTGCTCTACCTGTCTCTCTTTGCCTCTCTTTTCTATCTCTCTTGGATTTCTCTGCTCTTACCTATCTCTCTTTGTATATCTCTCTCTCATCTCTCTGCTCCACCTATCTCTATCCCTGTCTATCTCTCTTCTCTACATCTCTTTTTGTCTCTCTCTCACTAAGCTCTCTACCTATCTCTTTAAGCTCTACCTGATCTTTTTTTTGTTCTACTTGTCACTCTTTCTCTCTCTCTTTGATTTCTCTATACTCCACCTATCTCTTTGCCTCTCTCTGATCTATCCACCTATCTATCTTTGCCTCTCTCTGTTCTCTTTGCCTATCTGTCTTTCTCACTCTCTACTCATCTCATTGCTCCTGTCTCATATTTGTAGATACCCCATTTTGATCAGTCAGAACTGTGAAATATTTATCACTTATGATATCTTAATTTGCAGGTCTAAACCCCAATGATCTTCTTCGAGCCAGAACAATCACTTGAGTGAAGAAAGGAAAGAAGACATGAGCATACAAGTTCTTAAAGAGAAGCTTAGAGAGCAGTACCATTGCCCGGAACGGTCAAGCCTTGGGTTGTTGAACAAGACATCTGAAATTCTGTCTGCCGACCAAGACAAACGGCCATCACTTGTCATCGTAGACAACCCCTCGTGGATAGTCAACCAAGACAATCCATTGAAGATTGTCGACCAAGACGATCTCATGAGGGATTGTCGACTTCGACGACCTTGGAGGGATTGTCGATCAAGACGGTCGCTTGAAGGATTGTCGACTTCGACGACCTTGGAGGGATTGTTGATCAAGACAATCGCTTGAGGAATTGTCGACTTCGACAACCTCGGATGGATTGTCAATCAAGACAATCGCTCGAAGGATTGTCGACTTCGACGATCTTTGAGGGATTGCCGACCTAGACGATGGGATGATGGATCGTCGAAAATACTGGGATGATTTCAGCTCAGAAAAGGACGGCATGGGCTGCATTTTGCGACCTCTCTGCCGACGTCAGCCACTTCGAGCGACGTGGGAGCGTCGTGGGGCACTCATTACCCCCCCCCCCCCCCAAACATGTGTCAAGATGGTGGTGGCTCGTTTGGGCTATAAAAGGAGGCAATGGGAGGCTTGATGGAGGGGAGAGACACATATTTCACTCACCAAAAGCCCTCCAAACCTTCCCATCCAAGACCAACAGCTCCTCACCACCCTCCACCCTCCATTTTCGACCACCACCACCCCTTACACCAGCAGCCACTTCAACAGCCATCCACCACCCTCTTTCACCACCTAATCCCTTCTCTCTCTCTCCCAAAACCACCCATCCGAACCCATCCACCCTTTTCATCACCAACAGCACCTCACCACCCTCCACCCTCCATTTATGAGCTCTACCACCTCCTACACACGCAGCCACTCTAAATAACCCTTAACCTCCCCTTATTCACCACCCAAGTGCTTCTCTTTCTCACCAAAAACCACTCATTCGAACCCACCGACTATCACCCAAAGTTAACCACCATTTTTTCATCACCATCATCTATCCTCCACCCTCCCTTGCCAAAGAGAAAGAGAGAGCTCATACCTCCCTACCCTCACTTCCATTTCCTTTCTTTTCTTTTCATTTTTTTACTTAAGAACTTGTATAATATATCATCTTTTCATAAAAACCTTTAAGCAAGTTGTAATAAGCTTATTAATTGAATGAATATAAGTTTAATCAAAGTTGAAAGTGTTGGAGCACATTTTGGACTATTATCAGTTCTTTTGGAAACTATACGCAGCTGACGGACGACCCTAACTTGGATCGTCGGTCGGTTGGTCTAGGGACCATTTGAACACTCCCCTTTGCAAGTTTGGGTATCTCCCAAGGACTACTAACCCCTTTTGTTTACTTTGTTTACTTCATTTACTGCTTTATATGCTTGTTATTTTATATGCTATTTTCCTTTTTTTCTCTTTATGATGTTTTTTTTTTTATTTTTTTATTTCATTTTATTTTATTTTGTCTCAATTTCTTGTTAATATAAGATCTCCCACTAATTTTGTTGGATTTTCTTGAAGTTGACCCTCGACAACCCTCCCTGGTTCGTCAAGCTTGACAATCCCCCTTGGTTCGTCGAGTCTGACAATCCCCCTTGGTTCGTCGAGCTCGACAATCCATATTTGGTCCGTCGATCTCGACAATCCATATCTGGTTCGTCAATCCCGACAATTCGTCCCTGGTTCGTCTAACTTGACAATCCACCCCGGTTCATCGAGTCCGACAATTCATCCCTGATTCGTCGTGTTCGACAATCCAACCCTGGTTCGTCGATCTCGACAATCCGTCCCTGGTTCGTCCAACTTGACAATCCACCCCGGTTCGTCGAGTCCGACAATCCAACTCTGGTTCGTCGAGTCCGACAATTCAACCCTGGTTCGTCGAGTTCGACAATCTAACCCTGGTTCGTCTACCCTGACAACTCACCTCTGGTTTGTCAAACTTGACAATCCCTCCTGGTTTCGAGCCTGATAACTCACCTCCAATCCACTGGCCAGAAAGAACACCCCTTTTTATCCCATCTGTCAATACTCTAAAAAAGAAGTATCTTTCTCTCTCTCTCTTTGGGTTTGCAGGATCAATCCGAGCTTGAACACCTCAAAGCACGGCCGGCCGTGATCCTTGAGAGGAGAATTCGCATCCCCCGTTGAAGGCGAGT
The DNA here is from genome assembly GCA_030737845.1 of Acorus calamus. Classification (NCBI taxonomy): domain Eukaryota; kingdom Viridiplantae; phylum Streptophyta; class Magnoliopsida; order Acorales; family Acoraceae; genus Acorus; species Acorus calamus. The sequence goes on along the minus strand of CM060872.1, from coordinate 25,136,364 downwards.
AATAGAAGAACATTTTCTTTTCTTGCTTTTGAGGAAAAGCAAGTGGCGATCACACCAACGTCCTTGAAAGCGGTCGGGCGACCTTGGACGATCCATCAAGTGGCGATTCAGAGCGCCGTGCGCGTAACAGAACCAAACTTGAAGGAACCCGGATTCACGACACAACCCATTCGCCACCACCGGTGTCCAAATCCAGTACCGACAATATTGTCTCTCTCTGCTCTATCTATCACTTGTTATCTTATTCTGCTCTATTTATCTCTCTCTCTCTCTGCCTACCTATCTCTCTTTGCCCTTCTCTCTCCCTAATATTTCTGCTTTATCCGTCTCTCTTTACCTCTTTCTACTCTACGCCTCTCTTTCATCTCTCCACCTATCTTTCTCTTTGCCTCTCTCTCCCTCTCTAACCTCTCTATCTACCTATCTCTCTCTACTCTACTTGATCTCTCTTCTCTGCTTTACCTAGCTCTCTGTTCTCTCTCTACTCTACCTCTCTGATCTCTATGCCTACCTATAGATTCTACTCTACATGATCTCTCTCTCTCTCTCTCGTTGCCTCTCTTTGCTCCACCTATCTCTCTCTCTAATCCACCTATCTCTCCGCTCAACCTATCTCTTTTTGTTGTCTCTACTCTATCTATCTCTCTTTGCATGTCTCTATTCTACTTATCTTTCTTTCTCTCTCTGCTCCACCCATCTTTCTATCTTCTCTTATCTCTTTGCTTTACTTGATCTCTCTCTATCTGCCTGATCTCTATCTTCACCTACATGTCTCTCTCTATCTATGTCTCTTTTCTCCACCTATCTCTCTCTATTTGTCTCTCTCTGCACTACCTATCTCTCTTTGCCTCTCTCTGCTCTCTTTGTCTACCTCTCTCTCTCTCTCTCTCTGATCTCTCTGTTTTACTTGTCTTTGTTTGCCTCTCTCTTCTATCTGCTACTCTCTCTACTCTTTGTCTGTCTGCCTATCTATCTCTCATTCCTCCACCCGTCTCTCTTGGTTGCTCTCTGCTCTATCTACCTTTCTCTCTGTTCTCTCTGCCTACTACCCATCTCTTTCTGTTGTACTTGATCTCTCTCTCTACTCTACATGTCTCTCTTTGTCTTTCTCTGCTCTACCTCTCTTTGATCTATCTACCCCTTTGTCTCTCTTTTCTCTCCCTGATCTCTCCATCCCTACCTCTCTCTCTCTCTTAATGAACCTTATCTCTCCTTGCTATACATGTCTCTCTTTGCCTTTCTTCTGATCACTCTGCCTTCTCTCTCTCAGCTCTACCTAATCTCTCTCTCTCCTATACATGTCTCTCTTCATCTCTTTGATTTCTATTTGCTCCATCTCTCTCTCTCTCTACTCTGCCTATCTATATCTCTCTGTCTCAATCTCTTTCTGATCTCTATCTGATCTCTGCCAACCTATCTCTTTCTCTACATGATATCTCTCTCTACTCTACATCACTCTTTGCTCTACCTATCTCTCTCTAATTTCTCTGCACTACCTATCTCTCTTTTCCTCTCTCTGCTCTACCTATCTCTCTTTGATCTCTCTGTTCCACCTCTCTCTCTCTCACTCATCTCCACCTATCTCTCTTTGCCTACCTGTCTCTATTTGCCTCTCTCTGCTCCACCTAGCTCTATCTATCTCTGCTCTACATCTCTTTATGCCTCTTTCTCCTCTCTTTGCCTAGTGTCTCTCCCTGCTCTACTTGTCTCTCTTCGCCTCTCTTCCGCTCTACCTATCTCGCTACTCACCTATCTAGCTCTACTCCACGTATCTCTCTGTCTCTCTCTCTCTTTCTCTGATCTCTCACCCTCTACTCGACTTGCCTCTCGTTGCTTCTCCCTACTTCTCTTATTTCTTTGCCTACCTCTCTCTCTCCTCCACCTCTTTACCTCTCTAATATCTCTACCCTACCTGTTCTCCTTTTGCCTACTTGTTTTTCTGTCTCCCTCTATTCCACCTATCTCTCTCTTTTACCTATCTCTGCTCCATCAATAAAGCAGATGGGATGGAGCTGATGGCACTTCAAGGAGGAGATGAGGAAGACTTGATCTCCTCAATCTCCCTATGTCCCCCAGATGGGGATGGCTGAGTGCACGTCTTGTTAAAGCAAACCTGACAGACTACCATAATGTCTCCTCCCTTTATTTGGGGGGGGGGGGGGGGGGGGGCAGAGGCAAGTACAACCACTACAAGAAATATGAGCATTAGCTGTAAAATATTTCATAGCAAAATCCTGGATTTTCGCTACAAAAGAACTTTCTCGACGAAATCATTTCATAGCTATTTTTGTAGCAACTGCCTCGTCTAGGATAATCTTTTGCTGCGAAATTAAATTGGCATACCAAAGGGTCACATTTTGCTACGAAATTAGTTCCGCAACAAAAGATACAATTTTTAGGCTAAAGAACACAAGTTATGATGAAATTATTTTCACACCAAAACGCTACCTTTGGCTATGGAATTAATTTCGCAGCAAAAACTCATCTTTTGCTGTGAAATTAATTTCGTTGCAAAAAGACATCTTTTTGTACAACCACTACAAGAAATATGAGCATTAGCCGCAAAATATTTCATAGCAAAAGTCTGGATTTTCGCTACAAAAGGTCTTTCTCGACGAAATCATTTCATAGCTATTTTTGTAGCAACTGCTTCGTCTAGGATAATCTTTTGCTACGAAATTAAATTGTTGACATTTTGCTACGCAATTAGTTTCGCAACAAAAAAATATTTTTGTAACCAAAGAACACCTTATGCTATGAAATTATTTTCGCACCAAAACGCTACCTTTGGCTATGGAATTAATTTCTCAGCAAAAATTCACTTTTTGTTGTGAAAACAATTTCGTTGCAAAATGACATCTTTTGTACAACCACTAGAAGAAATATGAGCGTTAGCTGCAACATAATTCATAGCAAAAGCCTTGATTTTCACGACAAAAGGTCTTTCTCGACGAAATCATTTGATAGCTATTTTTGTAGTAACTGTCTCATCTAGGATAATCTTTTGCTACGAAATTAAATTGTCGTAGCAAAAGGTCACATTTTGCTACGCAATTAGTTTCGCAACAAAAGATATATTTTTGTAGCCAAAGAACACCATATGCTATGAAATTATTTTCGCACCAAAACGCTACCGTTGACTATGGAATTAATTTCGCAACAAAAACTCACCTTTTGTTGTGAAATCAATTTCGTTGCAAAAGGACATCTTTTGTACAACCACTACAAAAAATATGAGAGTTAGCTACAAAATATTTCATAGCAAAAGCCTAGATTTTCACCACAAAAGGTCTTTCTCAACAAAATCATTTCATAGCTATTTTTTAACATCTGCCTCATCTAGGATAATCTTTTGCTGCGAAATTAAATTGTCGTAGCAAAAGATCATATTTTGCTACGAAAATAGTTTCGCAACAAAAGATATATTTTTGTAGCCAAAGAACACCATTTGCTATGAAATTATTTTCATACCAAAACGCTACCTCTGGCTAAGGAATTAATTTGGCAGCAAAAACTCGCATTTTGTGGTGAAATCAATTTCGTTGCAAAAAGACATCTTTTCCTACGAAATATGTTCCTCACAAATGGCAACCTATTGCTGCGAAGATATAAATTTGCGGCAAAAGATAACATTTTGCTGTGAAATTAATTTCGCAGCTAAAAGTCTTTAAATTTAATATAAAAAAAAATTATAGACCTTTTCCTGTGGAGTATTTTGCAAGAAAAGGTATTTTCGTAGAAAAACCCTTTTTAATATTTTTAAAATTTTTGATTTTGATATTACAATTAAATAAATGTTTATTGATGAATACAATGTTTACCATCATCATCAAGGAATCAACAAAGAAAAAGTATTTCAGTACTTACTCGAGGCATTGACAATGGGAACACCAACGTAATTCTAGATAAATTTCTAAGCTTCCCGCGAAAGGTAATCTACAACAAACACAGGGAGCAATTTCTATTCATAAGTAACTGTAGGATTACACATAACAGAGAAATATAAATAGCAACAGAAGTACAATATGTATTGCAATAGTAATGTATCATTGCATGCTGTTAAAATGAAAACTGACATCAAATAAGGTTAGCATAGATATTTTGTTTATCAATCATCAAAGGAATAACATAATCCTAGTGGATGAAGAACAGGCCTAGGAGTGCGCGTCTTGTTAAAGCCAACCTGACATCAAATAAGGTTAGCATAGATATTTTGATTATCAATCATCAAAGGTCTTTCTCGACGAAATCATTTCAAATTTTCGTAGCAACTGCCTCATCTCGGATAATCGTTTGCAGCAAAATTAAATTGTCGTAGTAAAATGTGACATTTTGCTACGAAATTACTTTCACAACAAAAGATATATTTTCGTAGCCAAAGAACACAATTTGCTATGAAATTATTTTCGCACCAAAACGCTACCTTGAGCTACGAAATTAATTTTGCAACAAAAACTCACTTTTTGCTGTGAAATTAATTTCGTTGCAAAAGGATATCTTTTGCTATGAAATATGTTCCTCACAAATGGCAAGTTATTGCTGCGAAGATATAAATTCACAGCAGAAGATAACATTTTGCTGCGAAATTAATTTCACAGCTAAAAGTCTATAAATTTAATAAAAAAAATACAGACTTTTTCTTGTGGAATATTTCACAGAAAAATGCCGTATTTTCATAGAAAAACCATTTTTAATATTTTTAAAAATTTTGATATTACAATTAAATAAATGTTTACTAATGAATACAATGTTTACCATCATCATCAAGGAATCAACAAAGAAAACGTATTTCAGTACTTACTCGAGACATTGACAATGGGAACACCAACATAATTCAAGATAAATTTCTAAGCTTCCCGCAACGGGTAATCTACAACAAACTAAGGGAGCAATTTATATTCACAAGTAATTCCCACCAACATAATTCAAGATAAATTTCTAAGCTTCCCGCGACAGGTAATCTACAACAAACACAGGGAGCAATTTATATTCACAAGTAATTGTAGGATTACGTATAACATAGAAATATAAATAGCAACAAAAGTACAATATGTATTGCAATAGTAATGTATCATTGCATGCTGTTAAAATGAAAACTGACATCAAATATGGTTAGCATAGATATTTTGTTTATCTCAATCATCAAAGGAATAACATAATTCAAGTGGATGAAGAACAGGTCCTACGGATATATATAAAGCACATCTACACTACACATCATGTTAATCTATTTCCCACCCAATAACTGGCTCCAATCAGGAGCTTTGATATTATAATTCAATTCTACCATTTAGAACAGATTCTCAATTTCGAGATGTGACTATAGTAGTCAATCAAGTCAATACCATGTGAATGGGAATAGGGATAAGGTGCTTCAAAATTTGCATAGTTATCAAATGAGTTTGTTCATCATCATCACCACAATCATCAACACAGTATATTTTCTATATTTTCGAAGGCCTTCATTTCTAATTCAATCACGGATCTAATGAAATTTACAAAGGCTACCAACCTCCTCAACACATTGTCTAGACAAGGGATTGTCAATGTCATGAAGATGACTTTCAGCTTTGAACTTTGGATCTCCTTGCACTTGAGTGGCATGAAAAAGGAGCCAAGTACACCTGAGTCCTGTTTTTGTTTTACAGTCCTAAGCTTAACTACAAGTATAGTTACAAGGCACAGTCAAGTCACACAATCTAATTTACATAACAAAGGAGTTGATAAAGAATGAATGACTGGATGGAACATCTGCATAGAAATTTGTAGAAAGTGATGCATTTTGCGGATAATAAATTCACAACTCCATCAAATATGAACTTAAATTTGACAAAAGAAAAGAAAAGAAGCAGCTTGTCATGGACTTAAAATCATTTTTACCTCATATGACAGCATATAGAAGCAACATGTAGTCAAGCACACAAACAAAAGTGTATGCATGTATATCGAATTACAAAGTTCTTCGTTCAAAATAGAATTTAGTACCTTCCCCAGTATTTACTACATGTTATTTATATGTTTAATTTTAGAATTTTAGATATTATTGTAGTAAAGAGATTATGATTTCAATGGACATCATTCACAATACAGATATGATTAGACAGTATACGTGGAACCATCATATAGGTTTCATAGAAAAAAAATAACAATTGTCATTGAAAAATAGAAGTGGGTGAACTGATGATCTCAATAGAAGTCCAGGGTCCAGCTCCAACATGGATATTTTCTTGATTATAAAAAATACTATGAATGATAAAGAAATAAAGGCATGTGAAATGACAAAAATAAATTAATAGCAAGTACCTCCCGATTGCGGTCTTAATCCAACAAATACGTTGCTCGAACAGCTGCGATTCGGGAGAGAATTAGAAAAAATAGGATAACTTTCGAAATGAAAACAGTGACTTGAAAGAAGTGAGGATTCCAAGAGAGATTGAAAAAACCATGGTAAGTGATGATGGTGATGGACTGAAATTAGTGGTAGAAGTAGCAACAGCAACAACAACTACAAGAAAATCAGTACATCCAAAGGAAGATGACTCAAGATGTCTACACATTACCTACAACAACATGACATCCACTAAACAAAATGATGATGAGTTGAACACACCCCTCTTTTCAGTTCCCAAGTTCCTTTCATGCTCTCTTCCACCGACTCATATTAAGCAAAAGCCAAGCAAGACATAGATGAAGCATTGGATTTATGTGAAACAAGTTTGTTTTTCTTCTTTTAAATACTGTTTTAATACACCATGAAATTAATGACTAGAAGAACCAATGAAATTACAGGGATGAGTTAGGTTTGAAGAACATACCTCTGATTCGTTATTCAAATCCAAATTGTTAACCAACTACTTCATCAACAACCTAACTATCATCCTCTCATCTCTGCATCACAATTTTTTCATTTAAATATAAAAAAAACACCATTAAAGAGATCATCAAAATTTCAAAAAGCCAGAGTAAACCCTAAATACATCCCCAAATATAGGAATCTTCACATGGAAACCCTAAAGTGCATTCTAGGAGGTTGCCAGCCTAGGAGGTCGAAGCAGCTTCAGATCTATGAAGAGGGGAGATGATGAAGCAGTGTCGCAGAGTCACAGGTGGTGGCGGAGGTCGAAATACAAGCAAAACGAAGGAGCATGTTCGATTTCACCTGGAGATGCGAAGAGGAGGCACCGGTGAACACGCGAAATGGTGGAGAGGCTTCGTGGAGGTTGATGGAGTGGCTAGGGTTTGAAGAAATCCATAGATATGATATTTGGTAATGAAGAGAGAGAGAGAAGTGAATGAGAAAGAGGGACCTGATATTTGGTAATCGATGTTTTTTTGAAAAAAAAACGTGAATAGTCCATAGATCGGACGGTTAAATGATGTTCCCCGTGTATAGATAGTTTATAGATATATAGATAAAGTAACATAGTATCTACTGGTCTTCCTCACGCACGATGTGCGTTCAAACTAAAAATAATATATCTTAAAAAAATCACCTCTATTTTTTTAAAACCTGTTAATACATAATTCAAAAAAATTGATAAGTGTTTTTCTTTTTTTTGCTTAGTAAGTTAAGAGAACATTAATCTTTATATGGATTTATTAATATTGTAACTATTAAATCCGATCCAACATAACCAACCAATAGATATAACAAATTTGACATGATAAAATAATATTAATTTATAATATATTATATGTAAAATATGATGTTTGGAGCATTATATATTATATTTAAAACCATGCATTTATACAGATTTATTTTTAAAATTAAAGATTTGTGAAATTCAATAAAATAGATTTGATAAATATCTAATATTATCCTTTAAATTTATTGACTTTTTTTTTTCATTCTTACCCTTAATCCAACATATAATAAAAAATTTAAGGGTAAATTCGGAAAAGAAAGTATTACGAAGTTGAAAACACTTTCGGTTAGTAAAATAGATAGATTACTTATATATTTAAATATATAAACATATTATAAATATAATAATAATCAATTTTTTATTTTAGAAATTAAAATAACACTTAAATTTTATTAATTCTTATTTTAGATGAGGGGTTACTTTTTATATTTTACATTTATATATATACACACACACACACACACACACACACACGGCCGATGAGGTGCGGTCGTGCGGTCGCGATCGCGGGCCGTCCGATCGCGGGTCCATCGCATCCAACGGTCGACGTGATTCGCACCCGACCGTCCGATGCGATGGACCCGTGATCGCGGTCGCACCAACCGCACGACCGCATGTAATCGGCTCTATATATATATATATATATAGGGAAATGATACGGTGCGGGACGTGCGGTCGTGCGCGAACGACCACGGGCCGTCGATCACGGGTCCATCGCGGGTCCATCGCATCGGAACGGTCGGGGGCGATTCATCTCGACCGTTGGATGCGATGGACCCGCGATCGGACGAACGACGTAGTTCGCGCGCACGACCGCACGTCCCGCATATTATCATCGACATATATATATATATATATATATATATATATATATATATATATATATATATATATATATTTGAAAATGGGTGCTCCTCCATTTTGATACTCTCACCTTTTATGAGATACTTGTATTAGAAATTTCATTTATGTTGTCTTTATTCTATAATAATATCACATTTTTTTAACATTATGTTTATAAACATATTTTTTATTTTAAAGATTATTTAGTTTTTGGTATATCTTGCAATTTTATACCACGTGCTTTATCACGAGCATGTTAACCAGTGTGTGTGTGTATTATATACATACATACATACTCTCTCTGTATATATATATATGTATGTATATGTGTGTGTACTGGTATTAGGCATATCAACGGGTCGGGTCAGGGTGGACTCAGACCGGACCCAACCCGTGGCAAGACCCGACGGGTCCAGGTCCAATCTAGGATCCGGCGGGTCCGGGGAAATGTGAATCCGGACCCGTCGGACCTAGGTTGGGTCCGGGTCCGACCTGACCCGGATGGTTGGCAAAAAAAAAATGAAGAGCTCATGTATTTGTTTGCTTTATCATTCTATTTGAAAATTTTTATAATAAAACATTATTATTAATGAGACTATGTTTGAACATAATTTTATACAATTCAAAAGAAGTAAATGAATTATTAAACAATAATCACTGACATAAAAAAACATATTAACCTAAACAATAACATAACTAATTATACAAACATTCAAAACAATATTAACAATATAAACACTAACATATTAACCTAAGCAACATTCAAAAAAAACTAATAAACACTAACATATACATAACTAAAATAATAAACATAAAAAAATCATGCAACAAACTAATTAATTATACAAATTAATATGTCACTTCGGGGCGGGGTGGGGTGGGGTGGAATATGGGTCCACCTCGGGTCCGATAATCCACACCAGTATTATATAAAATCCATATATCTGTCCATTGGAATTTATATAAATTATGTTTTGTTAATTTTACTCATATAAAATGTAATATATAACGATATATAAGGAATAATAAATGTATTGAATATATAGTTTTTTTTTAGTGTTATGCCTTAAACCCAAATAAATGAGGTTTATGTAGAATGATTCTTAGTATGATCATCTTGACATAATTGTATATAAAGTCATACACTTCTCACATAAAAACAATTCTATCAAAAAAAATATGAAGATGTAAATTCATATACCACTTTATATCAGGATGATCCAAACAATTTTAAACCCGATTTCAAATTAAATTGTGAAACAGTTTTCAAAAATGATTTTGTTGAATTAGTATCAGTTACCACCAATGAAAACAACTAATAAGAGAATAATGGTGGCTAATAAAAAGTCCAAAAACCAACATGTCTTAACGATTGGGTTAGATTCCGCTTTTTTAAAAAATTAAAATCCCAAAATCGTGCAGCCAAACGGGTCGGATTCTGAAGAATCAAAAGTTGGAGTGGAGATAAATATTTATTTATATACCATACAATCTGAAGTGCCAAACGGAGCCTGCTATGGGATTTTATATCTATGACAGCGTATTCATGTTAGATTTAAAATTAATTATGTAGAAAATTACCTTTTATGCATTATTTGCCTGAAATCTGTTTGTAAAAAACTATGATTACACTTAACAAATTGTTTTTTTGACAAATAATACCTAAAAGAATTTACAGCTACTGGATGAATTTGATTAATTTAATCTGAATCTAGATGAGGAATTGATAAAAGATATTTAACTCACCACTGACTACCGTGAAACAATGTTTTCAGTAAAAATAAAAATAAAATAAAAAGTAACCATTTATGCTCAGAAGTCGGTGCTTATATGAAGAATTGATATGAGAAATTTATTCCTATCAAAAATATATCGTATTCATGTTTGGAACAAAAAATTAACAAATACAAATAATATAAGTACTGATTACCTAGGAGCAACGTGTAGTCTCAGAATTAGCTATCAAACAGCCGTGTATAAGGGGGTCATATTTGGGATATAAACTGATTTATAAAAACTTGATTCAAGCCTTGAAAATCCGTTTCATTAATATGCAGAAAATACTAACCTACCTAACTCATCTTATTTAGTTTAATTAGGATTTTTAAACATTCTTAATATATTTTATTAGTTTTAATTTAGATAACTAAATAATCTAATGCATGCTATCTCAATGTCTTATGTTTTATATTATTTTATTTTAAAATTTTAAATATATATAAAACATAGAATTAATTAAGATGTTAAACCATATAATTATCTAAATTTAAAATTATTTATTTTATTAAGGAATTGTGAAATTAAAAAAGATAGATTGGATGAATAGCTTATTTTATCCACTAAAATATTAAAATATTTATTTTTCATTTTTACCCTTTAATATAAAATCAAATAAGGATAAAATTGAAAAATAAAAATGGGAAAAGATAGATTTGATGAATATCTCATTGTATGCACTAAAATATTTAAATATGTATTTTCATTTTTAACTTTTAATATAAAATCAAATATCATAAATAAATAAGAGTAAAATTGGGAAATGAAAATGTTACACACAAAGGAATAAACATGAAAATTTAAGTACTTTTGATTAGTATAATAGATAGATAAATAGATAGATGAGGATGTTTTTGTTGCGTGCTTTAAAAAATTGATATATCATATATTCTTAATATTTTGAGTATCCTATAATTAATTATAAATAAAAATATATTTTAAGATATAATTTAAAATCATAAAAAAAATATTCCGAAAATATAATAAAAATATAATATAAAATGATTATAATTAGTTACAATTAAAAAATAATCTATTATATTATCATAATTGAATGAGATTTGGTGGATATGATGTTGTGTTGTTTAAAATTTATATATATTTCATTATTGTCTCACTCTAAATCTAAATAAAAAAAAATGATGATGATATGGCATGATCACAGCTGTTCATTAGATTTGATGAAATCACATTATCTTTTTTTTTCATTCTTACTCTTAATCCAAAAGATAGTGATCATAAAAGTTAAGGGTAAATTCGGAAATGAAAGTATTACGAAGTTGAAAGCACTTTTGATTAGTAATATAGATAGATATGAATAATTTAATTTCATCGGTTGGATAGAAACCATATTTTATTTTATATTAATTAATTCTTACATATCAATTCTCATTTTTTAGCTTTCTAAACATCTATTTTAAGACTATTCCGACTAATTTCTATTTATTCCGAGTCCTATTATCGAACCAAATGGGGCTTAACTTTGTGTATAAAATTTCTTATAGAGTATGTACTATGTTGAAAAAAAATGTAAATATATATATATGCACTCAATTCATGGAGAAATTAATTCTAGTGTTTTTTAACAACTTATTTTTTAGTTCCCTAAACTTTTTTAGCACATGAAAACTCTCACAAATTCATAGTTATGTTTTTCTAGATCTTTTCATCCCTTTTTTTATCCCGTGAAAAAACTTATTATATATTATTGTGCATTTTGTGTGTATTGTTACTGTGCATATGATTATCCTTTATATAAATTTCAGTGCTGTCTATGTACATATTATGCATTTTATTATGTATACGGTTAATCATACCCACATATGTACAATGTTGGATGGATGAACCTAAAAAATAAACCATTATGTATTTTAATATGCTAAAAAAGTTGAGGAACATAAAAAAAAAAGAGATTAAAAAAAATGTTATACACAGTACATTTTATAGTCCAAAACGCAGACCGTATAATTTTTCATTATTTCAAAAATCATATACCTCAATTAATGAGATATGTATTTTTATAAAATGTAAAATATATATATATATACTCCAATGATTTAAATTATATTATTTGTAGAAAATATAAAAAGTTTATAATAAAGTACATAACTTGATACAGTGAATGGATGAGGCTACGAAGGTATATAAAACTGTATTTGTGAAGATAAAAATGATTAAATGTATCAACGCTCTTAAAAAATATTTAAAATTAATTCCCCCCCCCCCCCCAAAATAAAAATAAAAATAAAATAAGGTGGGTCTAATTGCACCCTTATTTTTATCTTGCACACCTCTGTCTTTTTACACCCCATCCAAATAAATCGGGTGCTTTAACACCCCAAATAAATGGGTCTTGCAAAAGATTCATTTATGCAAGAGGGAGAGGAGGAGGAAGAGAAAGAGGGGTGGGGCTGGGCCGAGTGGGGAAGAGCGCTTCCGAGAAGATACGTTGACAGTCCTTGACATCCACAAAAGTCCAAGAAGGCGGAGAGGCGCCATTCTGCACGCATAGACACTATAAGTGTAGACGGTTTCACATTTCATAGACACCTCCTATATCGATTATTTCAGAAAAAACATTAACATTTCATTTGTCCCTTCCAATCTCAAAAAAAAAAAACCTCTTCATAGTATTGTTTCTAAAAAAATGATGAATTAACTATATGTGCTAATAGCCTAATACCATGAAAATGAATAATTGAAGAGAGACAAATGCTATGAACTTTGCTTCTAGGACCTCGTCGATCGATAATATATCTACGATATAAAATTTGGTAGACATTAGTACTGTTTAACTTATTTTTGAAACCTATGAGTTTTTCTTTTGTTGCCTTCGACCAACAGTGTATCTACAATGTAAGATTTGATCGATATCAGTAGTATTAGTGTCTATCCTGTTTCTAGATAATATGGATTTTTTTGCCTGTTTCTTTAGGCTGATAACGTGTTTACAATATAAGATTTGATCAACATGAACAGTACTTTCTAACCTGATTACATGGTCGGGTGTGTACAGAATGATTATAAATGGATCTTTTACATCCATGATCCATTTTTTGGGTGTGTTTAGCAAAGATAGAGTGCAAATAGATGGGCCCAAGAAAGATTTGACTCAGCCCTGACAAGACAAAGGGACAGAGAAGGGAAGTTGTGTATGTCGAGAAATCATTAGATAAAGATTTTTTTTTTTTTTTTGTGTCTGACTGTGTCCCAACCCAACAAACGAGACAACAACACAAAGGAAAGTTCCAAAGCTTTTTGTTTTTTAAGAACATTGAAGCTATCGAAAATCATTGGCTCCAGCTGTTTCAAAGATCTTTCTTTCTCTTCTAAAACTCTTCCATTTTAAGGATAACATAGGGAGTCCCCACCCCTCCCCCTCCAAATTTTTTTTATCGCTTTTGTTCTTCTTTGGAAGATTTTGAGAGATATTCATCAGTGATTCAACCATTATTGAAGAACCATGGCTGTGAGTGGTTCTTCTCTTTTCCTCTATTGGTTTTTTTTTTTTTTGTTAGAAAAGTTGGCATGGATTGATTGGTTTTATAATTTGAGCTTCCATTGTTGATGATTTGAGAAGCGGTCATTGTTTTTTTGTTGAGTTAGTTTGTTTTCTGATGTGTGGATTTTTTTTTGTGTTTCATTATCTGTTTTTGTGGTTTAGTTTGTTTTTTGGATTGCTATTGTTGGGTTTAGCTCTCTTTTTTTAAAATGGAATTGTTGTTGTTGTTTTTTTTTGTTGAATTGTATACGAACATTATGAATTTTTTTTCCTTACCTATTGTTATGTGGATTGAATTTTAGATCATGAGGATATTGGAGGTTAATTATGTAAGGGTATTTTTTTTAATTTAATTTTGATTAGATCACATTTTGAATTTGTAAAAGTTCATTATAAGTTGCTTTCTGCACAATCTTTTATGGTTTTTTTTTTTTAGTCTCTGTCTCTGGTTTTTGGTCAGTATGAAGACAATCAAGCTAGAACACACTTTAATTTCGGTATTTTAGATTAGAGAATACTTCAAGTTATATACAAATTTTAGTTCAAGATTTCAGTAGATGACCATGTTTATATTTCTCAACCTTCAATCAAAGAGAAGTTTCTGAAGATGGTAGTCAATTTACAAGCTGCAATTGATATGGTAAAATAAAATGTCATTAAGTCCAATATAGTCATATATATGTTTGTCATTTAAAAGAAGACACACGGTATAGAAATTGTCCAAAATCCTGTATTATGTATGTGATTTTATATGCATTGCGTATGACCTTGATAGATTATTGAAGAGTGAGCTATACTAAATTTCATGGTTTTTATAATTACCAGAGTAATAGAATTTGTGTGACACAAAATCCATATATTCATATGTTCAATGTGTGATAGTGTGGTCCACTCGTGGTATTTGATCATTTCTCTTATTCAGGGATGAGATCCAGTCAGGTTTATACAAGGAGGGACTAACATGTGATATAAAAAAAATATCAATCTTGTGTGTTAAGCACATGAGGTGTCACATGTTAGTCCTAGTTATGCAGACTCTAATCGTCATTTAAAAATGAGGAATGGTGGATACCAGAACTGTTATCGACAATTAAGAAAGAGAAGTGGATATGGATCAAAATCTACGACTCCTAGTTTTATGGAATCCTCTGTTGCACTCTGTTTCAGTTTTATGCATGCAACAATGAAACAAGAATAACATATACCCATTTCCTTTTTAGTCCAAGTTTTATAGTAATGACATAGTTATTTCAAGTCTTACTAGAAACTGATAAATGCTGTTATCATTAGTGTCTGAATGGTACTCCAAATTATTGCTAAGGCGTTGAGCTGATGGTTTTACTGTTTTGAATCTATGCATCTGCCATATAAATTAATTTGTCGAAGTATTTGTTCTAAAATAAAACAATAAGTATACATATGTACATGTAACAATTCTGCACATTGAGTGAATAAATTCTGGCATACATTTTCCTGTAGACTGGTAGTAAGGTAATAAAACTAAACTACTATAACAAATCTTTTGCTTCATTTGATTCATCCAGCAACGCTCCCATGTCCCAAAGTTCGGAGACTGGGACAGAGAGAACATCCCATACACCACATGTTTCGATAATGCGAAGAAAAACAGAGGCACCGGATCAAAGATCATCAATCCGAATGATCCGGAGCAGAATCCAGATGCCTTCATCATGCCAGAACCACCATTTCAAGCTGCTCCTGATAGAGACATGCCACCAATTCCAAGACACCCACGAAGGAAACAACATGATGTTGTTGGTGAGCTAGAACATCAGAGAGAGAGCTTCGATCCACAGAGAAGCAGATACCGTAAGGGGAGCGACAACTCGAGGTCTGGGAGTGAGAGGAGCAGTTCAGATTACTCTCTCATTCAATCACATCAACAGCAAGGAAGTTTCGGCGCAAGGAAAAATTCTGCTGAAGCTAGCCATGGCTTCTCATCGTCATCTCCCCCACGACATGGTAGATTGAGAGCTGAGAATTCTCGATTGGATAACAATGTAAGTTCATTCTCGATATATATCTATAAATCATTCTTATGTTGCATCTATACAAATAACAAGAATGTTAGTACTCATTTTGGATCACTTTGAAGATTTCGAGACCTCTTACTCGAATAGGAAGCACATGCAAGAAAGGACTTGATGTTAACATACAAGTCACATGAAGTTCTCATATAAACCTATGAATTGCTACTTTTGATTGTTTGATAGTAGGGGCTGTGTGCATTTGTATGTGCAATTCAGCTTTCCTCAGTAATCCAATTTTCTTGTATTCTGTAAGATAAGAGAATGAATTAATGACATTTTGCCTAGAGCACACAAGAATAGTCAGGTGAATGGATGATTCTAAACTGTCATTTATTTATGTGTTGGGAATGTGAATGGTTGTCCAACTGTTCCTAATGTTACACATAGAAATCGTTAAAAGCCTATGACCATGAATGATTACCTCAATTTTTTCCATGATTGCAGCATCATCGCAGGGCCGCTTCGGTTCCCAAATTCGGCGCATGGGATGAAATGGATCCGAAATCGGCTGAAGGTTTCACTGTGATCTTCGACAGAGTGAAAGAAGAGAAGCACGGGGTAGCCAAGGTGCCAAAGATACCATCTGAACCAGTTGTCCGCCCAATTAGACCTGCAGAGACTGGAAGTTCCTTTAAAACGAAGGTAATTTAGATGTGCCACCATCACCTTTAGGTTAACTAAGTAATATTTTCATTACATTTAGTTTAGTAAATTAGATGTCCACCATCACCATCACCATCACCTTTAGTTTAGATGTGCCACCACACCTTGACACTTATATGTTGCACATGTGAGATTTTTTTACCTTCATCGTCACCTTGACACACACACACACACAGCACTTTCACATACAAAACATGTGAGATTGTGATAGGTTTTTTTTTCCAATACTAATGTCACATGTCAGTCACGACTCTGACAATACCTGATATAATCCAGCTCTGACTGGATCCCATCTAATTTGGGTTCCATTGAAATGGATTTTAAATGAGCATAACTGGATTATATTTTGTCTGTTGTTATGCAGATGTGCTGTTGCTTGTTTTCAAGCACCAGAGAATGACCTCCATGTGAAGAGACTATCAATGGAGGCCTGTTACAAAAGGGATAAAATAATATATAATACAGCTTATAGTGTTCTTTTTAAAGGTTTAAATGTTTTAGTTTGATTGTTAGTAATGCCTCTTCTCTTGTAATGATTGTTTTGTGCTCAAATTGTACCTTGTATTCAATTTCATTTGATTGAAAACATTTCTCTGAACAGTTTACATGATGCATGTAGTTTGTGGATGATGTGCATCCAAACAGGGTTGACTCTGAACTTAAATCGGCTAGAAGTTGACCAAGATGGACTAATAGAGTGGGACCCCCCAAACATATTTACATTTTTTTTTTATAAAAAAAGTGATTTGGGACCAATCATGAGTGGGGCCTATAAACAGCCGTTTGGTTCTATGATGAAGCTACTAATGCTATAAGATTTCATTGAAGGACTGAAATGCTGTATAAACTTCTAAAATTTACATAGTGTGTGTGTGTGTTTTTGCTGAATCCAAAAACAGGTACAATCTCATAAAAGATTCTCTGTGGCATCTGCTGCTGTGCAACCTCAACAAGATAACAGAATCTCTACGTAGATATATATATAACAAAAAAGATATGCATGATATAATTGAATCAATTCATAGCCTGGATAACTACATCCACTTCATCAATAGCACTCAATCCAAACATATCCCATTCAATTCTTCATAACTAAAACCAAAATGATGAAGAACAGATCAAACCCATTAAAAATCCAAGCCTGGCTACATGAATCAATTCAATCCACAAAAACTAAAGTTTCAGCTCTAACTATATTAATGATCCTCATCAAGAAGCCTAATAAGCTGCATCAACTCAATCAATAGTACTACTTAGAAGTTAGAACTACTACTATATTACTACTACTACCACCACCACCACCACCACCACCACTAGTGACTTCAGTACTGCGGCACGGCGGGGAGGTTGAGATCGAACAATGCGATGCTCGGGATGGCGGCAGGCCGAGGCTCCTCCTCTGTTTTCTCCTGCTTCAGGGGCTGTGCATTGTAGTGTTTCCTCATGTGCCCTCCCAAGGCCTGCCCACTTGGGAACACCTTCTCACACACCTCGCATGCATGGACCTTGCTAGTCACCTCCCCCGCCTCCGCCTTCATCGGACGGTCCTCCTCGCCCGAGCACCGGTTGTGGTACGCCCGGTGCCCGCCGAGGGCCTGGAAGGAGCCGAAGGTCCTCCCACACGTCACGCAAGTGTACACCCTCCTCTTCTTCTTCTTCTCCTCCTCCTCCTCCACTTCGGAATCCGCGCTCACCGGCGTCGCCTCGGAATCCGCGCTCGATGGGTGGTGGTTCTCCACCCAGCGGCCTCGGGAGAGCAACAAGAGGCACTCCGCCGCCTCCTTCATCTCCTCGTCCGAGTCCGATGAGGCGGAGGCGGAGGAGGAGGAGTCGCCGAGGAAGTGTTGCCTCGGTTTTCGTGACACGCGCTTCCTCTTGAAAGGCAAAGACGAGGGGAGCTTGTTGGAGTGAGACCTCATGTGACCGTGGAGGGCCTTGAGTGAGCCGAAGACCTTCCCGCAGTACTTGCATGGCGGTGATGAGCACGGTTTCCGAGGTGGGTCCTCCTCGAAAACAGGTTCGGAAGGTTTGGATGATGTCATGTGCTGCATGTCTCCCTCCATTGGAGAAGACCCAAATCAAAACAGAGAGAGAGAGAGAGAGCCCGCTTTACTGATGTTTGAAGAAACTGAGTTAAATTCGGAAGAAGGAATGGAGAGAATCTAGTTTATATTGAGATATATATTGGTTTATTTGATGAAATCTTTGATTTTGATTTTCGTTGATTTTGTGAGATATAATTTAGATTTTAATTAATGTAAATCTTTGATTGATTAGCTGTATTTACCGTTTTAATAGGGGAGAAATAAGTCCACTCATGCAAAGGATGTAACATAGACCATGGTTGGTCTTTGTGAAACTTAATCTAGACCGTTGATTGTCAATTAAAAGGTGGATTTTTTATGATGGGATCCAACAAAAAAAAAAGAAAAAGGGAAGGTGTGATTGGAATTTGGATATAAAAGTTTTGAAAGATTGACTCAATATTTTTAATTTCACTTATTTTCACGAAGAATTATATTGCAGTAATAATTGTAAAATCAACCATTAATGCAAATTGACTTGGTTTTGACTTTCATTAAAAAAAGGGGCACTCGTATTGGAAGAAATCTAATTCAATATTCGGAATGAAGAGAGTTAATTATTCTCGGAGATCAGTTAATTGTTAGAATGGGTTGGTGTGGATGGAAATAATTATTTTCAAACACGATCCAATATTTTTATATGGAACACCATCCGGGCTTTCAATATATAAGGATCGGGTTAGGTTCAATAAGTGTTGGACAATTTGATTGTCCAACGCATTACTGATCACCTGATCTTAATACACAAATTAATTGAATCTTAAAAAAGAAAGTTTATAATTTAATTGCATTCTAAATTTAATTTTGAAATCTTATAAATATCTCCAAATTGTACAACAACTGTTGGACTTGACCCAATCCCCAATATATAAGCTTGAAGGCTTGAAGCCATGAAGGGTGTTGCTTGTATGCATATTGGAAAATATTCTAAAAAAATAAAAAATAAAATTAATTTTTTTTCTATAAATAGGGAGCTTCGAAGAAATTAATGAATAATGGAATGCAAAATATCCCAATAATTATTTTTGACCTCACCAAAACTCAATTTTCTTTGAAACTTTGTAGGAATTTTTTTTAAAGCCATTGAATGTTAGAATATTTTTTAAAGATTTAATTAATTGAGCAAGAAAAAAATTAATTACCAATTTTTTTAAAAAATCCAAAAATAATTTAGACTAATAACAAAATGATAATCAATGGATTCAATACACCTCGTAGCACTAAAATAAATTAATTAAACCATTGAAAAGCACCAATATGAGACACTTATTCAATCCTCTGATGAGTAATTTGTGATTGGAGGGACTAGTTAGGCAATGTATCCCACATTAAAAGGCTTTTAATCTGTAATGCTCTTTTAACTAAACATTAATTAATTTGTAAGGGCCAATAGTTAACTCTAATCAAGTTAGATTTTTAAGTATAACAAATGACAAAATGTCAAATATATCCCTTAAATAAGATTTCAATTATATAAATTACATTGTTATTTGTTAGTTGTATAAAAACAAAGAGCATGTAATTGACCTATATAAAATTACAAGTAATTCATAACTTGAATAACACCCACTTCACAAATTCTCAAGCAAAACATAAAAACATTTAAATAAAATAAAAACACAAATCACCCACATCTCAATCTATCACTAAAGTAAAACTAAACCACCAACAACAACATTAGACATCCATTAAAGCAGAAGCAATGTCTCCAAAAATCCAAGCTTTTACATGAATCAATTCAACCCACAATACCCAAACAAAACAAAAGTTCCAGTTCCAACTATATTAGTGATCCTCATCAGTCATAACATAAAAAAAACTCCAAAATATGCAACAATGAATATATGTTGCAATATTAACTGATACTAATTACAAGTTACAACTACTAGTACTGCGACTACTTATACCAATATTAATCTGAATTAATAACAATCCAATCAACCACCAGTGAATTCAAAACTCCGGCCCGGCGGGGTGGTTGAGATCGAACAATCCGGTGATCGGGACCGCCTGACTTGACTCCTCCTCCTCCATCTCCTTCTCTCTCTTGGGCTGGGCATGGGCATTGGAATGGGACCTCAAGTGGCCTCCCAAAGCCTGCCCGGAAGGGAACACCTTCTCACACACATTGCATCCGTGGACCTTGCTCGGCATCACCGTTGATGGGCCGAGCTCCTCCATCGGACGGTCCTTCTCGGCCTTGTTGTGGTATGCGCGGTGCCCGCCGAGAGCCTGCAAGGAGCTGAAGGTCCTCCCGCACGTCATGCAAGTGTACAGCATCTTCCTCTCCTCCTCCTCCTCGGTATCCGCGCCCACCGGCGTCGCCTCGGAATCCGCGCTTGGATGGTGGTCCTCCACCCAGAGGCCGCCGGAGGAGAGCGGCAAGAGGCACTCCGCGGCCTCCTCCGTCCGCAGCTTCTCGGCTGAAGGGGAGGAGTAGCAGCCGAGGAAGTCTTGCGTCGGTTTTCGCGACCCGCGCTTCCTCTTCCTCGGTTGCGGCGCTCCTTCGCCTCCTCCGATGAAACCCAACAGTGGGTGCTTGTCGGAGTGCGACCTCATGTGTCCGTAGAGGGCCTTGAGAGATTGGAAGACCTTCCCGCAGTACTTGCATGGCGGTGAGCACGGTTTCCGAGGCGGGTTGTCCTCCTCGAGAAGAGGTTGGGAGGAGGAGAGGTGGGACCACATGTGGCCGCCGAGGGACCTCCCGCTCGAGAAGCTCTTGTCGCAGAATCAGCTGATGTGCTGATGATTGTCTTCCTCCATTGAAGAACCTCAAAAGCAATGAAGAAAGGAAGAACAAAGAGCAAAAACAGAGCACAAGAAGGAGAAAACAGAGGATCCCAGATCAAAAAAATGGAGTCTTGGTGTGTCTGTAGAGAGAGAGAGAGAGAGAGAGAGATGGTTGGGTGTGTTTGAGGAGCTAGTCTTGTTGAGAATTTATAGAATGAGAAAGATAGAATCTTTTATTTGTTCCTGTGAATGATGGAGGAGGAAATCTAATAAGCATGCATGGACATCTGTATTTTTTGAATTTTATTTAAACATGTAATATAATGTGACCGTCGATCATCAATCAAGCGGTGGATAACTAACTCATAATTGGAGTGCGTTCGTTATATGAGAGGGGACCGGATCCTCTGCTCTCCAATATTGTGCTCTGATAGTTTCAACGTGGGATCTCCACGTGTCACCGCCAGCATCCAACGGATGAAATTTTTTTTACTGGTGGACCCCATGATTTGCTTCTCATGCACTCAGTGCAATCGATGAAACCATACCAAACCTTTTTGTTTATCTGTTTTTTGTTTTTTTGTTTTTTTTTTGTATACAAGCCATGGGGCCCACATTTTTTATTTCTTTCTTCTTCTTTCTCTCTCACGAGGGGTTTATTTTGTTTAGTTTGTGGTCTCTTTGCTTTCTTGCAAATTTTTTTTATTTGTTTCATTTGTTTAATGAAACTCAAATATGTTATTTTAAGTTAAAACAAAATATATAATATAATACATAAATTAGATTCCATAATAGTCACCATACTACAAAAATAAAAAAAATTCAATGAAAATATGGATGAAAACTTCTTATAAACTTTACTTGAACATCACTTCCCATGTGTCTTCAACAATTGTGCTATTCAACAATTGTGCTATTCGAGGCTTGTGAATTCTCATATGTAAAATTTTGATTAGTTTTGTTAAAGTAATTATTGAAAATTAATATGTTGTGGATCTCCATAGGACACTCACATTAATGAATTAGACATGTCATTTCTCTGTGGTTGTTGTATCATCAGATATGTTCAGTGACCAACAAGATATCCATGAACATGTAAGTAGAACGAGTAAAAAAATACTTACTGGATACGTATGATATATCATCGGTGGTGAATAATGGTTATTGTCCCCCCCCCCCTTATAAAATATGTGAAGAGATATTTGAACACCCTATACAATAAAATATTAATTTATATGAACAAACTCACTGATATATATTAAATATAAATTAAAATCACTTGAAAGGGTTTGTGGCATGTATAATGTATCAAATCTTCTGTTTCATTTGAGTTTATATATATTATGTTATGTATTTTATTTTAATTTAAAATATCATATTGGAGTTTTATTATATTGGAGTTTTATTTTATCTCCTCCATTGAACAAATGAAACAAATAAAAATTGTACTAGAAAGCTAAGAAACCACAAAATGACGTAGTCCTCCACTAAACAAAATAAACCTAAGGTGAAAGAAAGAAGAAGAAAGAAAGAAAGAAAAAAAGTGAGCCCCACGGGAGAAATAAAAAGGTTTGGTATGAGTCTATCAATTACACATTTACACTTAGTGCATTAAATGAAAAGCAAATCGTAGGGTCCACCAGAAACTCTAAAAAAATTTCATCCGTTGGATGCTGGCTGTGATACGTGGTGATCTCACGTTGAAACAAAAGTAAGATCAGAGCATGAAATAGAATATTGGATTGTATAATATCCCAATAATTACTATTGATCTCACTAAAACTCAAAAGAGATTTTGTGGTAATTAGGTTTTTTTTTAGAGGCATTGATTGTTACACAATGTTTTAATTAAATGCACAGGAAAATGTGAGATTTAATTAAGGACCAAGAAAAAAATAGTAATCTAAAATTTAGATTTTTTTTCCAGGACTAATTTAGACCAATAATAAAATGATAATTAATAGATTCAATACACCTCTCATCACTAATTAAAACCATAAAAAACACCAATATGAGACACTTATTTATCAATCCTTTGATGAGTGATTTGTAATTGGACTTTTGGGACCAGTTGGGCAATGGATCACACATTAAAAGCTTAATTTTTAATTCTCTTCTGGCTAAACATTAATAAATTTGTAAGGACCGATGGGCTAATCAGGTTATATTTTAACTATAACAAATGATAAAATGTAAACAATAATGATTTTTAGGTCCAAATTTCGCAGGCCCCGAATAGGCCCCTTGAGATGGCAACAAGACATTACTCATTATGTCTTTTACTTAATTATTTCATTATACAGTTTTAATTCATTCGATTATTGTGGAGTATCATCATTTTTAAGATCTTGTAATTGTGTAGTATCATCATTTCAAAGAGTCCCCAAATTAAAAGAAGCATAAATAAATGGCGGCCATCAACGTTGACGACCTGATGAGCTTCCACGCCATAGACATCTCCCTCTACCTCCGCCTCGGAACCCCCCCAGACTCGGCCAAGAGGACCCTCGCGTTCTTGCTCTGGCTCGAGCACGTCGGGCTAGCCCGCGACAACCTCACCCACCACATCTCCTCCCGGCCCGACCCCGTCGTGGCCCGCTTCATCGCCGAGGCCGAGTTGTGCATCAACATCATCACGTTCGATGACAACGATGAGGAGGAGATGGGTTCGGTCCCCTTCACGGCTTCGCTTGCGACCGATGAGCGGTTCGAGCTAAGGTTCTAGGCGGTCATTGGTGTTGCCGGTGAAAAACTTACATTGTAAATGTAACACTAAATATTCATTTTTTTTAATCTTTGTTTTTTTTTTTACATTCATAAATGTAAGTCATTCATAAATGTATATTTTTGTTACATTCGTAAATGTAACAATCATTTGCATATTCATAATGATTTTATTTTTGTTTAGACTTGTAAATGATTTATACGTGTTACATTATGAAATGTAATAGTACACTACATGTGTATTCTGTAGAAGTGTAACATTTTGTCATCTTTTTTTGCTGTTGCAGAGAAGTCTGTTACGATCCCTGAAATGTAACAGTTTTGTAACGACATAATGTTATTTAACGTATGAATCTATGGATATATCAATTATCAATCATATTATTATTCATGACTATTTGGTTTGCAGGAGAGTCTGCTATATTTTTTCTCCTCTTTTTTTGTTTCTACAATATTTTTTAACATGAGTGTCAGAAACTATTACATTTACATATTTATGTTACATTTATGCATCATTGTTACATTTATGAAACACTGTTACATTCTATTATATTTACACAGTTATACAATCATAAGGTTGCTATATTTATATTTATGCAACATTGTTACATTCCGTAACAGTTATAATAAAAAAAACTGGAATATTTTTTTTTGTTATTTAAGTAATTTTGGTGCAATTTAAATAAGTTTTAGTATAATTTTGATGAAAAATAATTTAGGTAATTTTTGTGTAAATTAGATAAGTTTTGATGTAAAATTCATAAGAATTTTAAAATTAAAATTTTGAAATAGAATATATTTTTTAATTTAGAGTAGGATATATTTTTTATAATTTTAGAGTAGGATATATTTTTTATAATTTTAGAGTAGGATATAATTTTATAATTTTAGAGTATGATATATTTTTTAAAATAGGCAAATTCAAATTAATGTGAAAAATTAATAAGAGAAAAGGAAGGGTTTTGGTTAATTGGATCTATTTTTAATGAATGACATATTTGTATTTTGTTATTTTATCCATTTTTAAAAGTCAACAAGTCAACCAATAAGGTGATGACACCTCATGGGGCCTGTGAGTTGGGGCCTGGGTATTATCACCCTTTACCTAAATATTTTATATTCCATACAATGTTTAAACAATTTAGAAAAATATTCTATTTTCAATAGTCACTTACATTTTATGAAAAATGACAAACATCTTTTTTGTTGTGTGTTGCATTTAACAAATATATGTACTTGACTATTACAATAATAAATGTAATAAATATAAATTACTATTTGCATTTAAAGAAATGCAATACACGAATGAATGTTACATTTCATACTGTTACATTCATGAATGTAACAAAAATTAAAATATGAGTATTTCAATGTCAGAAATGTGACATTAACAACATGCAAACTATATAAATTAAATGTAACTAATTTTAGAAACAATAGAACAAAGAAACAGAGGATTTTAAAATGCTCTGCAGCATCCTCCACCAATGTCATCATCTCCTCCTTTCAAGCAGTGAATGTCATTCCCATCCCATGTCAAATATACACCTGTAGAAAATGATGATTTTGCTTTAATTTCCCATACCTAACGATTTCTTACAAAGCCTTCTTTCTTTTTTCGGTAGTCTATATTGAAAAATCTTCTTTGTATTTTTTGTTTTAGTTTGCCTTGGAAAAGTGAAGAGGATGATAAGTGAAAGTTTGCAAGATGTGGATTATGGAAAAAAAAAAAGTAAAACGTAATTGTCTTCTCGTTTTGTGGTGATCAGTTACAAAAAAAAATCACACAAAAGTATAACATGTATTAGACATATGCCACCTTATGAGGCCTGTGACGGAACATGTGATGTTGAGACCTAAAAAACATTATTCTTTATACATAAATGATATGTAAATTCCAAATTCATTGTATTTATTTGGGGTAGTTAATTAGGAGTCTTTTAATCACTATCTATTATGTTAGGTCTCTAAAAAATTTTAAATCCCTAAACCCCCCCCCTCCCCCTGTTTGATAAACGGATTAAGCAAGTATAAAATTAGTATAAGGGTGATATAAGAATGGATAAAGAAAATGATTGTTTGTTTGCATAGTATAACTTGGTATTACCAAGCCAGTTAAACGATTATAAGAGAGTATAACAATTTTAAATAACCCTTAGGATAAGCTATACTCACTTTATCTATTCTTATGGGCCCACATGTCAAATCAATTTTTTATACCTTATTACATCAAATCACCTATCAACACTTCTTATACATCAAAGGACTCACATGTCAAATCAACTTTTTTACACTTTATTTATATTTTATTCTTTATCAACCAAACAACTCAACATTTATTCTGACGTTTTCCAATGAGAATAAAAAAACACAACCAAACAGAAAATCTCTTATTCTTGTAGATTTATTATCTATATTGGCATAATTATTTATCCAGAATAACCCAATTATGCTATGCAAACGGGGATTAAGGTGTTGAAAAATTATTTTTAGGTCTCTGTAGTCAGGTGTTGTTAAAAAATATAAAAAAAATGTTTTTGCCCAATCAGGCAAAGGTTTTCAATCAGGTCGGTTATGGGAGAAGAAGGTAAGATAAATGATCCAAAAATAATATATCAATTAATATGGAAACCTAAAAATAAGTCCAGATTTTTCAGTGACTTTTAAACTAATTCAGAGTTCCCCGTCCCAGAAAAAAAATGTGGGGGTTGCAAGTATAGTTGCACGTACAAGTGTTCTTAACATTATTTTTAATAAATATTTTTTTTATAAAATTAAATGTTATTTTTATTTAGGATAGAAATTAGTTTATTATCATTTCAACGAAAACAAACTTCATTCACCCGAACAAAAAATAATTGACAAATTTAATTTATAGCTTCAAACATTATGTTTGCCAAATGATTTTCATGAAAGGAATCAATATTTGGAATATTTATACATTCACACCCTCTCTGATAATATCTTTTTATCACACTTACCAATAAAAAAAATCTCTTCGATTCAGCGAATGTTCAATTACACGTCTTTCAAAACCGGTTTCAATGAATCAAAACCACATTTGTAATAATACCTAGATTGGGATTCTAGGTATTTTATTAGAAAAAGGGGGAGTTGCTTATGTAAAGCTTAGATAAAAAAAAGTCTTTTTTTCATTAGAATTCTCAATCCCTATCTTCTAATCACAATCCCATTATTAAAAATAATCCAAACAACTTATTGATCTGGATTAGAATTTTCAATCTCAATCCAGACATGCTAAATTGCGAGAAGGAGATGAAGAGGTGGGACTGATGGAAAGAAAACATGTTCTTTTATAAAGGTGTTTAGGTAATTTGAATTTTTAATGTATTTTGAAAGTCAAACCTCAACCAATTGCACTGTAACACCTATTGGGGCTCATAAGTTGGGGTGTGCTTGGATAGTATTATTGGATGTCTGGATTGGAATTGAAAATCTCAATCTAGGTCAATGATTATTGGATAAATTTTAAAAGGAAGATTGTGATTGAGAGAGGGGGATTGAGAATCCTTGATTAGGGGGATTGGTAATCCTCATGATATTCCTCCAATCCTAATCTAAGTGGATTGAAAAAAAAAACATTTTAGACATTTTTATCCAGTCTCTTCATCTCCCTTGATACACACACATATAACATAATATATATATATATATATATATATATATATATATATATATATATATATATATATATATACGCGAGTGATATCGTGCGGTCGTGCGGATCCGACGTGAGTCGTCCGATCGCGGATCCATCGCATCCAACGGTCGAGATGAATCGCCCCCGACCGTCCGATGCGATGGACCCGTGATCGACGGCCCGTGGTCGACGCAGCACATCCGCACGATCCGCACCGTATCATTTCCCTATATATATATATATTCAAGCATTAATTGTGATGCACGCATTCATAAACCCTCTTGATTTAGAGCATCTCCAATGGACATGTTAGTTAACTAAGATGTTAGAGTGCCATGTCAACACTTTATCACTCAACTAGACACTCATTTACTACATCTTTATTTAGTTGGTTGTTGTTACTCCAATGGACAAGCTAAATAACTAGTCAAAATAATAGTGGGCCCACCTCTCCACCCACTCAAACCTCTCCACCCACACAAAATAACATTTTTTTGAATATTTTAAATGGTAGGACCCACATTTGGATGGCTAAAGCACTGGCCAAATTTAACACTTCTCTTAACATATGACAGGTGGAACCCACATTTAACATGTCCTTAACACTTCCATTGGAGCACCATTTTTACATATTTTCTAAAAATCTGACACTAATTAATGAGTTAACATGTCCATTGAAGATGCTCTTACTTTATTTATATAATATTTGAATAAGGAAGCTTTCATAACCTATTGATTGAATGATATGAGGTTCATGTGATTTATCATAACTAATTTGCTATGATAACTAAGTTATATATATATATATATATATATATATATATATATATATATATATATATATATATATATATATATATCACAATAAATTAGTAATAGACTCGTGATATGGTGCGGTCGTGCGGATCCGACGTGCGTCGTTCGATCGCGGGTCCATCGCATCCAACGGTCGAGATGAATCGCCCCCGACCGTCCGATGCGATGGACCCGTGATCGACGGCCCGTGATCGCTGCCGCACCCGCCGTTCGCCGCACGCAATCACGTCCCTATATATATATATATATATATGGTCGCGATTACGTGCGGTATGCGGTCGGTGCGGTTTACGACGTGGACCGTCCGATCGCGGGTCCATCGCATCCAACGGTCGACGTGAATCGCACCCGACCGTCCGATGTGATGGACCCGTGATCGACGGCCCGTGATCGCGCACCGCACCGACCGTAAACCGCACCTAATCGGCTCCCTATATATATATATATATTTATATATATATATATATATATATATATATTGGGTATTTTTAGAAATATATATATTTTATATTGTAATCCATGCATTATTACCAAACATGATTGAGATTGAGAATCCTGTCTTCTGAATCATGTTTCTTACTAAACAGGTTGACATGATTTACAATCCCAATCCACCTGATTTGGAATCTCAGGATTCATAGAATCTAAATGCCACTTGTGAACCAAACAGACCCCTAGGTAAATGTAACAGTTAGTTTTTATGTAAATGTAACAAATCTTTGTGAAAGATATAAATATTTAAGAAATGTAGTAATTTTTTTTATTTAAATTTGAATACAATAAAACCTGAATTTTTTAATGTTCAGTTAATAACATTCTTAAAAAAAATAATAATGTGTATAATAAGAATATAAATTTAATTTAGGTAACTTTTGGTGTAATCTATTTAATTGTAATGTAGGTAAGGATTTCAAAATTTAAAATGGATAATGGAAGAGTATCATAATTGAATAGAGAAAAATTGGAGATTTGAATTAATGTGATAGATTTTTAATGATATGTATTATAACATTTTTATCTTTTTTGAAAAGTCAACAAACCAATCAATATCAACGCCTACAAATTGAAATGCACAAGTGGATCATCCTAATTGGTCGGTACACGTAGTCCTCCGTCCAGCAGAGAGAGAACAATATAACGATCGCTAGCTTTCATTGCGAGCTCTGCTTCTTCATCGATCCATCGAAAGAGAGAGAGAGAGCGAGGCAACAATAAAACAAATGTGGAGATCTCGGCTTCTCTGTCTCTTCGTCTTCGCCGCCTTCGTCGCCCGCGCGTCTGCTCTGTACGGAGCTTCTTCTCCGGTCCTTCAATTGAACCCAAACAACTTCAAATCCAAGGTGGGATTTTGTACTACCTTCTTTGGGTCTCTCTCTCTCTCTCTCACAAACACACAAGCACACGCAGTGCATTCATAAATTTTCGTTCTTTCTTGATTTTTTTTGTTTTTTATTGAGAAAGTTTGGTACCCACGTAAAAAGAGAGCGTCTTTTATGTTTTTATAGACAAAAATTGGGGTTTTGAAGGGATGGGTTGCATTTTTTTGAGATCTCCTAATCTGGGTTTGTTTTTATTTTACTTTTTTTCACTAGTTCACTTTCATATTGGATTCACACCAGTGGCGGAGCCACTTTAGGCCCCTGGAATTTTTTTTAATCCCCTTTTTTTGTGATAAATTAATTTCATTAGATAATGTTACGTACAACCCTATTTTCAGTCTTAATTCTAATTTACATGTGTTTTAATTTTTTTTAAATAATATACTTTTATAAAAAAAATGAAGTATATATTTAAATTAATTTCAATGATGCATCTATAGAAAATGTAAAAAAAGTTTATCGAAGCATATACCTCATTAATATAAGTATGCGCGCTGTTAATTAATTTTCTATCGATGCATATGAAACTGGAATTTGGGTTGAAAAAAAATTGTGTGTAACAACACTCTTTTAATTAGGACCCATATGTCGTGGATCTCACCTGCATATGAAATTCCTAAACAAGAACAAGCCACCACTAAAATAAAATAAAAAAATTAGATTTATGTTTTGACATTTTTTTTTGTGAATCATTGATTTGAAATTTGACATATTGTTTTAAAATATAATAATTAACTTTTAGAATTATTCATTGATATGTTTTTATGCGAATGTCTTTATTTTATTTTTTACATATTTATTTTTTAATCTATGATATTGAAATTAAAAAAAAAAATAATATAATTTTAAAAAATATTTATATAAGTCGCCCCTCTTTTATAAAAATCCTGACTCCACCACTGATTTACACACACTTTTGTACTGATTTCGTGAAAAGAACTATGTTTATTAGCGAAAATGTGTTATCTTACCAATTAAAAAAAGTGCTATATTTATGCTTGACTTGAATGAATGTCAAAACCCATGTGAGAACTAGAGCTCCTTTTCTTTTGAAGATATCGCAATTTCTTATGAAGTCGTGATTTTACAATTGGGTGCACTTTTTTCTTATATTTGAAGATTAGTTCAAGATTTGGTAATTGCAATGGGCAGGTTTTGAATTCCAATGGTGTTGTGTTGGTTGAATTCTTTGCGCCTTGGTGTGGCCACTGCCAAGCTTTGACACCGATATGGGAGAAGGCTGCAACGGTTTCGAAAGGCGTCGCCACTGTGGCAGCTCTTGATGCGGATGCCCACAAATCCCTTGCTCAGGTTTAAGATTTATCTTTAGATTTGTAAAAATATATGCAACGTTCCTTGCAATCCTGGTTTTCAACTATGTCTTGATCCCTTATTTTGATCGTTTGCTAATGTAGACAAAGTATGCTTTATTATGCTATATTAGTACAGTAATCAAGAGAAAACTTGCCATGTAAACTTTCATTGTATTTGGTATGTGCTTTCAGGTATAGATAGTCAGACAATAAAAATATCCATTGTTTATTGTCACCAAAAATATCTGTCTTTTCTATCTAACTTTAAACACATTAGAGGCAATATGATAAGAGTGTTATCTCTTCTAATGAAGATTATTCTACTTTCTTTCACGTTTTACTGTTGGCCTTAATGTATATTATTTTATTTTATTCAGTTATAAATAGTTTGAACTTCTCTGTCCTAAACAAATTGATTGGAAGTGTGTGTTGCTTTATCTAAATGTGTCATGGATGGGATTGTGTAGGAGTATGGAATCAAGAGCTTCCCAACAATAAAGTTGTTTGCACCTGGTAAGCCTCCAGTGGATTATCAAAGACCAAGGGATGTTAAACCAATTGCCGAATTTGCTGTCAAGCAGGTTCGTAAAAATAATTGATTGAATGTTACTGGTTTGGTATGCAGTGGTTTTGATATTTTATCTGATCCTAACATTTTCTTCCTAGTTGTATTTATCTAATAGTTTTTGGTGCATATAGGTTTTATGTTGACACACTAATCTTGAAAGGAGTTTCTGCTTTGAAATATTTGCATATTCTCATGTGTATGTTCTGGAGAATTCACAATTAAAACTTCAACACAGTCAATCTATATACAGGACTGATATTTGACATGTTTATGCTTAATAAGTATAAAAAAACTGACCAAACTTTTGGGAATATATAGTTCTTGTTGTTTATGATGTTTTTTTTAATGTTTATGATGATTATCATTGGAAACCTGTTTTTTAATACTTTGTTGACCATAATTCTCCATAATACATTCATGGGGCCTAATTCGTTGAGCAATATCAAATGGCCTGTGGTTATCTTTATGAATTCATTGTCATCAGTTCGTGGTTGAATTCATTCCAATTCTTTAAGTAACTTTATCATCTCATATTTATTCCAGTTCTTGAACCTTAGGAACTACATATTTTGCAAGAGAGGAAAACAAAACTTCAAAGGATTATGACGTGGATATGCTCCATTTCATTGTGTGTTTTTTTTGTGCGTATGTGTGTACACATCACCGGGCACCTTATTTGCCTTATTAATTTATCATGCATTCACATGTATTGATAGTTATGCATAGATGGTGTAACATGGTTTTCTCTTTTCCTAACAGCTCATCTGGGACAATGCATTTTCACTTGATCTATCTGCGACAATTATTTCATCGATTAACTATTTTATGTTCTTGTAATGCCTGTTGTATTTGTGTAAAAGGGAAAATGTATATACATCAAGCATAAATTTCAAGGTTGTTGTATTTTGAAATTTTGAGATGGTATCATCTACAGATCAAGGCTCTTTTGAAGGAGCGGTTAGACAGGAAGAATACAGGTGGCTCAAGTGAAAAATCAAGCGAAAAAATTGAAAAGAGTGCGTCAATAGAACTAAATTCGCGAAATTTTGATGAACTAGTTCTCAAAAGCAAAGAACTATGGATTGTGGAGTTCTTTGCACCCTGGTAAGTTCATAATTACTTAGTGAATCTTGTAATATGCAAACAGTGTTATGTTGTACTCAACACCTTGTCTCCAAATTTTTTATTATCAATTTCATTATATTTGCATTGATTGTTCGTTTCAACATTTTGATTTTGTCCCAACATTGGACATTAAATAGTGAAAAAGCAAAATTTCTGACACAAGATGATTGTTTACTGCTTAGTGTTCCTCTTTCCATCATAATTTGTAAAAACTTTCTTATTAAAATAGATTGTATCCATTTACAAATACAGGTGTGGGCACTGTAAAAAGCTGGCACCTGAGTGGAAGAAAGCTGCAAATAGCTTGAAGGAGAAGGTCAAATTGGGGCACGTTGATTGTGATGCTGAAAAGGTACTTTCAATATTCAGAAGTTCATGTTTACATATTCTGGGTTTATGAAGGTCACATTTGAAACAAATTTTCAAAATCTATTTATTCTCTAATTGACTAAATAATCAGTTTGGAAAAAGCTTCTTATCCAACTTTTTTTCATAAAATCTGTTTTGTTGACACAATTACCAAAATCTGAAAACAAAAATCTGAAGTTCAAAAGTACCCATTTGGAACCTATTATCTGAAAAACTGATTTTAGAAATGCTTAATTAGTTTGACAATTCGTTGATTTGGTTCCACAAGGGGCCGATGTTATTCTCCTTACATTAACTGTGGTGGTGTCATCTGTATCTGAGAGTATCATCTTTGCTCCTTCATTCATCATTATATGATTTCTAACAATGTTCGTTATCAGTCTCTTATGGGCAGGTTCAATGTGCAAGGATTCCCCACCATCTTGGTGTTTGGTGCTGACAAGGACAGCCCATTTCCTTATGAAGGGGCAAGAAGTGCTTCGGCAATTGAATCATTTGCACTGGACCAGCTGGAGACTAATGTGGCACCCCCTGAAGTGACAGAAATGACTGGCCCAGTAAGCTTGTGTTAGAAGCACAAAAATAACTCGTTCAATGATGGATGATTTTATTTTTTTGTGCTTCCTTTCAGGATGTGATGGAAGAGAAGTGTGCTTCTGCTGCAATTTGTTTTGTTGCTTTTCTTCCTGACATCTTGGATTCGAAGGCAGAAGGAAGGAATAAGTACATTGATATCCTCTTGTCAGTCGCGGAGAAATTTAAAAGAAGTCCTTATAGGCAAGTCTTGATTTTTTTGTGAGTTCTAACAGATTGGAGTCGTTTTCTTTTCTTACTTCATAGAGGTCAAATAACCCTTGATCTTTAGCAGCCATAATTTACTTGGGATAAGAAACTGATTTTGTAAGATTCTTTAGTTGTTTTTAAGTTTATTGCATGTGTTATCTTTGATTGCTTGGAGGCTTTAACTTTCCTTGTTTTCCATTTGTTTTAATTTCTTTGTATTGATAAAAATCATAAAAGCCTTTTCCACCTTGTTATCTTGGAGTTTCTCTATTAATATATCATGGAAATCTATAATCTTCCGTTCAAAAAATAAAGAGAAAGAAAGAAAAGAATGTCCTGCTATTTTGGGTGGATAATTACTTGGGAACCAAACGGAGGGTCAATGTTTTAGGTTTTACCTATTTGCCATGTTGTCTGTCAATCACCATCATCGTCGACTTGCCCCATGACTTAACCCCATGTATATGATCGATCATCTAAGCAGTTTTGTCACTATTCATCATATCAAAACTAATCCACCCAAGTAACTATCTGTAGGACCACATCTTGCTTTTAAGTGAAACTAATATTTGAAAATTTCTTGCAGCTATGCTTGGACAGGTGCTGGTAGGCAACCTGATCTCGAAAAACAAGTTGGTGTTGGTGGTTATGGATACCCTGCTCTGGTAGCGCTTAATGTCAAGAAAGGCGCTTATGCTCCCCTTCGCAGCGCATTCAAGCTCGACCAAGTTGTGTATGTCCTATAATACTCTCATCTTCCAATATCTATCCATAGTAACCAAAATTGTGATAATTTATAGTCCATTTAATGTAACATATAAGCATTTGTGAGGTCCTAATCTGATGTGGATGCACTTCTAAATAAACATGTCTTGTCTTGAATTGATGTTTGAAGAAGAGTTTGACATGAGAATTATATATATTTCCAGGGAGTTTGTGAAGGAAGCCGGGCGAGGAGGGAAGGGTAATCTTCCTTTAGAAAAGAAGCCTGAGATTGTGCAGACCGAACCATGGGATGGTAAGGATGGAGAAATTCTGGAGGAGGATGAATTTTCCCTCGAAGAACTGATGGGAGATGATGCTACGTCAACGAAAGACGAGATATGATATATTAGAGTACTGAATGCTTGAGAGGTTAGCAAATTCGAAGCCGTATATTGAATTGATGTCCTTAGTTAAGAATTCACAGTTCAATCTGGACCAAAAATTCTAGCATTTTTGTTCTACAAGGATGATAGCATGATATGTTTTATCTCCAAATTAAATGTTGGATGTTGGTTTCCTGAGTTATTCTTTTGTGTCATAGTTAAATCTTGCATCTTTAGTTGTAAGTTCAATTATAGACTTTGGTTCAAAAAATATATAACCCCCTGTTGGAATATGATTTCACTACAAATCTGGCTCTAAAGGGAGGTCAAAACAAGGTGGAAAAGTTGGTCTGACTTGTCATCATCAAAGCCAATCTTTTTTCATGGAAAAGCCAAGTCCATCATTTTCATTGCATAAGTTGTGTTTGGCATTAGAGGTTGCTTATGTAAGCCCATTATTGGCACTATCGATACACTATACATGTCAGAACAGGTTAAATCACAAGTTTTTGTTGCTCTTCATGTGAGGAGGTTTTTATTGGTTGTGTTAGGTAACAACTTTTGTTCTTTCATTTTACTTTAAAAAAAAAAACTTTTGTTTTTTATAATACTCTGGATGATTTGATATTCTTTCCACATCATCTTATGATTGGTGGTTGGTAACTTCATCAGTGTACGATGTAACTTTTGCATAGTGTGTGTGTAGAAATTCAGAAACATTATAATTATAAATTTTATTGTCAATAATATTGACTTACCCAGTTACCCCAAATTGAAAATTGAAAGATTCTGTTGAAATTGTTCCAAAAAATATGATGAAAAATGATTTTTTATTGTTTGTTTTTTCTTAAAAACAGTTACATGATGTTTTTTTTTTCTTTTCAGATATTCGATTTGATTCCTATAAATGGTTGATGATTTTCACATTTTAATCAGTAACTCCATTCCATATGACACATTAAAATAACTATCAAATTAAAATTATTTATACGTCACATTTCTTAAGTAAATCTGAAAAGACATGAAATGAAATATATTTGTTATGTATTATTTTAAATCAAGTAATTAAGTTCATCACAAAATCCGGAGGAGTAAAGAAAATATCCCTCTATTTAAGGTAAAAAAACCCTGTCTTATTAACCACCATATAAATCATGTATGTTCTCCATTGATGCTCAATAAAGGGAGCAGCAAAATAAAAATAAAATAATAAAATATTAAAGACATGAGAGGAAACCAAAACAAATGTTGTAGGATAACAAAGTGATTAATGCATAAAGCCCTCGTAGCCCTCACAAGTCACAACTACAATTTTTTTTTTTTTTGAAAAATGCTATGCTCAGTCAATCTAACAACCTATCTATACTATTTACAGTATGCACATTTTTTTTATATAAAAATATTCACATCGCTAATGGAAATTATTTTTTAATATAAAAAAATGAATTTCATATAATAATCATATTAATTGAATGCATTTTTATATTTTCTTTTTGTAACATAGCATATGCCTTTTACCACAAATTTGTGCATTTATTTATTTTTGAGTGTTGATACATTCTATTTTTTTTAAAAGCAAAATACACTAATGTTAATATATATTTCAATTTTTATAATGAAAAGAAAAATGGTGAGAGATGCGGATATTTCATTTTTTTTCTTGGTATACAATGTATGTATATATATATAGCCATTTGGGAAAAAATTGTTACATTTATCACATTTTCAATAAATGAATTCATACAATAAAATAGACGAGATGGGATTACAAAATGTTAAATACAACATCATTTATTATCCTGCATGGTATTTTCATTTTGCTAAAAAATATGGGGAAATTAATTAGGGTCCCTGTGGTCACCTATTGAAAAATATTTTTAATTCCCTCCCGCGGGTTATTATTCAAAATATCAAAAATGCTCCTCGTCTAATTATTTTTAAACAATGTTAACACTCCTCAATACATTGTTAACTATCTCCAGTACACTGTTAACACTCTTAATACATTGTTAACATTCACATAAAATGCCATCCGCCCAATTATTTCAGTACACTCTAAACACTTATCAGTACATTATTAAGGATATCTAGTTAAATCATTTGTTAAATTATATATATTTTTATATAAAAAAATGTATACATATTGTTAAAAGGTGTTGATACACGCAACTCCATTTGCAATCCCGTTTCAACTCGATACATTATGATACTGCAGTATATACTGCACTATCATAGTGTTTGATACGATTTTTTTTATTTTTTTATTTTTTTAAAAATATATACTATTATATTTTAATATATGCATCATTTTATATAACCATATAAATATATTTTAATATATGCACTGCGGTGCAACACGTTTTCAAAAATGAAAATAAAAACAGAAAACAAAATTCAAATCCCACGCGTACAGCTTGGATCAATGAGGATCAACGACAAACACCTCTCTCTCTCTCTCTCTCTCTCTCTCTCTCTCTGCAAACAGGAAAACAGAAAATCTGAGCAAATTCGTTTGAAGATTTCGTTCAAAACTCATCAAAGCTCCAAAAAGATCCCACCTTTGTTTAAAAAACAAAACTCCCCCCCAAAATAACAAACTTTTCCTCGTTTGGTCATTCTTTCCTATTTTTTTCTCTTTTTTTCGTAATCAAAGATCAAAAACAGAGATTCCGAGTGTACCCATTTGAAGATTTCGATTGAAGATTCATCGGAACCCCACCAAAAAATTACCATTTTTACCACCTCCCCTGTTTCTTCCTCTATAGCCCAAGATTAAAGACTAAAGTTTTTCTCGTCTTATTATGATTAATTGTAGAAGACAGAGATTTCGAGTGAACAACCCATTTCACATATATTGATGAACATTCATTATAATCCCAACCCCCCCCCCCCCCCCCCCCCCCCCCTCCAAAAAAAAAAACCCAGCTTTTCTATATAACTCATTTGAAGGATTTCGATGAACATACATAAGAATCCCAAAATCCCCCAAAAACCCAATTTTTATCATCTGGGTATCTCTGTTTTCAACCAAAATCAATCACCTTTAACGGCCGGAGAACAAAGAACCCCTTAGGCCTATATAACCTATTTGAAAGATTTTCAATAATCATTTATTAGAATCGCAAAAATCCCCCCAAAAAAACCAACATTTCTCATCTGGGTCTCTCTGTTTTTAACCAAAATCAATCACCTTCAATGGCAAGAGACAACAAAGAACCCCTTATAACCCATTTGAAAGATTTCGATAAACAATCGTTAGAATCCCAAAAATCCCCCAAAAGACCCAACTTTTCTCATCTGGTTCTCTCTGTTTTCCACCAAAATCAGTCACCTTCGATGGCCGGAGGCAACAATGAACCCCTTATAACCACCACCACTACCAACAACAACAACAAGTGCGAGAGGTGCGCCTCCCACGCGGGGGACGAGCTCAAGAGCTTCAGAACCTGCCTTCGCTGGATGTGCATAGACGCCAAGAACTACCTCTCCTGGTCGTCTCTGCTTCCATGGACAGTATTCATCATCTTTTCCGTGGTCGTACCCGCCTTGTCACACTTCGTCCACTCCTACAGCGCGTCCAGGAAGTCCTTCGATTCAGTGGTCCAGTTGTCGCTCTCCGCCGTCTCCGCCCTCTCCTTCATCACCCTCTCCCGGTTTGTCAGGCGGTTCGGTCTCCGGAGGGTGTTGTTTATTGATGTGCTTTGCAGGGAGAGCGAAATGGTCCGGGAGGGCTACGTAGGGGAACTACGAGTGAGTGAATTCTCCAAAACTGTTTTTTTTTTTTTTAATTTGTGAATTTGGGTATGCTTGATTTTATGATTTGTTTGTGCTGTTTTATCAAAATTGTTTCTTGTTTCTTTGTATTTGTGATTTTGGTTATGTTGGATTTGAATTCAATGATTTTAGTTGCTTTGGTTCTCTTCTTTTTATTTAATTTGTATCGGTAAAGGTTCATGATGGAGATATATAGCACGGAATCGGATTTATGAAGAAATAGAGTGATCTTATGAAAATGTATATAAATACTTGTTTGGGTAGATTTAGAATATTATTCATATAGACATTTTCATGGGAACATTGTGTTTGATCATAAAGCACAGTGATGGCTTGTGGATTCCATTTTATCATATCAACTTTTGGTGGTTGATATGTAGTTGAAATATTATTGTAGACTAGTTTTTTTAGATTACAAAGAACATATAGCATCAATTTGATTCATAGCATACAGATGTAGCTCATTCAGATCGAATTTCACATGATTTGAGAATAACAAAACAATAAAACACTCTGTTAGGTTGCATTTGGAAATCCCTTTGAAAAGCGTCATTTCACTGAAAGCTGCTTCTGAAATTAGATTCTTAAGAAACATACATTTGACAGATTCCTAAAAAACTTAATTTTATTGTTTATAACTAAAATCTGTGCGTAGCTTATTAAAACGGTTGAGACTGTTTGGGGCGTTTGGAAACCCACTTGGGCTAATTTGATTAACGTAAAAGCAGAATCAATTAAATCACTGAAGAGCTGTCAAACTGTAATTCAATAATCTATGGTTTCGATGCATGATGCTCTGTAATTGTCATAAACTTAAATGAATTGATTTTGTTGAACCATCACATATAGATTTAGGAGTAATGGTATTGTTGCAAGAAAAAATAAAAGCTGCATTCTTTAGATGAACAAATCAGACCCATGAATCAGATTCATTCACTTTTAAATCAGAAAGTGACAGTGGGAATCGGATTCATTCAAATTTAAATTAAAAAGTGACCATGGCGAGGAGAGAGGCTGTGATAAACATTGTATCTGTTGATAGTGATTCGATTCACCCTCTCCTTTATGGATGTAGACAAATAAATATATCAAACCACATAAATCTCGTGTTCTATGATTCTTATCATCATTCTGCACATATTAAGATTAACCCCAGGAGGTGTCGTTTCACCAACACAATTCAATTCTTACATCATAAATTTGAGCTGCCATTGCGATTTTTCATGGTTAATAGTGAATTGATTCGTTCTCTCCTAGGGGAAAATAGACAAGTTTGTCAAACCATATAAATATAATTTTACATACACATGTTTGTTTGGATTTGTTTTTGTTTTCACATTATTGTTCTGCAGGTGCTAAGATCGAACCTTTGGAATGTCATTAAATTCTAACACCATAAAACACTAAACCAATACCTCCCATAGTCCCGTACTTATTGACTGAAGTGGACCTGTGCATTTAGTGCATTCAGGATCTGAAATACATTTAATTTAGATGATTTACCACATTCTTTATGATCTAAAAAGCTAATCGTATTCCTGCATTCACACCAACATAAAAAAAATTATTCGCATTCTCCATACTAGTGACATATTATCTCCATACTTTTTTTACCCTGAATGGAATACTCGCTGAATATATATGTCGTATACAAACTCGAATTCTGTGACTATAACAACAACATGATTTAATTCTAAACACCATGAACATTCAACCAATGCAGAAGTCATTCGACCTGTTGTTATGCTTTGTCCTCCCCTGCTTCCTTGCTGAATGCGCATACAAGATATGGTGGTATTGCTACTGCGCGGGGCGCATTCCCTTCATGCGCAACCACTTAGCACGCAAGGTGATGGCGTGCGTGTTCGAACTCTGGTCATGGACCTACCGCACCTCCACGTTCTTCCTCCTCTGCGTCCTCTTCCACCTCGTCTGCCACCTCCAGATACTCCGCCTCCAGGACTTCGCGTCCGCGTTCCAGGACGACAAGACCAATGTCGCGCTCATCCTCAAGGAGCACCTCAGAATTCGCCGGAAGCTTCGCGTCATAAGCCACCGGTTCAGGGTCTTCATCGTCGTCTGCCTCGTGATCGTCACTGTCAGCCTGTTCGCCACCCTCTTGGTCGCCACCCGGTCCCACGCTGAGGTGAACTTCTTCACCTCCGGCGAGTTGGCGGTAAGCTCTAGCACTTTTTTTTAGTTTGAATTGATCTTAGGTAGCGTTTGAAAACAATTTTGGATGGATTTTAGAGATTTTGCGTTCGTTGGAATCATATAAAAACGAAAAACACAACTTTAGTCATAAAGAATAGTTTCTCAGGAATCTAAAAAAAGATGTTTTTTGAATAGTTGTTTTCAAAAGATGCTTAAAGTAAAAAAAAAAAAAAAATCAAACTTGTTTTCAGATAATAAGTTTCAAACTATATTTTTGAAATTCTGCTTTTGTTTCATAATTTTGTTTCAGAAAACTTTTATGAAAAAACTCGATGAAAGTAATCTTTATAGGTGTTAAAAGTCATTAACAAGAAGAATTCCCTTCTTTTATTCTAACAATAATATATATATTATTTTAATCAATTTTGAGCACAAGTTATTTTTAAAAAGTTGGCTCTAAACGAGACCTTACATGTATGATTGATAGCTTTGCGCACTCGTACTAGCAACAGGCCTCTTGGTCTGCCTCCGAAGCGCAGCGAAGATCACCCACAAGGCGCAAGCCATCACCAGCCTGGCTGCGAAGTGGCACATATGCGCCACCATAGAATACTTTGAGACCGATACTAAGGGAGGCAACCTCTACGATTCCGATAACGGCATCCCCTTCGAGGACGCCACAAAGGACACGCACTTGACTGTCCCACGCGTGAACAACTTCTCCTTCCAGCAGAGGCAGGCTCTTGGTGAGTGAGTTTGTATTGCGATGAAATTAATGTATGAATGTTTTGATTGATGTGATACTGATGTGGTGTTACAGTGACATATCTGGAAAACAACCGGGCGGGGATCACGGTTTTCGGGTGCATGATGGACCGGGCGTGGCTGCATGCGGTTTTCGGGGTTGAATTCGCTCTAGTTCTATGGTTATTGGGGAAGACTGTTGGGATCTGATGAGATGTGTGTGGGCACACACATTGTGTGTTTGATTTTTTTCTTTCAGTTGTTCTTGGTTCTGATCAATTCTTTTGCCATCTTTCACTTCCCCTCCTTTTTGTTCTTGGCATTCTTTGATACTCTAAAGGGGGGAAATAAGTGCATTTTTTAGTCCATATATCATTTAAAGGAGGAGTTACATTTTCACTCGTTATAGGTTGTATTTTACAGACATCCATCACATGTTTTCTTTTACTAACAATGATACGTTTTTTTTCGTTTAATGGAATATGTGATGGTAAATAATACATTTAATTAAGTTGGGTTGTTTTTAAAGCAAAGTATAATGTTAACAAGATACATGAGATTGACATTTACTGGAATGCTCTTAATTAAATTATGAGTGCCTCTCTTTGTACCCCTTGAGCATTTTAGCATGCCACTTATATATGAGAACCCAAGATCCCTTAATTTGCTGTCTTTACAAACAAAATAATAATAATAAAAAAATCCTCACAAAAAGGAGGAGGCGTCGGCGGATGACAGAAGAGTAAGTACCTTTAATATATAAACAGAGGTACTCTTAAATGATATAAACAGAGGTACCCTTAAATGATAGGAAGTTTCTATTTACGCCCCTGGAATCCATATGCATGTCCATTTTGTTGACATGCCCTTGTATATTATGTCTAATTTAAAAGCCCCAAATACTTAAACCTAAATCCCAAATCATTTGCATGCT
Organism: Acorus calamus; assembly: GCA_030737845.1. Taxonomy (NCBI): domain Eukaryota; kingdom Viridiplantae; phylum Streptophyta; class Magnoliopsida; order Acorales; family Acoraceae; genus Acorus; species Acorus calamus. The sequence goes on along the minus strand of CM060872.1, from coordinate 25,093,637 downwards.
CTCACCCTCCCCTCTCACAGCCGTCTGGTTTCACTCACCAATTGATTGAGCAGCGCCACCCTGAGTACAAACGTGGGCATCTCCACCACCGCGTTGAGGGCCACATTCAAGTAGATGTTCGCATCGAGATTGATTGCGTTGAGGCTCAGCCCATAGTATATAGCAAGGCATACAAATTAAGCAGATTTAAATTGAATTAAATAGAGACGGGTCGGACTAAATGCACCCCTCAAACTATTCCGTACATCATGTATCTATCCACACCCCACCCAAATAACTGGGATTCTATACACACCTCAAATAAATACTGGTTTCAGATTGTTTTCATCGACTGGGCCGATTTCTATGTGACTAATCCTATGTGTCTAATTCATTTAAGAACCTATGGGTTTTGGATTTGTTCTATTGACTGGGCTAATGTCTAATTAATACATATATGTAGACACCCCATGTGTTTAATCCATTCTAGAATCTACATGTTTCAGATTTGTTTAAGCAATACAAATGCATAGAAAATGACTTTTTCGCAAAAAAAAAGAAAAAAAGAAATTATGTATACAAAGAGCACATGCATATAAAAAATGTCAATAATTACTTAATTTACTTCAGAATGTGAGCTTCTACTGAATAAATTTAATGAAATGTACATTTATATGTGCGCGCGCGTGCACACACATATATATTATGGATATAATGTCACAGTGCACATATATAATTCTCCACGAATCGATGCATTAAGTGTCCACAAATTTACATATGCTCGACCCTATGTCCACTCATTGAGAAAAATATTGATTTAATATTCTGTTTTATCGACATCATATATGTCAAAGAATTCGAATATGCTAGACACCATATGTGTCTAATCCCTTTCAGAATTATGAGTCGTTAATCTGTTTCCATAAACAACATATTTGTCCAAGCTTTTCATATTTGTTGATAGCCTAGGTGTCTATGCGCCCAGTCAATAGGAGATGTGTATAGTACCTGAATATAAATAGATCTTTTTATCATAATCTGATTAACATGAGTGTGTACATTAAAACGAGGGGTGCAATTAGCCGAACCCAACAGAGACATCTTAAATATCCAAATCCGGATTAAAACCCGAATCCATTTATAAGCTGACGTGGAAAGTACTGTCCCTGGGGGTATTTTCGTAATTCAAAACCAATACGGACGGAGCGGAAGGACGCACATGACGGACGGAATAGCCACCCATCATAAGCGAATAACCCTCACCCATCGATGGGACCCACCGGCGCGGACTTCCCTCCTCGCGTACCCCGCGTGACAGAGTGAGAGACTCCGCGGGCCCCACCTTCAACCAGATCGGACGGCCACCAGTCGCCCATCGCGACCATCTTAAAAAACGCACATCCCCCGGTGTTTCGCGCGCGATTTTACACCGACGCCCCTCGCTTTTATTATAATTATTTATTATTTATGTCGTACTCCCTACGCAATAAATGAACAGTTAGGTTTTTAATACACCCAACGCACTTGGACAGTACTCTACACTCGACCTTTGTATATCACTCGTCACCGTCCACGTTGCCAATTATGAGAAATCAGGACCGTTCATTTTACTACGGTGTAGCTTAGAAGATTAAAACTCGAGTTTGCACCGTAAAATATCTGAATAAAAATAGTATAAAATAAAGTACGAGAGCATTGAATATTCGTCATATAGTCTAATGTTGGTAAAAAAAGAAAAACCCTTTTCACACACATCGACTTTTCGTTAATTTTTTATTAAAGAAAAATAAATATAAACAAATATATATACGTAATAATAAAAAACCCCAAATTTTGGTTGTCAGTGCAATTCAATTCGAACCATAGAACCAGCTCGAAAGAGAGAAATATCGATCGATTGATCTCTCTTGATGGATCGATTGATTTCGATTTTTGATCGATCAATCGATCGTTTCAATCGACAGTTTTTATTTTTGGTGTTTGATTTTTATTTGAATCGTCATTGTCTCATTGAGAAAACGTTTTGTTTGGTGGGGTCGAACACGAGAAAAAAAGAAGGAAAGATAGCAAAAAGAGACTGGGAAAAAAGGGTCTTTCTTTGTGGATTCTTCAATCGGAATTTCGACTGATTCAATCGAATGTGACTTGTTATCCGATCAATTGATTGATTGAAAGGGGGAGGGGGTGGTGGAAGTGAGTGATCGAGTGGTTTTTTTTTGTGTGTTTTATTTGGGTTTTGATTCGATTCTTTCGATGCCGGATAATCGGCAATCTCACAACAACACGAACTCGATCTCCACCAACAATGCTTCTGCGACTGATGCGCTGGAAGGTGAAAAAGATTCGATTTTCATGTTTTTTTTTATCAGGTTATATGTGATTTGATGATGTTATTGTGGTTTTTTTTAGCAGACTCGATGTGGCGCCTGAGTATTCAGGCTCCCGATGATGGCGTGGATCATCGGGAGGGGTTGTTGCAGTCGGGGCCTTACCCGGACCGCCCGGGGGAACCCGATTGCATATACTATCTGCGGACGGGGTTGTGCGGGTACGGGAGCAATTGCCGGTTCAATCATCCCGCCTTCAATGGGCAGGTAAAAAGATGGTTTCTTGTTTGATTTCTTTTTTTTTGGGGTTTACTTGATGTTGTTTTAATGTTTTGATTGTTGGTTAAGTTAGTTTTACTAATTTGGGAGGATTTTGGTTTGGATGTGTGCGAACTATATTAGTAGGTGAGTAATACTTAGTTTTCAATTGCATGAGGAAAATATTATTTTTTATTTGATGGTTTCTTGTGCTATTTGAATCGGCGTAATGGTTATGTGTATATGTAAGGAAACTGGCCATATACTTATTGCTACATTTGCGGGTTTTTTTCCCACTCATATGCATATTGTGCTCTTCTTTGTAGTCGGCTCGGTATAGTGGTGAGCTTCCGGAGAGAGTTGGGCAACCTGATTGTCAGGTATGTAACGTATCTCTTCTATCATTGATAGATTTTGAATGTGGTTGACGTTAACAAGCATACAGGGAGGTGTTCCTTGTAAGTAATGTAATTGGGTATTACAAATGGCCCATTTTCGAAAACAGTACCTTTGTAGGAATGCCAGAATATTAATGGAAAATTTATTAAGGTAACAAATTTGGATAGTAAGCTGCAGACTATGAGTTTCCTTCTTTTACATGCCTGAGCAATTGAACTCTTAAGTTGCAAGGTATAGAATGAGCCAAATATAATACTTTTGTACTGGAGTTGGCTTGATGTGTGCCGTAAAACTTAAGGACTTTAAATTGTTTTACATTATTAGACAGTTTGTTGTTCGATGTCATGGATTATTATGGGTTGTTAGTTTATTGTTCGATGTCATGGATTATTATGGACTGCTAGTTTCTTGTTCTGTCTCATGGATTATTATAGTGTGTTATTCTGAGTTCAGTATATGCTCTATTTTTCAGAATGCATGCCAGCCTACTGATTAATTTTTTCAGTCCTGTAGAGCATATGATTTGAGAAAGTATTAAGGAGAGGTGTATCTAGTTCATAGGTCCCCATCTTTGAATGTATCATATCAATTTCGAGAGAGCAGAAATTTTGGGTTGGGTAACCTTACTAGAAGTATGAGCAAGCCTCACCCAGTGAGGCTTCTAAGTTCTAACTCATCTTCAACGTGATTTCTTCTATGAAACTTTTAAACTAAAGAGACTCTTGCCAATAGGAGACAAGACCTAATGTCTTAGATAGTTTGTTTTTTTTCTTAAAAAAAAAATTTATTTGTAGAATTTAACTTGCAGAGCCTCAAAGCGCTTGTAGTTGAGAAATATTATGCAGGAACTTTGAAACTATAATAACATCAAAGAAGAACCCGTGTTGCTTCTATATTGTGAGAGATGCTGATATAGTCTTGTACTGTCAAATACATCGTCTCAAGGAAAAGGATGTTGCAAGACAACATTGGGCTCTCTTGTTTTTTTTTCCATGCTAATGTCTTCTAACCAAAGGACACCATTTTGGCCAAGTTGTTTAAAATGCATTTTTTTATAGTTATACTTTTGATTGACATGAAAAAAGTTCTATCTTTGGAAATACCATTAACTGTTCCTTTATTTTCATTCTTATAAAGGTTTTGGTTGCCTTTTTTGAATTATACGCAATCTCTTGATGATCAGTGTGAAACTTTGGCAAGTTGTTTGTAATTTGATTGCTAAGAGAGCTCTCTATTAAAGGGTGGGATACAAACCCTTTAACTGAACACGTTCTCTGACTTTTCAGCCATTTAATGAATTTAATTCATAACATGTTTGATAAGGACCAACTCAGGCGCTTTTGGGGAACTTATTGATGAAATAGCATCACCCCATCTCATATCAAGCATCTCTTGTGGTTGACTAAGTTTACAAACTTGAACTGAGCAAACATCAAAATTCCTAAGGACTCTAAAGCTAAATGATCAAGCACAAGCTTATCCTTCGATCCTAGGATCATCGTCATCATCATTTTAATATCCAGACTTTCGAATTATTGGGATCTGAGAAGTTCAACATTTCTACTTTCATTGATTAAATGCTAAACTGATGATTTTTTGAAAAAATCGATCGAACCTCCACCAAGGAGGAAGGAGAAAAACCACTTTTCCTTAATGAGATGGTGCCTATCTTCCTTTGAATATTTAATAACCCACTCTTTATTTACCATATCAGAAGGTGAAGAGGTAAATGTGGGTATAATGTGTCATTTTTGTGGTCTGTGTATGTTTAAATGATGTTATGTGAACGGGACAGTGCAGGTTGATGTCGTGATGGCACCCTTAAAGAGTCCTTTTTCATCTTCATCACTAGCTCCTCATGGTAAATAAGGAGTGAATTACAAATGCATTACTAGTTTTTGGTAAGGTTTCCTCCATTTGCATAACATCAAAGAGGTAGATGAATGACAGAATCCCACCACAGCACAATAAAAAGGTTTTGTGGGTCCCCCAGGAGCTTACCAAATATGTGTTGCTGATTTGTAATAGTCATAATGTGTGATGTGCAACCACACACTATCAGGGTCCGCTATGTGTGGCCACTTAAAACAATGAGTTTAAATTTTTCAAATATCAGTAATTTTGATTCTGTACCTGGCAAGTAAAAAGTTTGTCAGACTTCCTTTGAGACTTCTATTTGGGCCTTAACAATTTTCTATTATTACTTATTCAGATGGAGATGAAATTTTAAGCTGATATAATCATTTCCTGGTGTAGTTGAAAATTTTGAAGTTGAAAATTTTATTCTTGAAGGGATTCTTCCTGATTTTGTTTTCTTGTACTTGGATTTTTTATGCAGTATTTCCTCAAGACAGGAACCTGCAAATTTGGAGTAACCTGCAAGTATCATCACCCTCATGACAGGCATGGTGCAGGTCAGGTGCCACTGAATGTTTTGGGACTACCTATACGTGAGGTACCTTTCAAATATGTTTTTCTTTCCCTTTTGTTCTCTTATTCATACTTCCAGGTGTTTGCTTTGTGTGGTTATGTATCAAGGCATGCCACGATTTTTTCTGTTAATTTAGACATTAAGTTTTTAGGATATTTTGCTTTCTTTTTATTTATCCAGGAAGAGAAGTCATGTCAATATTACATGCGAACTGGGTCATGTAAGTTTGGTGTTGCCTGCAAATTCAATCATCCGCAACCTGCTGCTCTTGGAAACATGTATCCTGTGACCGGGCAATCGGCCTATGGTTCTTCTGGATCATCTTTGGCACCACCATCAGGCATACCTATAGTTGGTGGAGCTTGGTCTCTTCCAAGGTCACCCTACCTGTCAAGTCCACATATGCAAAGTCTCCCTGCATATATGCCTGTAGGTCTACCTTCATCACAAGGCATTATACCTGCTCAACTGGGCTGGAGTACTTACACGGTCAGTAGCTAACTGTTAGAACTAAACAGAACCCCTGTATGACGTGCCTTCTTTTTTATTTTGTTCATTGAAAGATGCTGGCTATTTTCATTTTTCAGTCATCATTTACCAGCTGAGCCGCACATCCATTCACACATCTCTATATATAACTGCTACCTATTCTTGAGCTGTTTAGAACTTGCATGCAATTTTTGGCATGTAGTGTAGGCTTCTTTCTATTATTAGCAATTACATATGCATTAATGAATTTGTGCGGGGTCAGTACTGCATGTTTGATTAAATTTAATTAATGATCATTGTTGACTATAAGCATCCTTTTTTGGTAATTATGATAGATCCTGCAGTCATACTGAATTTTCTGAGGAAATACTGCATCATTTTTATCTAACAGATTAGGGTTATTATTTATCTCACAGATTGATCTTATTACCCTCTTCTTTTTGTACTCTATGTTGATTAAGGATTAAGCTTTTTCTATTAAGGAGAACTAAAATATTATGTGTGAAGGCCTAGCTCAATAATGGAAAAAAAAGGGGCGTGGTTGACAAGCATGATTGCAACCGAATGGTCTTGGGTTTGAAAACAGCTTACCCATTAAAAAGATGTCATAAGTTCCATCGTAGAGTTTAATTATAAAAAATAACGAACATTGATCAAAGGATTGAGAGTTATTCTTATATCAATATCGGCTCGGGGGGGGGGGGGGGGGGGTTAATGTACAAGGACAACTACGTATTCCATTGATCAGAGGGTGTAAGCACGTTTGACCAGATGTTCTATAGAAGAGAGGGAAAGTGTAAAAAGATCTTGATCGGTGTGGACAAGTTACTTGTAAAAGAAACTTCTTTGACGGAGATGATCTTGACAGGAATTATGTTTTGAAGCCTTTCCTTCAGGAGAAATTATTTACTTTTGCCTATCAGATTGTTAGAAATAAGAAAGAGACAAATAATAATGAAACCCTAAAAACTCTTGTTTTATTAGAGAAGGACTAAAGCCCTTTATATAATAGTACAAGATGGTGTTACACGTGTAACACATTAAGATAATAACAAACTAATATAATAACAAACTAAGATAATAACAAATCTAATCTAATATCTTTAACACCCTCTCCTAAACTCTGAAGGGTTGTACCCTTAGAGTTTACACAAAAATGATAAACTAAAACTCTTATTTCAAACACTTCCAATTTATTTTTGTGAATTGGTAATCGTCATCTGTCTCTTGGATCCATCACTTCGCTCTCGTTCTTCTTGAGTCAGTCGAAGTCGCTCCCGCTTTTTGAGTCAGTCAGAGTCGCTCCCGCTCTTTGAGTCAGTCGGAATTGCTGGTCCACTAGATCAGATGGCGCACGTAGGGCTCACGGAGGTTCAAGGAGAAGACGGAGGGCACAGACGAACGCGGATAGGCAGCGGAGACAGCACGCGGACAATGGTGGTGGAGATTCTTTAACACCCTCTCCCAAACTCTGAAGGGTGGAACCCTTAGAGTTTGCATAAAAATGAGACGACGGTGGGGACAGTGATGGACGGCCGGTGGCGGTTGGTGCAGATGAGCGCGGACATGCGCCAACGGAGAAGAAAAAGTAGAAGAAACGCAACGCGGATGGCGACGCAAACGGTGCAGACTAGCGCAAGAAGAGAAGCGCGCTGATAGAGAAGAAGAATAAAGAAAACGACAGTGCACAAATATAATGACGTCGCACGAAAAACGAAGGTGCGCGAGGACGTTAGCGCACGAAAACGACGGTGCGTGGGAACAACGGCGCACGGAGACAACGGTGCGCGAAAAACAACGGCGCACGAAAACGACGGTGCGCGAATACGATAGCGCACAGAGGCAGCGATGTCGCATAAAAATGACGCCACTTGGCGAATGACGACGATGACAATGGATCTCAAAGGAAGAAGAAGATGCAAGGAAGAAAAGAAACGATGATGTTGCAACTGATAAAAATCAGAAGAAAACGAGAAAAGACATACAGATGCGTAGAGAATAAAAAACTGAACAAAATGAGTACCTGGATGATTAGATTCGGAGTCTGAACGAAGCCATAATAGTCCAGGAAAGAAACGCGAAGAAGGTGGTCGGATTCGGATCGGGTCGGATCCGACCGAGGCAGACTGTTAGCCGAGTTAGGCAAAATGATTCAAGCGAGTTAGGCGAGTTGAATGGGCAAGTCGGGTGGGTCACACATACGAGTAGACGAGTTGGGCGAGTCAGACAGTTGGGCGGTTACGCCTGATTACATGGGATCTTGCATGACGGGGACAGCTGAAACCGCGTACAGCTCCGCGTGCATGCACGACAGGCGCGTGATTGGCGGAATTAGACGGGCGGGATTCGCGTGGACTTTGCGGATCGGCGGGATCTGCAACAGACGGAGCAGCGGGGCGAGCGAGCACGGACAGGGCGGTGCTTGGGTATGGATGAGACAACGCTCGGGCACGGAGATGACGGCGTGCAGAGACGAAGAAGAAACTGCGATGACAACTACGGTCGTTGGAGGACGAACATGTGATGGTGACCTGCGGAAGCACGAGGAGACGCACGGAGGTTGACGACGATAACAAACGCTCTCTCTGTAGAGGACGACGATGGCACGACGACAAATGGCCAGCGACGGTGACTGGCGGTTGATCGGCGGACCCCCTTGGTGAATCTGTTGGCGGAATCGGTTGACAGTTGACGATCCTCAAATCAAACTCACATTGACTTCATGAAAATTTCACGAGTTCACGTTGATTTCATGTATTTGATTATGCATGTGAGAGGACTCACGTTGACTTCACGTTGACTCACATGATCTAACGCGGATTCTTCATGATCCAAAGAGTTCTTCATGCGGACTCACACAATCTCACGTAAATTCTCCACGTCACGTACGATTCTTCCAATTCAGCGGATTATTCAAGTACGAATTCAACGATGACAGGCGCACGGCTCCGTGAATTCTTTAACACGGATCCGTGAATTCTTCCAATTCAGCGACGGGCTCAGGTGCGCGACGGGCGACAACGACGGTGATGGGCGCGATGAAGTGGCGTAACGACGAGAACGGTCAAAAGTCCCCCCCCCCCCCGCTCCAATTGGAGACGACGGGCTAAGGTGCGCGACGAGCGACAACGACGGTGATGGGCGCGATGAAGCGGCATAACGACGATGGTGAAAAGTCCTCCCCCGCACTCCGATTGAAGACTCCCCAATCGGAGCGGGGAAGAAGAAGAAAAACTTATGTAGATCTAGGGTTTCAGAGGTGGCTCTGATACCATGTTAGAAATAAGAGAGAAAATAATAATGAAAACCTAAAAACTCTTGTTCTATTAGAGAGGGATTAAAATCTTTTATATAATAGTACAAGATGGTGTTACACGTGTAACACATTAAGATAATAACAAACTAATATAATAACAAACTAAGATAATAACAAATCTAATCTAATATCTTTAACACAAATAAACAATATCATCAAGTTGATCACAACATATATTATGTTTTGCACATCATATCTCTACCCGGGAGCTCTTTTTCCACCCCTCCAGTTCTCTAACCCACCTCCCAAAATTTTTTTTGGGGTGGGTTGGCGAACCAAGGAAACAGAAAGGTAGAGAGAGAGAGTGGCCGGGGTGGAGGTGGCGCGGGGAAGGAAGGAGAGGGACTGGGGAGGAAAGAAGAATGCCGGTGGTGGCAATGACGGCGGGCTCGGCCTGCTGGATGAGCCACTCGATGGTCTCACCGTCAGATTTGTGGCCGATATGTGAGTGAGCTGGAACAATGACACATGTGGCAGGCATGTGAATGCAGTTGCCACGGCCATAGACTTTCGTGTGGCGGTTTTTGGTGGAGATGCGCTTGGGTGGCTTCTTAGAGGTGGTGGTGGTGGGTGTGGGTGGGAGGAGGGGAAGTTAGGGGAGATTGAGAGGGGGAGGGGTAGGCTGTAGGTGGAGCAGGCAGTCGTCTTGGGTGGTGGTGGTGGATGGGTTCTTAGTTGGAGGGGGAAGTTGGGGCGGCGGAGGCTATTGTCACCGTCCATTGTTTACATGGGGAGATTTTGATGAGAGAGACAGAAAGTCCGCTTGATGTTTTTGATGAACAAAGAGAGGCTTTTCCCTCTCCTTCACCCCCCCCCCCCACGCTGCCCAACGCAGCCTCCGCGCCGGCCACTCTCTCTCTTTTCCGCTGGTTCTCCAACCGGTGGATTAGAGAACCCGAGGGGTGGAAAGAGAGCTCTCCATCTCTAAAATCTAGACAACTAAGTGGGTGGTACGTTTTTGAAATTACCTTGAATTGGTATACCACTTCAACTATAAGAGTAGCCATGTCGTACTCAAATAGGCCGCTGTAATGGGACCACAAATGTCATCTACATTCCATAGTCAAATAGGGAAACATTTAAGAATTTAGTTTCCATAAATGATTGTTTAATGTTTACTCATAAAATATGACCAAGATCAGTCCTTATTGCTCATGCTCACGTATTGTGTTTATTATCAAGTATTTAAGTTCATTTATAAGGGTGTGGCTATCCCCACCCAGTATTTTCCTTAAACAACCACTGAACTTTACCCACCAACTGCTATTTTGTAAGTCACTAAAACCACCATACAATAAATACTTCATCACAAAAAACTAATCCCACCGAACTCATCTTTTCTGATACCCAAATCTCCCTCCGCCGCTGCCTTGCACCACATCGAAGCACTCCCGTAGCAAGAGCTTCCTCCTCCACCACGCCATCTACGTCCTCCGCAACATTTATCCCGACATTCCGTCTTCTTTACCATCTCTACCAGCATCGCCGCCACTGCCATCGGCGGCCAGACCCTCCACTCCTTCGTCGGCATCGGACCCAATCCGCCGACGACGCCAACGCCGTCCTCCGTGACGTCCTCCTCCGCAACTGCCTCACCGCGAGTCGTTGGGCAGCTGCCAAGGCCCTTGTTGGACGTGAAGCTTATCGAGTTCCTTCAAGGAGTTCGCTATGGAGGCAGACTGTTGAGATGCGAGCCTCAACTTGCAGGTTGACCTCTCGCAAGCCTTTCGCCAGTCCGACGTGAAACTCATCTAGTTCCTTAAATGCATTCGCCTCAGCCGTTGCGACCCGGACCAGCTCCACCTCCACCTCCTCTAGTCCCAATTCGAACAAGTAATTGGGGACTGAAAATTGATAGAACAAGTTACAGTAACGTCTCTTTCCAGTCGAGTTGGGAATTCTAAATGTCATTTTTTCGGTCGAACGGGAGAAATGCCTTGGTGGGATTAGCCACTCAAAAAATAAATATGAGTTTTGGCTGTTTTTTTGTGTGTCAATGGTGGGCTAAGAAAATGCTTTGGTGGGGTTAGACGCGCCCCATTTATAATCCTACTTAGGAATTTGAATGGCTTTACAAGATAAGAGACAATATCTTGTTGAAAGTTGGAAACGACACACATATTGATCAGGCGTGGAAGAAGATTTTTTGTCCGTAAGTTTCCAATAATCATCAATCAAATTGATATTACTTAATGTAATTATATGAAAATATGTTTTTAAATTATAATTTAATATTTGCTGTTTATTTTTACCTTTTAATAGCAGCAAACTGCTGAATGTTATGCATGGACTTCTGTGTGGGAAGAAATTTTTGATGTACTGGTCAACAAAATTTTATACCCTTAAATGTTATATCTGAAATCCGAATGACTAATGCACATCAGACTTACGATGTTACCTGGGTCCATTATGGTTTGTGTTAGTATTGTAGCATTAACCAATGCAATTAATAATTCTTCTGACATGGGGCAAGTTGGATGACAAAGCTTTAATGAAATAAAGTAGGAAAAACACTTTTCTGTTGTCCATCTCCTTTTCGCTGTGCAGGATCTTTAGGTTTTATTCTTTTTGTTGGTCAACTACGTATTCAACAACACATAATGTCCTTCTATAGGTGTATGCTTGTGCACTGACAAACATACTCACTCTCAGGACTACTTTTTCATCATATAATTTATAAATGTTGGATACTCCAGTAAGAGTCTTGATAACAATAAATCATGTTATTAGGAACTAATATACTTAATGATTATATGGTTAAATTTAAGGATGGCTAACATACCTTTGATTATATGGTTAAATTTAAGGATGGCTTATTTATTTGAAATTTTGAAACATTTAACTTCCCATTTTAAGGTTCACAGCTTTATATTTGTTCCATGTGCAGTGCATCCATCGACAAATATATTCTCAATATATCTCTGATAAACACCTCCTATAATACAAAACCCACACAACAATACTTTGGGTTGGTCTCTCTCTTGTAAATAACGCCAAACAAATGGGGTTGATTATCTCATCAATGTACTGTAGCCATTTAGAATGAATTGGATGGCTCTTCTTCTTAACACTATGATCTGCATGATTGTTGATTCATTTTTGAAGCCTGAAATGAGGATGAAAGTGCATTAAAACTTGGAAGGACAGAATTATAAAGGGTAAAATGCATTTAGACCCCTTATGTTTTCAACACCTACAAAACCCCCCCCTAAAGTTTAAAAACATGCACTTACACCCTCTGCCATTATATTTTTTGTTAAGAAGGGTAAAAAATAATTTAAATTGACTGTTTTACCCTCAACTCTATAAATATCTACAGAAAAACCAATTAAATAATTTTATTTATGCTTTATGAATATTAATTTATACAATAATTAACTCTTTAAATGCATTTGAATGCATTTTTGTGAGAATTAAGTTACACAATAATAAACTAAAGGTGAAAACAACTCACCAAAAAATAAGTGAAAGCATGATAAAGATTTAATTAAAAGGGTAAAACTGTACTTTTATCCCATCTTAATGAAAAATCTTAACTGCAAGGGGTGTAATTGCATGTTTTCAAACTATAGGGGGTGTTTCTGTAGGTTTCGAAAACATCAGGGGGACTAAATGCATTTTACTTGATTATAAATGAGATGCTCGAAGTACCCTTCATAGGCAAGAGAATTTACTGACTATTAGAATCGAAGACCAATAATTAATTGAGGAGATTTTGGTCAATTTGACAGATGAGCATCTGTGTTATGCGTAAAAGTGAGTGTTGTTTGTGATGCTCATCAAATTAAATCAAATTTGCAGACCACCAAGGTCAGGAAATGTTGAATGTAAATCATTTAAGACACAGATGTTTATCTGTCTAGCAAGTCAGTTATCATGCACTCATCTATGTTCAGTTGAATTGAGTTTTTTATTCACTGCTAGTAAAGGCAAATATTTGATTGGTCTAAGATGCTTCTACATTTGATAGGTAAGTGTCTCATTAAGAGTATTGAAGCAAAGTTTTGAATCTATATGTAAATATCTTTGTTTTAAATGAGTATGTGAATTTAAAAAAAAATGCATTTCATTTACTTGCGTGATTCATCGTGTTTGCAGTAACTCCAGAGAGATGAGCTTTGCAAAATTCACTATAATCAGTACATTTCACAGCCCCCTCTTTTATTTATTATCCTGGGTCTCAGTGAATCTGTATTGGTCATTTTTTTGGGAGTTGTGGAGAGTTGATGATAAAAAAAATTGTATTGACTTGATCAGATTCTGTTATCTTGTGGTGACCAACAAATGGATTTTTTTCCTTAGCAAATACTTGTGGTGAATGATATTGTTAATTCCAGTTTTACTATAATATTACTGACGTTCCATTTATTTGGATAAATTAATATTTTTAGCCTCACCTGCATTTTACCTGATTCATGTTCCATTGACAACCAGAGCTCTGTAAGCCCAGTATCATCTATCGATGTTCTTGGATCAAATTCAATCTCCAATGCCAAGCAATCTTTCCAGTCAGGTATCAATGCACAAATGCAAGTGCTACCGACGTCCATGCAGCATCTACCTGAAAGACCTGATCAGCCAGAATGCCAATATTTTATGAAAAATGGAAGCTGCAAATTTGGACCATCTTGCAAATACCATCACCCAAGAGAGAGAATCAATTCCTTTTCTACCAATGCTTTGGCCCTTATGGGCTTCCTCTCAGACCAGTAAGTCTTCTCTACCTTTTCTCTTCAAAAAAATCATTAAATATAGTGAGTTTTGTATCCATGTCTGTCGCCCAGTAAATTGCATATGTGAAGTATATAGTCCAATGCAATGCAGTAACATAATGTACTTCATTGGATAATGAAGTATACTCCTATATACATCATTGCATGAAGACAAAATCATATCATTAGATTAATGATGTATATACCATACTAGTTCTACAAATTGGATTGTTTGTAACCACCACCATTTTTAAAAAAAATTCAAGCTTTTTGACGAGCATTTCTGTAGATCTGGGTCTCTAAGCCCTTATCAAGATGAATAGGAATTAGTTAGTGCATTCTTCTTAAACTTCTGAGCTTGATAAACAGGAATTGTATGAGAGCTTGTTATTACAATATCTGTAGACCATTCAGTAGAACTTATAAGACTGTGGATGTTTGCATTCAGATGTAAAAGCTCATATATCTTTTGCTTTGTGCGTTTATCATTTCAGGGCCAGCAGATCTGCACTTACTATACCACATATGGAAGTTGCAAGTATGGTCCAAGCTGTAAATTTGATCACCCCGTGATGGGTTATTACAATTATGGTCTTACACCTCTACCCGTTCCCGAACCAGCGTCTTTCTACCCATACCATGGGAACTCATCACCAGTCATCACTTCATCAGAAACTCATCCCTCCAAAGCTTCGAGATTGCCTGATTGGCCCGCAAAGATGGAGCCAACATTGTCTGAGAAGAGCGTCACTACAAATGGGGCAGAAGTTCCATTGTCACAAAACACCTCTCCATCGCTAACTGCACATTCATCAGATTCACAGCAGGACCGATCCGACTGATGGTAGTCTTTTTGTCCCCTCCCCTCTGAGTGTCTCCCGTCTTCCCATCTCGCCTGCTATTCAATGGAACGAAGGATCGGGCCATTGGAGGATATGGTGATGACAGGGAGGCATAGGAGGTCCCCCTTTTTGGTTGATGAATAAAAATGCAGGCGAAATCTGAGTCCCTTTTTTTGGTCCCTTCTTTCACAGGTCTTTTATTTGTTTTCAACAAATTCGAAACTGTTGTAATTTAGACTTGGATGATGTTTAAAGTTTTAAAAAGACATGTTTAAACTGCTACATTTATCTTTTTAAATATATATTTCAACAATGGCATCATGGGAACTATTTTTGTTGGGAGGTTTCCTAGTTGACATGCATTTCCATGTATCATGTATGTCATCTTATAAAATTGCTGCGCAAAATTACATCATTTTTTTGGGGAAAAATCCAAATAACCTCATGTAAACTGCGTGAAATGCAAATAATCTCCTAGCTTTTTTTAAAGTTTATATAATTTTTTGAAAACAACTATGTAAATTTAAATAACTGACAGATGATTAATATTTTGTAAATATTTTATTTTGTTGAACGTGAGCCATTTATCTAAAATACATTACGTGAAATTGTGAATCATTCAAAAATAAATTTTAGCATGTGATATAACAACATAAAAATAAGTTTAAGAATGTAACTATGGATCAATCAGGGAATATATAACAAATTACTGAAAATTAACATAACAGACTACTAACTATTAAAATGAAAAAAAAAATGCAGGTTACAAAAACTTCTCAACGTATTATTTGGATTATGCTTGTCAACGGGTCAGGTTCAGGTCGGATCAAGGTGGACTCAAACCTAACATGTTTTGATTGTCAGGTCCTTCAGGCTGGATCTATATCAATCAGGCATTTTACATCTTTTATCGGGTTCGGATCTAAACCCAACTTATTAATAAACCTACATCGGATCAGGAGAAGTCGGACGTGATTTGGGTTTTTCTATTTCTATATGAATCGATAATTTGGGTTTTTCTATTTCTATGAATATGAATCGATAGAATTGAATATATTATAAATAGTTCTTTAGTGTTTTGATTTTATTTTTATTTTTTATTAGGGGGCATTTGAAATATAATTTGGATTATTATGCTTTTATGTGAAGTAAAGAGTTGTAAAAATATTTTCATATGCTTAAAATTTTAAATGATTAATTAGAATACGATTCAATTTTAGTGATAAAAGTTAAGTTGAGTCAAGGATGTTAGGTTGGATTATTAAAAAAAATCACAGTCTTTTAGATTGGGTCAATCGGGTCCACAGGACTGTATCGAGGTGGATTCAGACGATCCATTTTGATCTATTTTAATTGTCGTGTCCTTTAGGTCGAATCTATATTGGATATCGGACACCTTTGATTGAGTTGAATCCGACCAGTTGACAGGCCTACTTTGGATACATAGTTTGTCCACCCATTTAGAATACGTTTCCCTCACGTTTCCCTTTTCAATCTGTATCCATTGGCAAGATCATAAAAACAGACGGTTCTGATCTTATAGCTCATATAAACCCATCAATCGGACGGTCTCAACTACGGTCCACCCAAAGGGGTTTCTTGTCTTCATTCATAGCTTGTAGAGCGTTCCCTTCCAGTGAATCAGTCGGTGCTTTCAGAGAGCTTCACAGCAGTCGCGATCGATCGGTTGTAAGTCTCGATTTCCCGAATTTCGGATTGCAAAATTCGATTACACTAGATGCATGTTGTCTAATTCAATGGGATCATGTTTTTTTTTGTTGTAAATGATTAAAGCCGGTGCCTTTGTCAGCTAATCATGTCGATCTTCGATTCTATAATGGTTTATGCGTGTTTTTGTTATATGGGTTTCTCTTATTTTCGATTTTCTTTAATGCGTTGTTTTGGTTTGCCTTTTAAGTGGGTGTTTTGGGTTGTTTGGGATCCTATTGAAGCTAAGGAGATGCTGCCCCTTTGTTTTTTTTTCAATTGGGTTGTATGTTTTGGGATTTTGTGAGGTGTTATTTTGAAGTTTTATCAACTGGGTTATTCTTACTTGGTAGCATTTTTGAAGTGATTGTTTTTTAATATTTTGATGGAATGGTGGGCTTTTTGTCTTTGGAGTTTCATTGAATCTTGTTCATTGCGGATTATGAATGTTTTGATTGGAGGGAGACAGAGATATTGTGTAAATGATGGCATGTTTTTATGGTTGTGTTGATTCATATTATATATTCTTCTGAATAATATAGCTTTCTAATTAGTTGGACATTTAAAAATTAAAGGTGTCCTTTTATTTTATTTGTTTTGATAGTTTATCAATGTGTTTGTGGGCAGAGGTCTCTTAATGCTGAGTTTATTTTGCACCCTGAGATAACCTGATCGCATATGTAGAATTTCTGGAAAACTTATATGGAAACATAGTTGGTCTTCCCTATAAAGTACTCATGTGAAGTAGGATAGAATTAATATAGAAATTTTTATTGAAGACATTAGGTAAAAGAGTAAGGAGCAAAGGTTTTAGTATATTGCTGCTTATGTTGTTGCAATTTCACAAATAGGCCTGCACAATGATTTCTAAGTTCACCAAAAGAACCAACATGTATATTGAAATTTTAGATTGGTGCTCCATGGAATGGTGAAACAAAGAAATGATTGTCAACGTTCTCTTGCATCCGGATTTCAAGTGAAAACTTGGCCTTTCCCCCATTTTAAATGTCTTGAAGAAGGATTGGGCTTTATCCTTCTTCTTGTTTAACCTTCACTATCCTTCAATTGGATAGAAATTTTTATTGAAGACATTAGGTAAAAGAGTAAGGAGCAAAGGTTTTAGTATATTGCTGCTTATGTTGTTGCAATTTCACAAATAGGCCTGCACAGATATTGATGTATATTGAAATTTTAGTTGGATGGAATGGTGAAACTCCGGCATCCGTTTCAACTTGCATAAAATTGTTGGATATGACTTCAGTCTGCTCCGATGCATGGTGTCTTATGGAGAACGTAAAGATTTATGAGGGATGTCATAAATTGATGTTATCTGTCATATGATATATCATATAGGGCATTAGGAAGTTTTGTTTTTCATGGTATTCAATATTTTTAAAGAGTTTTCAGGTTTCAATTCTCTCTCAAAGTTCTCTATTTGCAAAATCCTTGCTCCTCGTTTTTTTATATTGGTAATCCTTGCTCATCGTTTATAATAGGAATTTACAGAAGTGTATTATAATGGACATGCATGCTAAGAAATTTATCCAAGCCATGGTATACCTCATTATAAGGAGTGATTCATTATGGTCTGGATGTGTAATTCGGGACTAGCAGGTGCATGAAAGCATCCAAAGTGCCATTCCCACTCAAACACTTTGATAGTTTATATGCTCTACCAAATTAAAATATTCCTTCCATGGTTTTTATTAATTTATGCTGGATAATATTGTGAATAGTTAATTATATTCCTCCATCTAACTTTGTGACTTTTACATTGTATTTAACCATTTATCATTCTATCGCAATGTATTATTCATATCTTAATATTGTGTATTTTACAACATTGACATGTTGTTCTATTATTTACAGGAATTGCATAATTCTTGGTAACATTCAGCATAATGGAAGATGTAATCCAGTCTTCAAAGATCATATCATCTCCGGAACCCTCGAACCATGATGCATCCCTTGCATCCTCAACAACAAGCTCTCCTCTGCCGCCACCTCAGCAATCCAGAACCTTGAATGGGCCAATATCAATTCTATGGGACATGGAGAACTGCCCTGTTCCAAATGGCATCCGTCCAGAAGATGTGGCCGGCAACATCCGAATGGCTTTACGAGTCCACCCCATCATCAAAGGATCCGTCACGACATTCTCTGCATATGGAGATTTCAACGCTTTTCCCCGGAGACTCAGAGAAGGCTGCCAAAGAACAGGCGTTAAACTAGTGGATGTTCCCAATGGCAGAAAGGATGCTGCCGACAAGGCTATCCTTGTCGACATGTTTCTCTTTGCACTCGACAACCCTCCACCTTCTTCGATTCTATTGATTTCAGGGGATGTGGATTTCGCACCAGCTCTTCATATACTCGGCCAACGTGGGTACACTATCATCCTTGTCATCCCATCTGGGGTGGGCGTATCATCCGCCCTGAGCAACGCGGGTCGATTTGTGTGGGATTGGCCTAGCATGGCTCGTGGTGAAGGCTTTTCTTCATCGAAGAATTTGATGTCCGAGGCACCAGATATTGAAGAAGAATCAATCTTTTATAGAGGGATCTCCCAAAGCGAGGTCTACAGCTTGAAATATAGGTCTCAGAGTCTCCCATCTGGTCTTCGTGAAGTTCCAATGGGAGACATTGAAGGCTTGAAATGTCAGCTCGTTAAGCTTCTTGAGATGTCCGGAGGAAGCTTGCCGCTTGTGCGCTTACCTGTGGATTACAAGAAGCTCTTTGGGCGACCTCTTTACGTGGCTCAGTATGGAGCATGTAAGCTTGCCCCTCTATTGCAGAAATTCTCTGACGTGTTAATCGTGGAGGGTCAGGGACAGCGTAAGTTCGTCTCTCTTCGTAGCTCCTTTGACAGGACTGATAGAGCAAGCACAAGCATTACATGCTCCACAAAGAAGGTGGGTTCGTCGGATGAATTTTCAGATGATGAGAAGAGCCCGTGTGAGTCTGAGCAGCTTGAGAGATTCAAGAAGGAAATGCAAGAGCTCCTCGTGTGCTACTCGTGTCGACTTGTCCTGGGCAACTTTGAAACTCTGTATGAGAGGCGGTACAAGAAAACTATAGATTTTCAGAGCTATGGAGTGGACGACCTTGAGGAGCTGATAGAGAAGGTTAGAGATGTTGTTGTTTTGCATGTGGATCAGGATAGCAAGATGAAGTTCCTCGTTACGAGGGATGTCTGATGAAAATAAAAAATGACATCAAAGACTTCTCCTTTGTGCAATGGTTTAACTTTTTCAACCACCCATAAAGGATAACTTGTAAATTTTTTGCTAATAATGTCAATTGTATAGTATGTTCTGATCACTCAGGTTAACTTGCTTGCTTGTGTTATATTTGTCATTCTCATTCTGGGAATGAAATGATCTGAAGTAGATGTTAAGCAAATTTCATGGTGGTCTGATTTGTGTATGGATGAGTTTAACATGATTATGTAATTTATGAGAGAAGAAAATAAATCAGTGTGGTCACCTTTGGTTAAGTTTCTAATGCATCTATTGAGCTTCAGATTAATATATGTATCCGTTGTAAGTACAGTTGCAGGTTGACACATGATACAATATATGAGTGTGATACCATTCAAGCTGTTTAATTCAGTGATGAGGAGAGACTATACCAGAAGCCATCCATCCCATGTTATAATGCAGAATTATAAATCTCACTGTTCTAATGCTTTAGGTGCATGTACATGAACTTCTAGGCTACATATAGATCTTAATTGAATATGGTTTCAACACATTATTTTTGTCTGTTTAGTGTTGATAAACTGTAATAGTCACAATTGAACAATAAATCATTTAAATTCTCCTCTATCCCCATATAACTATTATATATGTCCAGATATCTGCAAACTAAAAGTAGGTAGGAAACATTCAACCATGTTTGAATAAAACTGACTATTTTATGCTCAGCTAAACACCCAAAATTCCACATTAAAAATTATGTCTCAGAGCAAAACTACCAATACCAGATAAAACTTATCAATCACAACATCATTGTCAAGAGATACAGAAGAAATCCTAAATGGATCAAAAATCAAAACAATACAAAAGAACACAAACAAAAGCAGTCTCAAACACAATCACCACTCATTCTTCCTCAAATCACCCACCCTGGCCTCCATCCGCACAGGCTTTGGAGCATTCAATCCCAAGCTCCCATTTTGACCCTCAAAACCCTCCTGTGCTTCAAATCCCCAAATGGGTTCCTCTCGCCATTGCTGACACGATCAAGCTCGTCATCCTCGCCACTCTCTGAAACCCTAGAAGACCCGCCGCCACCAATCCCTTCAAACCCCTCCTTCAATTCCTCCACCGAGTCTGCCAGACTTGCTTCTTCATCACACTCATAAACCCTAACAAAATTCCTCTCAGAAACCCTACAAAGCTTCAGAACCTTCTCCAATTCGGTACAGATCGATCTCTTCCCTTCCCGGATCATCGGATCCCCGCTCTGCAACCAAAAAGATCGGATTTCGATCAGATATGACAATGACCCAGATCACAAAATCGGCTATTTCGGGCCTTACCTGAACAGATTCGAGCCGGGCGAGGAGACCCACGGCGGTGCGGGAGACCTCCTCGGGGCGGGCCCCGCCGGAGATGGAGGATCTGAGGGCGCGGGCCTCGGATCGGACGGCGGAGAGCAACCGGAGCTCGCGGAGGGCCCGGGATCGGCGGGCGAGGTGGGACCTGAAGTGGGTCTGGATGGTTTTGGCGGCCAAGTCTTTCAAAGAGGGTCTTTTTGGGTTCTGATGGTGGTGTTTCGGTGGTGGTGGTGGAGATCGAGAGGAGGAGGAGGAGGAGAGGTCGGCGAGGAGGTTTCGAGGGCGGCGATGCGGGTGAGGAGGGATTGGAGGAGGAGTTGGGTTTGCTTTTGTTGTTGTTGTTGTTGTGTTGCTGTTGCTGTTGCTGTTGGTGGTGATGGAGGGGTTGTTGGGATTTGAAGGGGGTGGAAGTTTGGAGGAGGTGGGTGGCTAAAACATGGAGGAGAGGGTCTGTGGTTGGGGTGGTGGTGATGGGAGGAGGAGGTGGAGGTGGAGGGTGAGAATAGCAGGAGTTGCAGCTGCAGCAACAGCAGCAGCTCTGGTTGTGGTTTTGGTGGTGGTGGTGATGGGAAGCCATTTTTTTGTTCTTTTGGGGGGGTTAGGGGATATGTGGGGGTATTGTATATATAGATATATAAAACTGGTTAGAAAGGTTTTCTTTTGATCTGGAATAACTTTTTTGGGATATAAAGTGGGGGGTCTGTCAAATGTCAATGTTTATTTTTGTTGGATCATCTTGAGATTTGTGGGCTCTGGTTCTCCTTTTGTTTTTCATTTTCCTCATTATTGTTTTGATTAAAATGGGTGTGGATTTTCCCTGGCCAATTTAATACCTTTTAATGATGGAATTTTTTATTTTTTATTTTTTTTATGAAGGGTGTTATCAAGACCTCTTTCACAGAAGTGGGAGAGTAATGTGCATTAGTACCGGTATAATTGAAGAATATTATTGAACAAAAAACTGAATTGTAAATGACTAATCATCAAGCTCATACATCAAATCTTCATGATTGACATGTGTCATCTAATATGTTTAATATTAGCATTGACTTGATTTCATCTATAACATAAGAATTCTAACCGCGGACACTGGGCTCGTCGGTGACTGATGATGAACGCTTGGAGGCGCACAGATAGTGGAGTTCATGTCGGATGGCTTAAGGTTCTTGGTGTGAGGAAGGGTGACGGGATTCGGGGCGAGGCGGAGTAGAATCCTCTTCTACTCCAAGTTTTGGCCCTAGAGCTTTGTTTCATACTCTTCTTTCTTTACATCCTATCTAGGTGGTATTTTCCTTCTTCTTCTCTTGTATCATTTTCGGCTCTAGCTACATGATGAATACAATCTAGGTAGCTTTGGATTACCAGTTTCAAAAAAAAAAAAAAAGAATTCTAATAAAAAAAGGGTGGGGGGACTCTACTAGACTGATCCCATGAACACATTTTTTTAAGAAACTTTTAATCATATCTATTTCAATCAACACCATAACAGATATTATCTGAATATACGTATAACTTGTGGAGAGATAGATAGAAAAAAAAATCAAAGGGAAGTAAACCATCAGGTTAGTAAAATGTTAACCCTGGCCCGAGCCAAAACTATTATCCCTACTCCATTCTCACCCACCTAAATGCGCGCGACTCTAGCCAACTCAAAACCCCATTCACAAATCATTCCTTCACTATTAACACTAGTAAGTATTAAGTGGTCTAGTTGATTCACTATGAGAAAATTCATAGCTTTTCTAAAGTCCTTATACCAAAAAGTATATGATATAATGATATTTAATTCTTAATTAACATTAATAAAAATATATGAAAATTTTAAAAATATTTTAGAACACACCATAAAATATATTTTCACAAATTACAATTGTTTTTTTTTTAAAACGATCAGTTTTAAAAAGTAAAAAGTAAGTTCTTGTTAATTACAGGTTCTAAACGTGAAAGGTTCAATTGATCAAATTGGCTAACTCTTTGAGTTTTTGAACGTTGGTTAATGTAGATGAAAGCAAATGTGTGTGTTCTTTTGGTGGGTCATATTAGTTTGATTCGATTCTATGGATTATACCAACATTAAAAAATACAGGACTGGATCAGATTTCAAGGTTTTTTTTTAGGTATCCAATGCAGGATACTCTGCCATTGCAGGCAATGCCACAATTACTTGGTGTTATCTGCGTCTACAGTTATGGCATAACAATTTAATTTTACAAAAAAAAAAAAAAAAAAACAGAATACTAATCACCATGTAAATTGCCTGATTGAAATTCAAGGCACGAATATCATACAGTAATAATATCTTTTAACAATCTGTCCTGTGCAGGTCATTCTAACCCATAATTCCATTATGAATACAACAACAAAAAAATAATACGTTCTGAGAGGAAAGAAACAATGCAGAGTGAGATGTTCATGAGATGTTGCTGTATGTTTTCATCTTGGGAACAAGTATTGACCCTCCCCCCTCTTTGACATAATAAAGTTCCTACTTGCCGAGCAGGCGACGCCCGCGGGCGTTGGCGCCTTTCACCCTGTAATCAATCTCCTCCACGTCGTCCTGGAAATGATCCAATGCTGTGTTTTGCCTGCAATGACAAGAAAGAGGGCTTATCATACATGTTGGATCTGAAAGATTTATGAAGAACAAAAAAAATCAGAGTCCTAAGGTTCTTCAATAGCAAATATTCCGACAAATGTTCTGGTACGATAAGTATACATTCATAGATAATAAGTACAACAAAGTACGGAAGATAAACTATTTCTAGACGTATTATGATTTAGTATAAGAAAAGATTCCAAAAACTTCTATCATGGGGACAACAATTAGAGATAGCTTTTTAAATTGTGAAGAATGTGATAAACCATTCATATTACACAATTCGGTGAACAGAAATTTGTTCAACCAATAGATACCAAGGGTATCAAATCCCCGAATTTTTCTAAGCATTTGACTAAATTCAGAGTAATTTATGATCATGCAGGATATCAGTCAAGCAAAGTCAGTGGATTTTCCAGTATTTGCAGTCTAATTAATGAGGGTGACAGATATTATGGTTGAAAAACAACAAGAAGATAATGGCCAGATTCTTCTGCATTTCTAATCCTTTGCAAGATCTGTAAAGCTATGGTCATACATGATTTAAAAACTTGTAAGATGGTAGGACTAATAAAAAATCACATATGATATCTTTCTAATTCGGATAATAAAAAAAGAAATGGTTGCAATAAAGAAATATGTCACGAAATAACAGTGGAAATGAATGTCAATTCATACAATCATGACTTCCTAACAGCGCATTAAAAATAAATGTTTTACGCACTATGTCGACATGATCTCTTTGATAAGATAACAATAAACTAATATTACATCAAGGCTTCCTTGATCTGTGCATACTAGTTGTACGCAATTTTCGAAATATTAAACGGTTCAATCAAATAACAGATATATAGTCCAAGACTAACCGTTCGATCTCAGATCCCATGTCGACTGCCATGCTCTTCAGCTCACCCAACAAATTGCTTAGATCTAAAAATGCATCATCTTGTTTAGCCTTCTCAACCTGAATTGGAAGGGGAAAATAACAAGTATATCAATATATATGCAACAATGTATAGGCAAGTACGTATTCTACATTTCTGTCAAACAATCAACAAAACAGACCTGAACTTTCTCCATCGCGGATGATGGTGCAGAAGGATACTGCCGAGGATTTGACCGCCCCTTAGGGCTAGATGGGAGTCCCAATCTTTCTCGCTGCTCCAAGTGATTGCCTCTTCTTTTAAACGAATCATCTGCATGTTAATCGAAATATGAAAAAAAAACAACCAGGAAGAACTAGTTCAATATTGAATCAACTCCTCTTAATTTACCTCTAGTAAGGACAGGTCCCTTAATTGCACGGCCCTTCTTTGGTTTCCATGTCTTTGAAAAAATGCCCCCCAGGCTTCCCAAAAGCTTTTCACCCTAAAAAAGAAAAACAAATGGATTATACAAAACATCCCATGCAATATATGTTTTAGAAAATAAGTAAACAATATATATGTTATATTAAAAAAAAATATTATGATTATTTAAAAAATAAATCACACATCAATAAACTATAAAAAGATTGATATAACCACAATGGTGTGTCAACTATCAACTCCATTAGGATTTTAACATCATTGGGTTTCATGTGAGCGTAAACCTTACAAATAAACAAATAGTTAGTAAGAATAAGAAGAAAAATTATAGTATTGTGCCGCATAAGCATCGTGTGTCTAAGTCGTGTCAATCGTGTGTCCAATGTGTGTCTAAAATTCAGAAAATTATTTTTAAATTTGGGAGAGATATGGGACGTGTCCAACATGTGTCCAATGTGTGTCGTGTGTCTGATACGTGCTAGACATGCTACAACATTTTCATTAAGTGACTGTGCTTCATAGCAGTTCACATTCAAATTTCAAGCAACTGACAAAATATAGAAACTATCTACCAAAAACTCAAGAGCCTACAGTTTTTTCATGGATGTTATGATTAAATAACATTAAAATTTCAGTCCAAGAAGGATACACAAGCAAAAGCATGTTCATAACTAGTAAAAGCTTTAGAATGTTAGACTAAGAGGCTTTACCCTACTAAGATCATGCTCGATGTTGGCAGCTTCTAAATGAGTTCGTGTGATCTGCTCTCCCTGCTGATGCAAGGTAACCAGGGTTGTCCTTGCATCTTCCCTGATCTCTTCAGCAATCCGCACACAACCATAGACCTTCTCAGTGGTTTCCTCAGCCTTGTATGTCGCATAGCTTTCAAGTTCTTGGACAGATTGGTTCTCCAAGCCTCCCGCATCGCGGAAATCATTCTTGTAGTGGTTTCTGGCTGAAAATCCTGAGTATGTTGATGATGAAGAGGAAGATATCCCTCTCCCCTCATCTTCATTGTAAGTAGTAGGTCTGGTCTTCACATTGGCTTTGCTGACCACAGGTGCGGACGAAGCCCTGGCAGGTTTGGTGGTTTTCTTGGATTCAGAGTCGGAGTCGGAATCAAAAGGGTTGGACCTGGAAAACCCAGGATCAGCGGACTGCTGTTTGCCAATCTTGGAAACAGGTGTGCTCCTCATTCCGGTTCTCGACATGGCAAAGCTATAATTTGATGCAATAACAAACACAGTGGAACCTATAAAGTATGAAAGAATTGGTTAATCATAGAACCAATTGCAAACTGATTCTACTTCTGCAATATCAGTTTTCAGACAATCAATTCAATTTTTTTTTTTTTTAAATTTAGCTTTCGGTTTTGGATTTTGGTTTCTATATATTAAAATTCAACAAAAACAACAAAAACCATTTCTTTGAATTACAGATAAACCAAAAAGGTGATGGATATTAGAATCACATGGTTAAAAAAGCACATCACACATCAGATAAGGAAATTCAAAACCAGGATTGGGAAAACAAAAGCACAACCAGAGATAGATAAATCCAATAATTAAAACCCATATCTAAGAATTCAATAAAAATAACCAATAAAATTGCACATAAAGCATCATTTAAAGAAGAAAGCAAAATCAAAACCAACCAGAAAAAAAATTTTTTCCCCTTTTTAAACAATTCCACCAGAATACAGAAACCCAGATAACAAGAAAAAAAAATCCAAATTAAAAAAACACTAAACAGAACCAGCAAAAAAATACCAAAAATCCAAACCCATATGATAAAATCACACAAAACCAAGAAACCCAGGAAGGAAACGAAAGAAAATCCTGAAATCCCGAGATGGGTATGAATAATCTCACCAAAATAAATCCAACAGAGATATCAAAAATCACCCAAACCCAACAAAAAAAAAACCTCCAAAAATCCAAACCCAGATCACCCAAAACGACAAACCCAGAGAGAAAACGAGAAACCCAGGATGGGCCTGAAGGATCTCACCAAAACTAACCAAAAAAAAAACCCAAGAAATTCGAAACCCAGATAACAAAATCACCCAAAACGAAAAACCCAGAAAGGAATCTAAAAATTACCTGAAATCTGGAGATGGGTATGAATAATACGACCCAAGCAACCGAAGAGACCTCTCAATATATATAAGTTCGACCTTAAAAAAAAAACGTTTCTTTGATCACTTCGTCGTCTATCACGCGCATAAAAATGTCAAAACGAAGGCTTTAGTGGACATAGGAGACGAAGAGGGGGGGGAAGGATGGGTTTGGGTCTTTCCAACTTTGAACGGATCAAACAATTTTAAAAGAGAGAGGACCAATTGTAAAGGAGAGAGAGAAAGGGAGGACCTTTTTTATTAATAACAAATGAAACAGACATATGACCGTTTGGGAGGAGAGAATCTGAGGTCGTTTTGGTGGGCTCGAGTGTAGATTGGGATAGTTAAATCTCTGCCGTCCATCTTTGATCAGACCGTCTGTCTTTCTTAAGTCTTTTGTTTAATAAATAAGTGAAAACTCAGTGAGAGTTTTTTTATTCTTTCAAAGAGGGATAAATTTACATGGACCAAAGAGCAAGTGAAAAAGTTATTTTATTATAAAAAAAGGGAAAAGGTCATGTGACATCATGGAAACTGTCTGATATATATATAACCGGAGTTTTCTTGAATTAAATACAAAACATTAAAAACACATATGAAAATCCAAATAGCCACCTGAATTAAATTTTGTCGACAGATTAGAATTATTATATGAATATTTAATCTGGTTAACTCTGTTTGAAAACATAGTATATCAAAAATCTCCTAAAATATGTTAAAAATATAAAAAATTATTGTAACTAACGATTTTATTTCTTGAGATAGAGGGATAAAATCATCATTTATGGAAGATTTTTCGTATTTTTAACAAATTATAGGATTTTTTAGTATATTGTGTTTTCGGTCAAGGTTAACTAAATGAAAATTCACATAAGATTTTTCAATTGTCAATGAAAATTCAACTCAAGAGGTTGTTTGAATTTATATATGTGTTTTCAGAGGATCATATAAACTTTATGAAACGTCAAGGGGTTATGTGGATCTCCAAAAGTTTTCAGGAGGCTATTTGGATTTTCCCAAAAAATAAAAGCAAAGGGTTATATACAACCCCTTCTACAACCTCAACCTCAATTGCAGCTTTCATTTTGATTTTCTTGAAATTGGAATACATCATCTACCGAGGTATATAAAATAACGAAATACATACTCTAACCGATTTGTATGGATCCATTGTTTGAAAATGTGATCAATTTTAATGAGAAATATATATCACCTAATGAGTAAACATCTAGTTAAATTGCTAGAGGTATATGGAACTATGTTATCAAGGCCACATATAAGTCCACATATGATTAACATACTTACACATAATATTTATACGCAGTTCTGCGTGCATCCCATTTGTTAAACATCACATTTTTTGGTGTAAAGGTTATATACAGAATTCATTGGAAATATACTTCATTTTGGGAAAAATCCATATAACCCCCTGTAATATGTCTGATATCCACATGACCCCCTGGCTTTTCCATATACCCGTATAACCCCAGTAAACACACCCATAAATCCACAAAAACCCCTCGAGTTAAAAATTTGTTCACGTAGTTAGAATATTTGAAGCATATTCTGTTAACTTAACCCTAGTTAAAATGTTATATTCTTTTAACTCCCTGTAAACATCCAATAATACAAAACCAACCCTGATGTTTCCAATTTTACCCCTCCTCCAACTTTTCTCTTTCACCTCCATTGAACCTTTTCTTCCACATCATGCAACCTAGTTACCTACCCCGACTATTAATGCATTGCCAACCGTTCCATCTCGCCCTTATAAAAAAACAAATGAAACCCACTAAAATCAAGAAAAGAAGATTCATAGAAAGGAGTAGGAAGATAACGAGGGGGGATGAAATTAAAAAAAATTTAAAATCGAGTTTGAGAATATTGTTTAAGAATATAACTTTTTTAACCAGGGTTAGCTAAATATGTTTCAAATATTCTTACTCTATGGACAAATTTTTAACTCGAGGGTTTTTTTGTGGATTTGTAGGTTTGTTTACGGTGGGTTATATGATATATGAAAAAGTCAAGAGATTATTTGGATATCAAACAAATTACAGGGGGTTATATGAATTTCCCCTTTCATTTTAATAAAGTTACATGTTTTTTTTTCTCAAAAATAAAGTTTCATGTTTCTTTATATAAATTATACATTTTTATAAAATTAAAGCATGTGAAAACTATCATGTGAAAATTGTATATGAGAGTGTCCCCCGCGCGGTCTTTATATGCTTTGATTTTTACAATGTATAATTCACATTGCACATTCAAAATAAAAAAAACTCTTACATCTAACAAAAAAAAAAAGGGTCCATTTTCGGTTTGGTGTGGTTAATTGAGTATTGCCAAGCAGCAATGAAGCTGAGAAAACTCCACTTTTCTGTAGTAGAAAAATCACAGAAACCACTATATTTGCTAACAAAATGAGGTTTTGTGTTAACAAATGATTTCATTTTTGAGTATCTACAGATGAGGATTTTTGAAGGATCCAATCTCATATGAATCACAAACTTCACCGAATATCAGTTGAAGCCATTCTATTACAGGAATTTTGTTCAACAGAAGCTCCCTCCAAATACAGTACAATCGACGCCTGTGCAGGATCTTTTTCATGGGCCTCGACAGCATCCCCTGATATGCATTGTTCAATGGAGCAATTCAATGTAGTTTCAGGAAATACGCAGTCACCACAGCTGCATGTTTCATTCCTCCAAAAATACTGCACTTTCTCGCTTTGGCATGGCTCCTGAAATAGTGAATTGGAGAGCTTGGTAAATAATTTGTATCCGACAGGGTCTGATGAGAGAGAGAATGGGAGAAGCAATGAATAACTCAATAGAACTCTCCACAGCTGGTTGACAAGCCAAAAAAAAATTATCGGCATTTTTTTTTGGCTTGTCAACCAGCTGTGGAGTAGATTATCAAAAGAGGGAAAGGT
Organism: Acorus calamus; assembly: GCA_030737845.1. NCBI lineage: Eukaryota > Viridiplantae > Streptophyta > Magnoliopsida > Acorales > Acoraceae > Acorus > Acorus calamus. The sequence goes on along the minus strand of CM060872.1, from coordinate 25,063,656 downwards.
ATTTAAATACCCAATCTATCACATGTAAAGAGATATTTATAATTTATCGGATAATCTTCAAGGATCATTGCAACCAAGCCTCATATTGACTTGATAATGGGAATGTGGAGTGAGACTTCCAAGTTTGAACAATTGATCCCCCGTACAATATTATGTGGAGAATCTCTGGAAGAGTGTTCAGGTGCATGAGAGTGTCAGAACAATATATGGTGAAAATCCCACATTTTTTTTCAAAAAGAATGGAGCCATATAACCACTTTTATGAATTTTAGGAATAGGGATAGCCTGATAAAAATCATAGTAAATCATGTGCAGATGGTTCATCATATGACAATCAATCAATGATATTTGGTCAACAGCACATAACAACTAAATTCAAGCCTAGAAACGATGTACCTCTAATGAATTCTTCGAAAGGTGAACTTCCATGAGTCTTTTTTCCATAAGAGCTTCTGCTTCACGGAGACGCCTTGCAGCAACATATGATTTCATCTGCTCTTTCCGTACCTAGTGCCAATAACAGGGAAAAAGAATGCTATCAGATTTGCATTGAATTTATATTAGAAGTTTAAAATCGCTAAGCAGGGAATGCTTGATAGAATGAAAACTAAAGAGATTATGTTAGCTTTTTAGTATTAAAATTCATGCATGAAATAGGAAAGCCACCTGTGTTTCCAATTCTGCAATTCTTCGAAGGGATGCTCGTTCGATATGAGCACGGCGTTTGCATTCTTCTTCGAGCATGCCTGTAACCTGATACCTGAATTCAGCCATCTCTTGAGTTAAATCTTCTCCTTCTTCCTTGGCCTTTAGCTTTTCTTCTCTCAATTCTTCCTTAGAAACAGCAAGAGTACAATGTCAAGGAAAATAAAAATTTATAACCTGACATAATTTAGAATTGAGCAAAATGGCATATGTTGTACATGTCACACCTTGAGTTGTTTAACTAGCAGCTCAGATTCATGGATTTGATTCGACATCTTCTCTATGTCATCCTTCATATTCTCATCCCAAGCCGTTACAACTGCCAGTTTTGAAAGGAATGGGCCCAAAACTTCCTCATAATCGCTTCAGAAATAGCATAGTGATTACTATAGATTTACATTCCATGGGTTGATCAATATTTGAATTTCATCTATGCACTCAATGAATTGACCAAAAAGTTATATAGAATATAAACTCACTCTCCATGCAACAAGCATGCAAATAAGTAGGAGTGCATGCAAATGAAAATATCACAAGCTGATTTAAACAGTCCAGCATGCCACATGAAAAAAAATATTATATCAACATGATGTATATTTTTGTGCACTGAGCAATATCATATTATAATAGCATCATGTCCCAATAAAAGCTATATTAAACTATTATAGAAATCAATAGAACAGCACAAATCATAACATTTCATATTCTTCTGACATTCTATAGACAATATTCATAGCAAATATACTAATTCAAGAGAGAAAAAATGTACAAGTGTTCATGAACAAATACTATATTCCTATAAACTCACTTTTATTACAAATTAATATCTACCATATTTCTACACTAGTTAAGTTCCCAATGGAGTGTTAAACAGCTATAAGAACATCCATTATCTCAAAAACTTCCAATAACTGACGCTACAAAAAAAAAATGGAGTGAAAGTTGAAACACACACACACACACATGTTAAGGTGGATGTAAAAAATATCTTCGATTCTCCAACAAATAATGAAAATATCACAAGCAATCTGTAGGTGCTTCATGCCCAGGTAGTAGGTACTAGGGATTGTGGCACATTGGGGCTTAGACTATACTGGTAATGAAAATAAAACACCAGTAACCCCAATCTTTAACGAGAGCATTCAGACCTCTCAGGTTTTATTCAAGATTTCTTTGCTCATTTGGTATCCAAATGTCACCATTAAGGTTCCCCTTCCATCAACCACTCAATATAAAATTTTTGCTAATATGAGGAATCATGTCCCATATTACCATAACCATCGATAAAAGTATGTTTTTATCAACCAACTTGACAATCATATTCTTCAGCCATTTTATAGGGATATTCGGTAAAAAAAATCTTCATACATAGGAAAATTGGTGCTTAGCTTATTCCACTTCCAACTCTCAGATATGGTCCATAAAAAAGTTGCCCTACACACTTTACTAAGTATTGAGAAAAACTGCAACTGCTTCTCATAGAACCCAACTACACTACTGAAGAGCAAAATCACATTACAAATAATGACACTAACAAATTTACTCGATGTAATCAACAAAGAATCAATTGGCAAAGGAGATGAAGCAACATAAATCTTACCACATTTGTGCCAATAAAGTGAAATCATCCCCAAGCCTGGTCCATAAAACTTTATCAAAGTTGTTGGACATATAAAAGGTCAATGTCTTGTCATCCTTCAAAAAACGATCAAGATATTTTTCAGCTTTACAGAAGAAGATCTTGGTGTTACTTTTGGACAATGCTAATTTCTCTTGTAATTCCGAGTTCTCCTCCTGTAAATGACTAATCATCTTTCGGGACTCCTCAAACCGGACCTCAAGTTCTTCTATCGCTGCATGAGCTCTAGAATTATCTTCAGCTAGTTGTTCACTGAACTCCTCTGCTTCAAAACATTTCTGTTCCAAGGCTGCTAAATCAAGCTTCATGCTCTCTATTTCGCACTGGGAGTCCAATGCAATCGATGAAACTGCTGTCTCCAATTTTTCTACGCACAGAGTACAATTTCGCAACTCTGCTTCCTTGTTCTCCAGTTTATGTATCAATGACAAGCATTGGGAATCGGATTTCACTATTTCCTCCCCTAATCTTCTTACTTTCTCATGCAAATTACCAACTTCCAAAAGTTTTAGTTCAAGACTATGCACATGTTCAGCCATATAATCTGCCTCCACGTTCTTGAGATTTAGTTGATTCTGCAAAAATCCTGCAGAACGATTTACATCTACTCATTTTGGATAATTATATCCAAGAACAAACATACAAGAAATAAATTGGTAAGTGAAAACAGATTCCACGTGTAATGGGTAGATAGAAGATTACAGTTCATTGAAAATAGTAGGATCATTACCTATTTCTTGAGAGCAGTTTTCCAGTGACCTTTCCAGATCTTTTATGTACTTCTTATCTTGAGATCGCTCTTCAGACATTGCATTTATATCTGATTCCAACCTCTGTAGTGAAACAATATTGAATTTGGGATGAATAAGCAAAGGAAGCAAAAAAAGAAAATGAAAAGAGAAGTACCAGCTTTATAATTTTCTCCAAAAGAAAAAAATGTGCTAGAGAGAGTTCAAGATTTGTTACAGATGAAAGAACCATATGGAGGCCTTTAGAGAATATTGAGAAAATACGCTCAACAATAAATCCATAAATCCACTCTTTTCTTAGTGCAGCAGAAGCAATATGGGCTATTCTTATAAATTAAATAAAGATAATTCTTTTATCAGAGAGAGATCAAAAGATGACAAGTTTAACCCACACAGGCTCATTGGCAAGAGTCATGAGTTTGCTCTCCATAGGTCTTGTGTTCCAATCCCCCTGGATGTACCCAATGCACATGTATTGGTGGGTGATTGTGTGTATCCAGGGTTTTCCCAAATTCCAATTAATGTTGGAGTTCCATGTCACCAAACAAAATAATATAAATAAAATCAAAAGATGACAAGCTACCTTTATAAGCTCTGCATTCTTGGCTTGCTCACATAAGAGGGAATCTCTTAGCATGTCCCTTTCTCTTTTGATCTGGAGATGAGTTACAAACAATTGTTGGGGGAACAAAATAAATGCACATCAGTGTAGTACTGCAAAAATGAACAACACATCTAGCCAATTTTACAAGTAGATTATTTTCTATTAGAAATGGTATTCTCAACAGGAAAAAAAACATATTCGCAAAAATTCTACCCAAACTTCCTCAAACCCTTCAAAGCAAACAAAGTATAAAAGTATACCTCCACACACTTTGTTCCAAGCAGCGATAGCTCATCAACATCAACAGAATACTCAGCGTCAACCCAGAAATTTCTCGACATCTGAAGCACCACATCACAAATATTACAAACACAATAGAAACAGATAAGTAAAACCAAAGAAAAAAAATCTTTCAAGGAACTTCTACATTGAAATTCTGAGTTGCTTAAATCCCAATTGATGGTCTTGACACCTAATTGCATGCCATGTCAAAGAGAAGCCGTACAACCATTTCCTCCAATATTATATCCATAAAGTAAATGCATGATCATGCTAGTTTGACTATATAACTCACTCGGTATATGATCCAAGTCTTGGTTTAAATTTCAAAAAATGCAAGTTGAGACAATTGAGAACCCAGGAGGATTGCTTAACAATGTATATCACAAACCTTGATTTAGATATGCAAGTAAAGAATACTATCCATCTAATCTTTGCTGCCCTCAAGTAAAGAATAAGCTTAGCTGCTCTCAAACTTCATTTGAGAATAACAATTCAGTGCAACAATGATATCAAAGACAGAAAATCTACCATATTTGTTTTTATAAAAAAAAAAGCAGAAAATCAGCCCCACCAATCAAACACAGTCAAGACCAAAGGCAAAAGAAATCAAAACCCACAGCTAAAATATTAAAATAAGAAAGACCCACTTGCCTCAACAGCCTCTCAATCCCTACGATCTTCACAGCATCACCTGCAACACACAAAAAAAAGGTCGATGATGAAATCAAATTCTGAAGAAGACCCAAATCACGAAATTCAACAAAAAAATCAATAAACCCAAAAAGGATTGATTTTGCAGAAGCCCATCATCAAGGTAAAACAGAAATTAGGGCGAAAGCTCACAAAAAGATCAGATTTTGAAACTGTTTTTCGTTACATTTGGGGAAAACACCACGGAATCGGCCACGTTTGAGGGGTCTTTTGACAAAAATGGGAGGACTCCTTAGAAATTTTGAATTTTGAAATTTGTTTTTTTGATTCCATGGAAAGAGGAGGAGAAATGCTAGGATTGGGAGTTGAGGAAAGAAAAGAATACTTAAATGATTATTTTACCCTTCATTGATTGGACTTTTTTTTGGAAAATTAATTCAGGGTCTGTTGATTAAACGTTCATTATTTTAGATCCTTTCAGTAAAATGCTATTAGTATGGTTAGTGATATTGAAAATGTATCTGCCCAATGATTCTACGTGCATTGTTAATATTTTTATATACATCGTCAAGTATCTCCCGTATATTGATTACACTTTTATGTACACTATTAATATTTATTAAGTAATCATATTTTGATGGTTTAAGAATTAAGATACATATCTTGATACTTGAATTTTTTTTATGTTATATCTACAGAATAATAATAGTCTACAACCTCTTTCAAAACCAATGTTACATTTATCTTCATGTACTAGTGTGTGCGGAAGGACGAGAGAAGGGGGCACAAATAAACGGAGAAGATAATGGTAAAATGAAAAAGAAATGAGTAATAGATAACCCCAAATAGATAAGACCTATAAAAATATTTTCACTTATTTAGGAATCTAAAGAAAATATCATAGATCTAAAAATAATAAAGAGGTGGCCTAGAGGACCTCTATTTAATTTTATTTTTTTTGGAAAATGTTTTTTAACACGTGCCAACTAGTAGAACCGGGCTATGCGTGTGCGTGTATTGTTGGGCCAAGTCCACCATAATATAGGTTTCTCATCTCTAAAAAAGTGGTCTATCTTAATTTTGTGAAGATTTGAAAATCAAAGTTTTCATAGATAAGTAAATAAAATTCTTTCTATAGTTCCAACAATACCATTTTGTTTGGTTGTTTAGAAATGAAATTGTAAAACGTTGAATTTCTTTATTATATCATGTGAAGTGGTTTCCATGCTCTTCAAGAAATTATTTTTTGTTTTTTCTATTAGTTACTAGTGGACTAATGGTAAATCTAATGTTCAAATTCTTTTTCCAAATTTCAGACTAATTCATCTATCTATGGTAAATATTCTACATGTTATTAATGACAATGACAATGACAAGAGAGAGAGGCAGCAATGCAAGTTAAGCATACATGTTGTTCCAACTAGAGTAGAATAAGTTGATACAACTCAACATCATAATTAAACATCAAGAAGCTGTGGAGATAGGTATGTACAAACACATAGCATCAGCGGTGATAACGATGATGATTATTGAAATAATAATGATTACAACATGAAAGAGTATTTTATTAAAAAAATATAAATTTATTTTTTCAAAAAGCTTGTATGACAGCTATCGAGGTATATGGATGTAGGTGGGGGTTGTAATAGGGACTACTTGTAACAACGCTCTAAATAAACGATTTGTCATTATCGACGAGGAGGAATTAATGTGGTCCACTCTGAGCGAAAACTGGAATAGGTTATGCTAGGTGTGGGGGAGGATCTAATGTTTTCAAACAGTATAGCAATTCCCTCACAATGGAAAACCTTGTTTGTCATTAATTAAATCACAAATGTTTCATGAGGAGTCACAGAAAACCAGATTTCAAGAGCAGAAACCCTCACTTGGTAGAGATTGGCTGCCTAAGATTTCAAAAATAGAAAAGAAAATTAAGTGATGGTGTTTATTCATTCATTGCATAAACTGTGGAATTTGAATTGACACACAGATTTTGTTTTGAGCATTATTTATATTGTACAGGTGCTGAGTTACTAATGCAGCAGCATATGAAATCACCTAGTATAGTATAAAAGTTACTATGTCACTATATATATTGTATTATGAATGTAAAATACATCCAATCAATTTATGCAAATACAAATTTTATTTTTTATTTATAAAAGAATGTACTTCATCAGTCAATTATACATTCATAAATAATAACCTCACATTATAAATTTACACATCCTTCTACGACACGAAACCTTTGACAAAGACAAGAAAAAAAAGTTTTGTATGTATGACAAATTGCAATATTACACCATCAAAAACCACTATTTATCCAAAAATATATGGTGCCAAATCAAAGTAGGAGACAGCACACCAATAAGTGATTAAAAGGGCCCATGCTCTAAAAGGAATGCCTAGGATTTTTGTCTGAATTTTTTTCTCCTAATTAAAGTAATATTGATCTTTTAAAAAGAATTCCTAGGATTTTGTTGTCACTTCTATTGATGGAAAAGAATTTCAATTATTGTTGAAAAAAATGTGTTAGGACAATCATTCCTATTGTCATTTTTTATTAGGGTGTTTTGAAATTTTTTAAAATATACATTTAGCTAGTTAAATATATCCATGTGAAATATGAAATAACTAAGCCCCTATTTTGGTAGTGAAATAGATGGGGAATAAAATGAAATATGGGTGAATAAACTCAAAAACATATTTGTTTGCAAGTAATAAATGGGTACAAAATAAGTGAAAATAAATTAGTATTGATTTTTAAGGTCATCCTTAGATTGTGTTATTCTACCTAATATATTCCATTAGTATAGGAGGTGTTCACATGTTAAATCATATGCCATCTCACCTCTTACAATAAAAAAATTCACATGTCAAATCATTTTTTACATTTTATAGTTCCTTATTCACATATTACTCAATTTTAATATATGACTATTAAATAGTCAACCAAACAATAAAAAACTTCATTGTTATTATTTTCAACGAGAAAAATTAGAAACATATTCAAATAAAAAATTATTTATTATTTATTTGTAATGAAATAATTATTTATCTCAAAATAATTTAAGGCGATACTCATATTGGGGTTGAAGGATACATATTTTATTTTTTATTTACAAAAGAATGTACTTTTTGGGTTTTTTTTTGTTTTGAGAATAAATTGTTCTAATTTTGGAAATGAAAATTCTATCAACAATATTTTCTTTATTCACATTTGTTAAAATTGAAACAAAAAGTGGAGATAAATGTTATTTCAATTTCATCCTTTAGGTGAAACAAAAAATCCTTATTTCCATTTCAAAATTGGGACAATTGTCCATACTTTATCTTGATTATTTTTTTTATACCAAATAAAATAAGTTGTCATCTTCTTACTTATCCTCACTATTACCCCTTATCACACCATTTATCCCATTGCCAAACCAACCCTTAGTTTGGAATGGAGATATGTTTCATTCTTGAGTATACATTTATCCAAGCATAAACGAATATAAATAAGGATAACATGATTTTGTGTTTGGTTGTGTTTTGAATTATTCTTATTGGTAAACGTAAGAATAGATGTTTTGTTGTTTGGGTAAAATATGAATAAAGTATGGATAAGGAATTAAAAAGGTAAAAAAATAATGATAGTTGATTTGACAGATGATTTATAAGAGGTGACGACAGTCGATTTGATAGTGGCTTACATATTCTTTGGGTGGAATAACATAGGATAACTTTAATTCTATGGGATGATGAGAATCCATATACCACTTTATACCAGTTTATTCTAACATACTTTATCAGGGGTTATCCGAGGCAAACAAACACACCAAAATTCTTATCCGGGGTTATTCAAGGACTTATACCCAAAACAAACGAGGACTTAGGGTTAGTTTAGCAAGGGGTTAAAATTTTAAGGATGGATTGTCATAATTTTAAGGGATAAAAAATTCATTAATTTTATTTAAATTGGGATAAAAAATGAGGATAAATAATATTCCAGCCATTATGTGGAACAAAATATCTCTATTTTCATTTCAAAATTGAAACAATTGTTTGCAGTTTGTCCAATTATATTAATTTATATCTTTTATACTAGTTTATTCTGATATAATTTATCTCTAGATATTTTCTACATCCAAAAAATTAATTATTCTATTTTATTTTTACTTATTCCATGAACTATTCCATATCCAGACGCTCACTCACTTAAGAAGACTAAGGGTGCGTTTGGTTGCGCGATTGCAAAACTGATTCTGCAGGAATCTGCGATTGCAAACCTGATTCTGCAGGAAGCTCACTTTCTCAGCTTTTTGAAATCGCAGCTTTTGGACACTATTTGTCTACAATCGCTGGGTTTAAAACTACGATTACAAAACTGTTTGGTTGCGCGATTACAAACGCAGCTTCCTGTAATCGCAATCGCAGCGCAATCGCGCAACCAAACGCACCCTAAGGGTGTGTTTGATTGCGCGATTGCAAAGCTGATTCTGCAGGAATCTGCGATTGCAAATCTTATTCTACATGAAGCTCACTTTCTCAACTTTTTGAAATCGCAGCTTTTGGACACTATTTACCTGCAATCGCTGGGTTTAAAACTGCGATTACAAACACAGCTTTCTGTAATCACAATCACAGCGCAATCGCGCAACCAAACGCACAGTAACAAGTTTACGGTAGAAATAACAAGACAAAAATGCGCAAATCCAGGGAAAGATTGCACCTGTCAATCCTCAACTATGGCCAATCAGATCCCGTAATCGATATCGTCACCCTCGTTCTCTTATTCTCCTTTCCACTATCTACTGATTTTCATGATTTATAAAAGTTTTTTCTTTTTTGGTAAGTACAATCAAGATACACATTTATCCAATCGAACATGACAACCGTTGAATCGATGTGCCCCATCAGAATTTTTTTTTCTTTCAATTCAAGCAATTCAAAAAATACTTTTCACGAGTTTTTGTTTGTCTTTATTTTGATGGTGAGATTTTTATGGTGAAATTATTTGTGCTTAGTAAAATTTGATCATTACGATAATCATTTATATAGTCTTAACATAATATATGAGTTGGCTAATGATTAAAGAACTGATTAAAAGAGCGTACATTAGATGTTGAAAATGAAAAAAAAAAAAAATTCATTTTATTTAACTAATCATTTTTCATGAACTCTTAATCTTTTCTTTTTTTTATCTTTTATTATTATTAATTTTGGCCTGACTTTATTTCTAATAGTAAACATATATAACAAGAGCTCTGCTACATAGGCCCCATTATATAAGCCCCACTCATAGGCCCCATAAGGTGTCAAACTATCCCTATTTCTAATCGTTTTTTCTAATACATATCCACCACTTAAAAAAATATTCCGGCAAAACCTACTCATCATCGTCGAATGGCGTCACCACATTTGGATTCCTTTCGTCGCTCTCTATCATATGAGAGGTGGTTCGACTACCTTTTTGGTCCTCCTCTGGATTCCACATTTTTCAACATTTATATCCACTTTTTGATGAATGTATCTCACTTTTGATAAAACATTAAGATCATATAAAAATGTCAATTACATTTCATGCATATAACTTAGTTTCAAAATATATTATACAAATAGTTTAGTTAACTGAATTTTATTATTTAAGGCATGTAAACATTTGTTATATTTCAAATATATAACTGGCTTACAAAATATAAAACATAAATGTTCGTATTAGTTTTAAAATGTAATACAACTATATGCTAATATAACATCAAAATTCTATCAAATCTTTCAAAAAAACATATTTAACATCAAACACTAGATTCAAAGAAAAAATTATAACAAAAAACCATATCAAAGGCTACCATATTTAATATGAAACACCAAATTCAAGAAAAATTGTAATAAATCTAAAAAAACAAAAAGAAAGGTCATGCATGAATCGACATTGAAAACGATAGCCAAATCGATCAATTGCACAAAAAAGGCTAATTACATTTGTGAATATAACTAACTTTTACAATATATTCATATAACAAAGCAGTTACATTCATAAATGTAACTATTTATAAAAAGTGTATAAATCTATAAATTAGTTTGAAATATAATTATCTTTAGAAAACTAATGCATATAAGTCCAATAAAATTATGAATATATAACTGCCTTTAAATATTAACAATAACATTCGAGATTCAAACTTCAACATCAAAACACCATATCATAAAAACATGTGAAAAATATCACATAAACTAATGCAATTGGTTTGTCAGATACATTTCAAATGTATCTGAATTTCAAAAAAAACGGTGGAGATGGAGGTTGGAGGAGGTGGAGGCTGGAGGAAGGCTTGAAAGGTTGTCAAACCACCTCTCATATGATAGAAGACGACGAGAGGAATCCAGAGGTGGTGATGTTGGTCACCAGAGATATACAGACAGACCGGAATGATTTTTTAAAGTAATAGATGACTTAGGAATGTATAAAAGGGTATTATGGGTAATGTCATCAATGTCACCTCATGGGGCTTACATGGGGCCTATGTAATGGGGCCTGTGAATCATTTTCCATATAACAATTATAAAAGTTTGGCTATTTAAATAGTGTTTTTTATGACTATAAACCTGATTGGTAAAAAAATCCTAAATTTATTTGATCAGTCACAAATCTTGATGGATCAGGCAAGTTATGTAAATAATAATATGTTGACATGCCCGCGTGATAAGAACTTAAATAATGAAATAATTTAAAACTTGATTTATTATTATATTTTTTTGAAAGACTAATGTTTAGAGAAAGATTTTATACTTATCTATTATAAGTAATATTGTTAAAATGAAATTGGATCACTCGATTGAACAAGGTTAACCTCCAACAAAAAATAGATAATTTCATTTATTAGTTTCTACTACAAAAGTAAGGTGTTGTTTGACAGCGGCGGAAAGCGGATTTTAAGTGTTGATTGTTAAGTGTCGAAAGAAGAAGGATGATAATCTTTAAGAGTTTAGGAAAAAAAGCATTTGGTTCAATGAAAAATATTAAGCAGTATTTTAAATAAGTGTGTTTGGTTAATCAGTTGACTTATGTGATTATTCAAAGGGTATTTTGGTCCATTTTATAAGTGTTGAATATTATTTTGATGTTTGGTTGAAATGAAAAAAACATGTTTTTTTTTAGATATTAAAGATGATTCTTTTTTAACATGTTAAAAATATCAGTACCACAATTTTCTTTGAAGAGCCAAAACAATATAGTATCTGGATACCCATATGTTAGCAAGTTGAAAACTCTGATATTTATATATTTCCACTTTGACAACAAAAAATTCAAGCAAATTGACATGTTCCAAAAGAAAATGCACCAAAAGACAGAACACCACAAACAAAAATGATTAATTAATAAACAATTCATAAACCATGATTAGGCTGAAGAACAGACATAACAAAAAAATATTAACAGACAGAACACCACAAACATATTAATTATTAAAACAAAATTTATTTGTTTCCCCACCATCTCCCCCAAATAGTTAGGGCAACAGACCCACTCGAACAACCCCACCAAAACCAGATCCGACCACACATTCACGGCCATCCCCGCCGCAAACACCGCCAATCCGGCCAGGATCAGCCACCACTGGAGGTGGTCGTAGTTGGTGAAGTGGGAGACCCACCGGATCTAGACGTAAGTGTTGAGGAGGTTAAAGGAGAAGGCGAGAGCGGCGACAGAGAGGGGGAAGGGGCGGCAGAGGGGGCGGTAATTGCTGTGGAGGCAGAGGAGGGATTTGGAGTGGAGGCGGTGAGAGGGAGATCGTAAAGCCGCCTCGGGTTCCACGGGTGGTTTTGGCGCTCAAAGGAGGAAGAGAGAAATGACTCTCTTAGGTGAAAAGGGTTTATATCCCCTACGTAAATAACAAAAACTAACGGGACATTATCGTCTTTTGACAACTAGCACGTTTTGTTGGATGCGTAATCCGAGTTTATAAGTGCGCCGATGAAGATGAATATTTTCGGGTTAAAATGTCTTAATGAGGACAAAAATATGTGTTTTTTTGAACACCATCAAACACAATTAATGAGGAAACTTCAGCTTTAATTTAAATAATTACTGATATTCGGTGCAACCAAACAGCACCTAAGTGTACTACTTGTAATATTTTTTATCCATGATTCCTTTCAAACAATTGAAATTCCAATAAATTCAAATTCCATTATGTAAATTTTTTTATTTAAAATGAATATATTAGAAAAAAAGGTTTATCTTTAAAATGATATATTTCACATATATCATGAATTATATGTGAAATATATTTTTTACTGAAAAAATGGTTTAATTGTATCACTTTTAAATGCTCATCATTTAATAACTATGTTTTGAAATAAAAAATAAATAAATATTTTATTATTAAAAAATATAATAAGAGGAGAAAGACAAAATGGGTACCACAGTGACCGTACCATCTGATTTTGACTTGGGGGGGGGGGGGATTTTAAATTTTAAGTTCCCGTAAACTATCGAATTTAGCTATCGATCTCTCACTTCTTCATATTTTGGTTCTAGTCCTTACATTTAAATGATAATTTAGGAATAAGTCCTTCCCAAAAACTAAAAAACAAACTTAATAATTTAGGAATAAGTCTCTCCAAAGTCCCAGGGACTTATTCCTAAATTATCATTTAAATATAGAGACTAGAACCAAAATATAAAGAAGTGAGAGATCGATAGCTAAATTCGATAGTTTACGGAGACTTAAAACTAAAAATCTCTTTTTTTTTCCCTTTCTATTTATTGTGGACACATTTTTATTTCTTTTCTTCGCATCACCATATCTTCCAAAGCAACAAAGCTTTCCTAAAAAAACGGCGACTATTGATCCAACGATGGGGGATGAGAAGCTCACCGGATCGACGGCCGAGATCAATAGCTACGGCTGGGACTTCCACTGGAGCGGCGGAGGAGCCGGGATGTCCGCCGGAGAAGAGGATGTCCTCCGCGAATTCGAGTGGGGCCCGGCGGCGGTTCCGGTGGGTCGCGACGGGAGGGTCGGATCGGAGACCCCGAAAGCGTCGGCGTCGGCGTCGCCGAGCGAAAGCGAGGAGGCGAGTCGATCGGCGGGGACGGCGTGAGTGGCAGAATCGTAATTACGCGAAGCGCGCTCGCTTAATTGTGAACGAATGAAAAATAAAAATCGATTTTTGGGGGGGGGGGGGGGGGACTATTTTTGGGAGAAGAAATTGAAGTGAGAGATGGGGGTATAATCGTAGTTTTAGCAATTGCAGGTGCATTTTGGGTGTGGGTTTTTTTTTTTTTTGGGTGGCGATAATTAACTTGTCCTGTTTTTTATGGGTAGATATTTATATATATATATATATATATATATATATATATATATATATAATAAAAATGGTCCACTTGGAGTTATCATTGTGTTATTGACCTTTAAATTTTTTTTTGGTATAAATTTAATTTAAACAAAAAAATATGTTTTTTTATTTAATATATTATTTTCCAAATTTTTTTTGAAAGACTAGCTTATGCATTGAAAATTAGAAAAAAAAAATTTGTTCAGATTCATTGACTAAAATTTGTTTTCAATATTATGTTTTTATCACTGGTTTTCAATGATTGTGTTTTCTTTTTCCTCTAATCAATTCAATTTATTATGGCTTAGTTTTCACTAATTAAGCAAAAAAATTCATGAAATCAGTATTAACTTGCAAGAGTTATGTATAAATTATTTTTATTAATTAAACAAAAGGAATTGTTTCTTCTAGTTCAAAAATAATTTCATTTTTTTTAGAAACCATTATGATAAGATTTAAATTTAAAAAAAGTCTTTGTTTAGTTATTCCATTAGATTTATTAATTCACCATGCAATTTCAAGTGATACAATGAGTTTTCATTCAAGTACATGTACATTTTAAAGCTCCTATACATGGTTGCTTGTATTTAGAGATATTTGAAGTTATAATAAATTTATACACATTAGTCATAATAACATTTAAATTCCATAATTATAAGTTCATACCCTCATAATTTCTCAACACTTGTTTTAGGTTAAAAGTGAAAATGAAGGAACCAAAGCGAATCCGGCAACCGAGGGTAGCATTCTTGACAAAGAGCAAGATCGATCACCTTGAAGATGGATATCGGTGGCGGAAATACGGTCAAAAGGCAGTGAAGAACAGCCCATTTTCCAAGGTCTGATGGAATCACGTTTTAATTGAATCTCATCACGTCTTATCAAGAAATTAACACATGGCACCTCAAATGTTTGATACATGAAATTTTTTATATTTCTTTAGTTACATTTCAATCTACCATTAGTTGAAACTGAAAAAACATTGAATATCATATTTAATTAGGTCTTGACAATATGATATTTCTCTTGTTCGCGTATATTTTAAGCTATTTTTCAAATGAATGAGTTTACGACTTTGTTAACAACGAACTTGGACAAGTTTTTAGAGATTTTTGTGTTTTTAGGAATAATATTTAATCTAAACTCATTTTTTATGATCCCTAGAAATGCCCAAATTTATCTCCAAATAAAAAAAAAACAATCTCAGTTTTTGAAAGAAAAAAAAACTTTAATTATAAAAATTGCTTTTGAGAAATCTAATGAAAGTATATTTATTCAAAAACTATTTTTTAAAAGTTACTTTGATTAATGAAAGCTTAATATTTTTTAAAGCATATATAGAATCGTTCCTTCAAATGATAATGTTTTTTTCCCTCGTTTTGCAACATATATTTTGAAAAAAAAATATTAACACGTCCATCCATGCATCTGTTATATATAAATACATTGTAGAACTTATGTAACAGACATGACAGATGCACCAGTCCTTCACAAACCTTTCATTTGATATATATATGTCATGGTGACCCAACAAAAGTTCTTTTGAGGACCAATCAGGATTCCTGTCATCTCATCCATTCATATCTGAATCTGATCAAGTGAAAGAACCACTCATCATGTTTTCTTTTTCATATTTATTTCTTCAGTGAACAAAAAATCAACTGTATCTTTCCATTATATATGTAACAGTTTCAATTCAAAGTACTTCATCTTTTCTTTAGAATTCATTACAACCAATCACAAAGTTCTCCAGGCTTTATCAAATATTCAAAAAATAAATCTCGGATTGGGTACGTCCCATACTGACTAAACTCGTACATAAGTGACGATTTACCCATGTGGATAGATATTTATATTTTATTCATAAGATAAAATCATAATTTACATATGATTTTTTATATTTTTAATCAATTATAATATATATATATATATATATATATTTTGAAATGTTGGGGTGCGGACGTGCGCACGTGATCGTAGGCCGTCTGATCGCGGGTCCATCGCATCCAACGGTCGACGTGAATCGTACCCGACCGTCCGATGCGATGGACCCGTGATCGACGGACCGTGATCGCTGCCGTTCCGCCGTTCCGCCGCACCTAATCGGTTCCCTATATATATATAGAGACTGCTGATATTATGCGGCGTGCGGACTCGTGCGGCGTCGACCACAGGCCATCGATCACGGGTCCATCGCATCGGACGGTCGAGTGCGATTCACCTCGACCGTTGGATGCGATGAACCTGCGATCGGACGAACGACATCACGTCCGCACGCCGCATATTATTATTCGAATATATATATATATATATATATATATATATATATATATATATATATATATATATATTGTATTTTCAATCATGGTTAATCAAACAGAATATTTGTAGAACAATAATGATTCACGGATCTTATTTTACAGGCCCCATGAGGTGGCACACGTGTTAATACTTGTCATTTATGTCTTTTTCAATAATTACTCCCCACTAATCAAGGAGTTGGTTATAATGGCTTATGTGTCATGATTTTTTTAATTTGTTTGCATGATCAAATCCCATGATTTTATATAATTAGCAGTTTTCTCTGCTTTATAAAATGGGAAAAAATGCATGACCTGTCTGTCCATGGCTTCTTTTTTCTTCTCTACCTAAAATAAAATTTGTATTTCAGTCACGTTCCTTGTTTTGCATTTGTTACAATTTTTTTATTATTAAATTTGATACTAAATGTTAAATTCGATAACTCTTTTATAACTTTTTTTAAGAACACATATAATCATATCATAAGGTTGTTTTAGAGGTTTTTCAGGCATTGATTTGTTTTTTTTTTAGGATTAGAAGTTTTTCAAGCATTAATTTGTTTTTCAGAGGTCTGAGGGTTTTTCAGGCATTGATTTGTTTTTCGGAGGACTTTTGTGCGGTCTTTTATTTTTTGTTTGTTTTGCATTTGTTGCAAATTTTTTTTATTGAATTTGATGCTAAATGTTACCAACTTACAGCCTTAAATCTGGAACATTTGATCTTTAAATTATTTAAGAATTATATATGAAAGACATTTATATTGTGGAATGCAACTAACTTTTAATTGCTTTATATAAACGAAGTCAGTCACATATACAAATGCAACTGATGTTTAATGCTATTTATTGTTAAAATTAATAAAATGTAACTGAGTTTTATTCCGAACTCTAATTTTATACTGTGATTTATGTTTCATTTCTGCATTTATTTTAAAAAAAATCGTATCCATCACAAATACTCTGTTTGATAATTGGAATAAAAAAATTACAAATTAACAACAATGTTTTTAAAAAATGTTGATTATTCCTTATCGCCATCGATTTTCTAGTTGAATGAGAGGATGCAAATGAAAATTTGGTATTTATTGGTGTTTTTTTATGATAACCATGGATTTCTCCTCAGAAAACTATCAACAACAAAATCATATACGACAATATCGACACCGAGGGAGGGTCACCGAGAGGGTCGTCGGAAGATAGGGGGAGAGAGTGAGAGGAAGGGAGAGACGAGGAGCTAATTAGGGATTTTTTTAAGGTTTTAAAGTGATTGGTTGAAGGGGTGTGCACTGAAAATCATATGTCATTTAAATAGTTGGGTGTTTAAAACATGTTTGTGATTTGGGTTGGGTGTGAAAAGAATGGGGTGTGCACCTGAAAATGAGAGGTACAAGGGTGGGGCTATTTGCACCCCTCTGTTTGCTGAGCACTCCCCTTTTAAATGGGTTAGCATTTGAAGATCCATTTATAAATGGATACTAAATACACCCATTCTGGAAAGGGTTAGCCACCTGGAGTGTCTAAGTATGTGTCATCTGTAGCCACCTCTGATGTCTATGGGAATAGAAGTGAAACCTGTATATTTTGGAATAGATTATACACATAAAATGTCTAGGTATTTGTAATACTTAGACATTGCAACAATCTATCGGAACGGAAGTGAGACCCGTAGGTGCTAGAATGGGTTAGACACGCGAGATGTCTAGGTATTGATAATCCGTACACACTACTGAAGTTTATCAGAACAAAAGTGAAACCCATAGATTCTGGAATGGGAAAGACACCTAAGATGTTTAGATATATTTGATTCGTAGACACATATGATGTCTATGGGAGCTGAAGTGAAACTTGTAGATTCTGGAAAAAGGTAAGACGCCAGAAATGTCTAGGTATTTGTATTACCTAGACATTGTTGCAGTCTATCAGAACAGAGGTGAAACCCGTAGGTTTTAACTAATTAGATAGACACCTGAGGTGTATAAGTATATGTGATCTCTAGACACTTCTGCAGTCCATCGGAACAGAAGTGAAACAAGTAGGTTTTGACTAATGAGGTAGACACTTGAGGTGTCTAAGTATATATGATCTCAAGACATTGTTGTAGTCTATGGGAACAAAAGTGAAACTGTAAGTTTTTACTAATGGGGCAGTCTATGAGAACAAAAGTGAAAGCCATAAAGTGGTTCAACAACATTCATAAACACATGCTTGTTGAAAAACATTCAAAACTCATTTTTTTTCATTCAAAGCTCATTCATTCAAAGCCACATAAAAATTGATCAACATCATTCATACATAATCATATAAACATCGTTAAACCAGTAACAAGTTTTCGACAAAAACAACAATATACTTGTCAGTGTCAATAGAGTTAGTTTTTGTAGACACTTGATCAGTTGACGAGGCATTGGAAATAAAGCTAAGTAATTTTTGGAGGGGACATGAGCTATTACCATAAAAGGAGGTGAGAGAGACAATCAATTTATTATTTTTTTGTTGAGATTTGGAGGGACAAATGAAATGTTAAAATTTTCTTTTTCTGAAAAGATTGACACATGGAGTGTCTACGAAATGTGAAACCGTCGACACTGGTATTGTCTATGCGTGCAGAAGAATGACAACTTGTTCACATCTTCAATTCCATCCCCCCAACCTCGTCTCTTGGTCTACCTCGTCTCCACCTATCCCCATCACTCCCTCCACGAACACTAGTTCCACGCATTCGCTGTGAAAAAAGCGCACCTTTCCAACGTCGGTTTTGACCGGACGACCCTTCTCACCGCCTCTGCGTGGATGTCAAGGATTGCCAACGTATCTTCTCAGATGCGCTCTTCCCGACCGACCCAGCCCCACCCCCACCCTTCGCCCCAACCCCACCCTCCTCCTCTTGCATAAGTTTTTAGGGTTTGAAGTGGGGGTGTGCAGTGGAAAGTAAAATATTACATAAATACTGGGGTGTGTACAGAACCAAGTTATTTAGGTGGGGTGTGCTCAGACACGGGGTGTGCTCAGCAAACAGAGGGGTGCAAATAGCCCCACCCGAAGTGCAATTAGAGGCACCATTATCATTACCAATTCAGATCAGTGTGTTTAGTTTGAAATAATATGAGTGGCTCATAATAATTAGTTTGTGTTAGATTGCTTCAATGGCTGTTGGGATCCACAATTGCAGCAAGTGTGATACACATAACATGAATCAGAATACTTCATCTATCCATATGCATACTTGCTGTGAGATATCTTATGTTCTAGAAGTAATGGGCCTATTCCCGAAGATCCATGCCCCTGACCTGAATTTTGTTTGGTTTTTCATATACCTAATGCTTTAGTCTCTTTCTTCTTGGGGTTAGGCGATATTATTTTTTTAAGAAACAACTGTATAGAAATCCTTTATCAGAAGTGCAAATAGAGGCACCCATTTTTTATTCGATTTTTAACGGGTTATATTACATGGATTTCAGTCAAGGTCAGGGGTTATATGGATTTGAAAAGTTTACAGGGGGTTATTTGGATAGTTCCCTACATATAAAGTCTCTCTCAACCACTTCGTCCCGCAAACCCTACCTTCTTTGGTTCTCTCTCTCTCTCTCTCCATTCGTTCCTTCGATTTGATTATCAACAACGATGTCCAGGTATTCTTCTTCTTCTCATACAATAATATTTGAAAAATCGTATACCTTTATTCGATTCAATCTCTTGATGTCTGTTAATTCAATCACAATCTCCAAAAAAATTAAAATTTTAAAAATTTAAAAATCGGATTGAAGAGGATCACCCTGAAGAGGATCACAGCGAAGGACATCATAGCTGTTAGCGGACAAGCCCTAATTCACGAAACCCTAGTTCATTTGATCAACAACACATCATTCATTTCCATCTCCCTTTCTCTTTATATGTTTTGTCGATCATTAGACGATTTTAAATCCACCTATTAATCTATACATCTCCACATATTGTTCCCCCCTATTGAAAGTGCGTGTGTTAGGCTACAGATCTGTGGATTTATAAAGGTGAATATTTATGTTATAATCTTTCGTTAATGCACATATTTATCTATGCCTCTCCATTTTAATTACATCATCATCATCATCATAATGAAGTTATTAAAAAAAATTTAATTACAAAGTGCAATCCCCTGTTTTTCTTTGCTTGTTTAACAGCCTGTTAGTTGGAATAATGATGGCAAAGAAAAATGCAAGGAAATCAGTACATAGAATGAAAAAATCTAAAAGAATGGAGAAGATGTGCAAGATTGAGAAGGCATTGGAAGATTCTGAATGTTCTCGTAAGGTTGAGCGCCAGATTGAGACGGCACTTGAAGATCTTGAGTACCATGAAGATATTGTAGATCCTATGGAGGATGGTTACACATGCACTTATGATGAATTTGAGGAAGCGGTATGATTTCTTGTGCAATCTTTGTAATATTTTCTGTGATCTTGTCTCCCATAGCTGTATTACCTTATTTATTGTTTGACAAATGTTCATCTAGCCCCTTTATTCAAAAAGTAAAAAAAATAAAATCTAGCTCCACCTTTTGCATAATGAATGTACGCACGCATATATAAATGTATATACCTTTCCCAGGGATAAAAGTAGAGCTTAAAATAGGGTTGGGTCATTGGGTGTGACAAAGCTGCTTTTGCTCTTATTAAACTGGTCGTTTTTTCATTTCACTGGATTGCTTTCGTTTTATGGAAGTAGGAGGATGTTAGCGCGCATAGCATTTTTATATTTAGTTGTGCGTCCGATGGTCCTTTTTCTGCAGGTGAAACTATTGTACAAGGTAGTAAACAAAAAAATTGAAACAGAAGGGGAATGGTTTATTAAGGTAACTCTGAGACAAGATTTGCCTTTGAAATTGATTTTATACCCTATGTGGATATATTTATTCATGATATGTCATTTAAATGCACAGCCTGATGGTGGCCCAAAAGATATCTATGATAAGCTGGACTTGAGGGAACTTAAGGAGAAGCATCCGAATGTGGAGGAAGAGAGTCTCATTTTATCTCTTGAGGCAAGAAATATACCTTCTTTTTACCCACTTGCATGATTTTATCATTGTATTTTCTTTCGATAATTAAATATCACATCCGTGCAGCTTTATACTGATCGGGCCAAGGGTATGGACGTCATCGAGAAGAGATTTAAGCTAGGCAATTTCTTTCTGAAAAATGCTTATGAAAACGTGAATCACATCTCCTTGTCGTTTTATTCTAATATTTCACACAAGCGTCCATAGGTTAATCGAATCTCCTTTATTTTTTGGGCGTGGCAGTATCCTGGAGGTCAAAGGAAGAAGAAATTGATGGAAGATGAGCGAGAGATGCGTGAAATTTATCCAGGGTTGGATTATCCTATTAGTTGGGAGTTGGATGTGAGCATTAGTTGTTTTCTTTTGTTGTTCTTCACATTTTTAAGTATCTCATTTGTATTTCTTCTAACGATTGCATTTGTATTTTCCAGTTCTATACGTTTGCTTGTTATATGGCAGCAGAAGAGGTAACTTTATAGTCTTCAGTCTAATTTAAGAGCTCATTGGAAAATCATCATTTCTAATTCACCCAACGGAAGCGTGAATCTTCAGAATTTTAATGAAGATAGTAACATATGCTCTCCTGGTTATTGATATTGACAGAATAAATCAGTGGAACAGGCCCTGTTAGATATAAAGAATGAACGTATAATGGAACTTGAGAAGGTGCAATGAGTGTCCCTTTTCTTTCATTCTTGTCAACATCCTTATGTATCTTATGCACCTCAATTTTATTGATTTACAAGTGTTTTTTTATGATTGATTCAGCAATTGGAACGCGGGTTTATAAAGCCTTAATCAGGTACTTCTTGGATATTTATCTAGATTTTTGGGCATCTCATTTGATACACATGTGGTTGCTGCTGCTGTTGTTGTTTGATCAAAGAACTTTTAATTGACATTTTGACTTTCTTTGTCTTGGGTTGAATGATGTATTGAAAAGTTAGTTGTTTTTTGTTAGACTATTTTTATTCAAAACAATTAAGTTTGGTGTTTATATTTTAATTGTTAAATTCTAGCTATTTCTTTCAATTTGAACCGTTTATTATTCATAAGAAATGGGTTGGACGATGTCTAGGTCGGTGGGGTGACATTATTTTTAGGAAGGCTTTTCCATTTTTGTGGCTCTCTCTTGATATTTTTGTATTTTCTTTTCTTTTCCTTTTCATTTTCATTTGGAGATCCCTCATCTCTTTCTTTTGTTCAGAATGCATCTTTTGTATTATAAGATTGCTCTTACCTACCTTTCTTCACAGAAGAGAAACTTGCCCCTTTTCTTAATCAAATAAAAAATTGGATCATGTAATTAAGAGGGGATTTAACTGTAACAAACCGAAACATGTTCTTTTTTACCTTTTTTTATGTTCAAAAAAATGTTGTGCAAGTTTGAGCCTACATATTCTTTACCTTTTGACACTTTCTAAATGACGGGAAGTGGTCTATCTGGCACCGGGGGTGATACTGCTATTGTGAATTGAATAGGGAATGAATATTATGAAGAATAGGAGAAAAATGCCGTGGAATCCTTTGTGCACCAGATTTTGTTATTTTTTTGGGTTTCTTGTGATAGGGTGTCTTCCGCCAATCTTTTGTATTTTGAGGTGTTTATAACATTATACCTTTTGACTTGGTAGACGTCCCACCCCAACTAAAACCCGAATTTTTTTTATTTGTAGTGCTTATTGGGGATGGCCAGATAAGTACTGCTATTTATTTATTTTTCCTTGTTTTGCTTTAACGCATCACATAGTTTTCTTGTTTTCTCGTTAATGTTCTGAATATGCTGTAAAGAAAGTGGTGCTGCATCTCAATGGTTCATGCATACCTTTGACAAACTTTTGTGATTGGTTTATATATATATATATATATATATATATATATATATATCTTATTATACACAAATCTTTATCAGTTGAGTTTTAGATGTCTCATATCAGAATTGTGACTTACATATAATGTGGTGTGCAGGGATCTTCTTGGTTGTGTCCAATGATCGACCACCAGAATCTGCCATCTGGTGAGTTTCTGTGTGTGATGCTTCAGTTAATCTTGTGTATCAAACAAGACATGGTTGTTGGGTTGGGGGGTGGGGGGGTGGTATTTGGTTTGAGATATTAGTTTTTTGGGTTGAAAAGTTAAAAAACAGTTTGAAAAGTTGTTGGGTTGGGGGGGGGTGTCTACTCATCAAACAAGACATGCTGAAATGATACGACTCAACACGCCCGCGCACACACAAAGAAGATTTTGCCAAACATTAAACAATTAACACCCACATTGGAGTTTGACTTAGTCTGTCTTAATCTACGTGTGTATGTATATAGATTTGTCTTCTATCATCTCATCTCTTTGTAACTCATCAACTCTGACTTAGATCTTATTTAACATATTACACCATTGAACTAGATGGCGCATCTTTGGCAAGTCTTTCGGATTAACATTTTTGGAGTGAGGCGATTTGAGGAATACGTTGCAACAAACATATCACAATTTCAAAAAATGTTTCACCCATTCTAAAAAATAAATAAATCAACCTATCATTTTCAATGAATATGTTCCATTCCTTTTTTTTTCTTTTACACTTTGAATTGAGTCAATCAATGTTACAAACCAATCACAATTTAACATATGTTTTGAAACATTTTCAATAAAATAATCAATTTCATTCAATCTACCAGTATCAATGAAGATGTGTCGTTTATTCACGCCAATGCCCTTTTGTTTTACATTTCTTCTACAATTCATTCGTTGTTCGTTCAATTTCATTCGATCAATCAATGCTAGACACTTGTCAAAGAAAAAATGTTTGTCATTCAACCTAGTCTGTTACAACAAGGATGTCTCACAAGTAATCTAACTATAATGCTATGCTTACATTTGTTTTTTTTTTCTATATATATATATTTAAAATATGCCAATCTATCTATATCTATACTATTATTATAAAAAAAAGTATGAGTTGAAGGGAAACATTTTAGCTGATTTTATCCTTAAAAATGAATTAAAAATACAATTACATCCACCAACAAATCTAATTTGTATTTTTAATATGCTGGATTTTTAATTTTATCGAACAAAATAGATTTTATTAGAACAATATGATTTTGAAAAAATATAGTAAATATATATGTAAAATCAGTTTAAATTTATATTTATTTGATTATTAATTTTAAGAACATTTTTTATTTCATTTCGAATTTATTTAAAGGTATAACACTAAATTTGGGTCAAATATGAGTTACAATATTTGATCTAATTTTTTCATCATCAAATATTAATTTTTTGAAAAATGTAATTTCACAGTCATAATTATTTATCATAATGCTATTTTCAACAACACATTGATCACCAAAAATCGAAGTTATACTTGAAATATTATGATTTTTAAAGAATTTCAAAAATAGTATAAGTGTTGGTATATGTAAATAGGATTCGTTATGTTTAATGATTTAATTGGAATTACATGTGTATCACATTACATGCATAAGATGTTGATCAATAAAAAAATCATTTAAATTTTAAATTAATGTACGTGAATCAATAAAAAAAATCATTTAAAATTTAAATTAATGTATGTAAATCAAAATATATAGATAAATAAATAAAAATATAAATATTTGAGATAAGGATGAGATAATGATTAGTAAGATATGATTTGAACTCACCAGTAACATAGCACAACAGCCACAACTTACCTGTATTAAGGGTAGATATTGGTATCGAGTCTGCCGGACTTAACCCCTCTGTATCTTATGTGGGTTTGAGGGTACACAAACGAAAGTACCATACCTAGCTCGGCCATCAAGCAAGCTACCTCGGAGGGAACATCTGTTATAAAAAAGAAAAAAAAGAAGAAGATATGACTTGATAAAAATAAAATAAATTAAAATTGATAAATTATATATTATAAGAATATCCATATGTTAATTTAAAGTTGATAATATTAGATTAGTTGCTTTAGATGGAATTTTTTTATGTTATTTATATTATATAGTTTTTAAAGTTAAATTAAAGGGGAAAATAAGATTAAAAATAATTAAAATATATTTTTATTTTTTGGTATAGCAAAATTAAATTAAGTGTGATGATATTAATTGAATTTGCTTATATTGAGATCTTTCAAAATATATATCCATACATTAAAAATGATTTAAATAATTATTCAAAAAATATTTATATCTTATAATATTTAATCTATGTTCCAAATTTAAAATATTTCTTTAAATTATTTGAAAATATTGAAACTATATGGGAAATTTCTCACTCCAAAACAGCCATATAAAATTGTTTTTAACTATTTTCTTAAATTAATATGATATAATACAATGTATGAATTTAAATATATGTTATTAATAGTATAATATCAACGTTTGTGTTTATCTAAGAAATATGATTTTAACAATTAATTTAATAATACTAAAAAATAACAATGACAAGTAACGTTGAAAAATATTCACGTGATGCATGTGAATATTGTCCTAGTATTCATTAAAAAATGATACTAATTTAAACCATCAATCATAATCTATTTTTTGAATATTCATAAAAAAATATAAACCAACCCTCCAAACAAGCCCAAATTGATAGGAAGTAAAAAGAAATTGAATATGAAAAATGATTCACGTACCCATTGCATAGGCCCTATGTAAGCCCCATGACGTGGTATTGATGACATTAACGATAATACCATTGATTTTAATTTGGTTAACCTCTTCCGTATTAATGAGACAATTAGGTAAATGTAAAATTTGTTTTACACTCTCTTAAGTCATCCATCACTTTAAAAAATCATTATGGCATGCCTGTTCATCATTTGTGACCAACTTCACCACCTCTAGATTCCTTTTGTCGCCCTCTATCATATTGAGGTGGTTTGAATACCTTTCAAGCCATCCTCTGGCCTCCACCTCCTCTAACCTCCATCTCCACCGTTTTTTTTTAAATTCAAATACATTTCAAATGTATTTGACAAACCAATTGTATTAGTTTATGTGATATTTTTCGCATTTTTGTGATATGGTGTTTTAATGTTGAAATTTGAATCTGGAATGTTATTGTTTAATATTTAAAGCTAGTTACATATTCATAATTTTATTAGACTTGTATGCATTAATTTTCATAAGATAATTATATTCCAAATTAATATATATATTCATACAATTTTTTTTATACGTTAGTTACATTTATGAATATATGCTTTGATATATGAATATATTGTACAAGTTGGTTACATTTACCAATGTAACTAACTTTTTTTGTGCAATTGATCGATTTGGCTATCATTTACAATGTCTATCGATTCAGGTATGACCTTTCTTATTGTTTATTTTTGCATTTATTACAATTTGTTTATTGAATTTGGTGTTTGATATTAAATATGACTGCTTTTGATCTGGCTTTTAGTTACAATTTTTTCTTAGAATCTGGTGTTTGATGTTAAATATATTTTTTGAAGGATTTTATAGAGTTTTCATGTTATATTGGCATATGGTTGTGTTACATTTTCAAACTAATATGAACATTCATGCACTATATTATTTAAGCTAGTTATATATTTGAAATATAATAGATGTTACATGCCTTAAAAAATAAAAACCAGTTAATTGAACTATTTGTGCAATATATTTTGAAACTAAGTTATATGCATGAAATATAACTGACTTTTTTATATGATCTTCTTAATGTTTTGTCAAAATTTAGTTACATTCATCAAAAAAATGAATATGAAGGTTGAAAAATATGGAATCTGGAGGAGGATTGAAAAGGTAGTCGAACCACCTCTCATATGATAAAGAGCGATGAAAGGAATACAGGGGTGGTGACGCCGTTCGTTGAAGATGAGTATGTCGGTCGGAATGATTTTTTTAAGTGGTGGATATATATTAGTAAAAACAGCTAGAAATAGGGTAGTTTTGTATTTTGCTTTTTTGTCTTTTTATAAATGACAACTAGGCAACCAATAAAAAATTGACATCTCATAGAGCCTATGAGTGAGGCTTATATAATGGGGCATGTGTAGCAAGACTGTTTGAATATATACATGGATATATATTTATCTTTCAAACAGTTCTGATCAGTTTAGTTTAGTTTGAGTTAATCAAACAATTTCGGTTTGGTTTTTAAAGTTTTGGTTTGATTTGATTCCGATTTGTGTGATTATACTTTGATTCAATTTGGATTTTAATAAACTAAACCAAACTGACCATATTACACCTCTCATGTAAACTGCTTGAAATCATATAACCCCCTAATTTTTTTCTTCTAAAGTTCGTATGACCTCTCAAAACACTTGTGTAAATCCAAATAGCCACAAGAGTTAAATTTTCGTCGACAAATCAAGAATATTATGTGAATATTCTGTTTGGTTAATTTGGCTGAAAACACATTATACCAGAAAACCCATGTAATATGTTAAAAATATAGAAAATCGTACATAAGTGACGATTTACCCATGTGGATAGATATTTATAATCTATTCAGAAGGCAAAATCATTATTTACATATGATTTTTTGTATTTTTTAACAAATTGTAAGGTTTATATATATATTGTATTTTCAATCATGATTAATCAAACAGAATATTTGTAGAACAATAATGATTTGCGGGTCCTATTTTACAGGCCCCATGAGGTGGCACAAGTGTTAATACTTGCCATTTATGTCTTTTTCAATAATTACTCCCCACTAATCAAGGAGTTGGTTATAATGGCTTATGTGTCTTGATTTTTTGAATTTGTTTGCAGGATCAAATCCCATGATTTTATATAATTAACTGTTTTCTCTGCTTTATAAAATGAAAAAAAATGCATGATCTGTCTGTCCATCCATCTACGGCTTCTTTTTTCTTCTCTACTTAAAATAAAATTTGTATTTGAGTCACATTCCTTGTTTTGCATTTCTTACAATTTTTTTATTATTAAATTTGATACTAAATGTTAAATTCGATAACTCTTTTACAATATTTTTTTTAAGAACACATATAATCATATCAGAAGGTTGTTTTGGAGGTTTTTCAGGCATTGATTTTTTTTTTTTGAGGAGTAGATGTTTTTCAAGCATTAATTTGTTTTTCAGAGGTCTGGGGTTTTTTTAGGTATTGATTTGTTTTCGGAGGACTTTTGTGCGGTCTTTTATTTTTTGTTTGTTTTGCATTTGTTACAATTTTTTTATTGAATTTAATGTTAAATGTTACCAACGTACAACCTTAAATCTGTGACATTTTATCTTTAAACTATTTAAGAATTATATCTGAAAGACATTTATATTGTGGAATGCAACTAACTTTTAATTGCTTTATATAAACGAAGTCAGTCACATATACAAATGCAACTGATTTTAATGCTATTTATTGTTAAAATTAATAAAATGTAACTGAGTTTTATTCCAAACTCTAATTCTATACTGTGATTTATGTTTCATTTCAGCATTTATTTTAAAAACAATTACATCCATCACAAATACTCTGTTTGATAATTGGAATAAAAAAATTACAAATTAACAACAATGTTTTAAAAAAATGTTGATTATTCCTTATCGCCATCGATTTTCTAGTTGAATGAGAGGATGCAAACAAAAATTTGGTATTTATTGGTGTTTTTTATGATAACCATGGATTTCTCCTCAGTAAACTATCAACAACAAAATCATATACGACAATATCGACACCGAGGGAGGGTCACCGAGAGGGTCATCGGAAAATAGGGGGAGAGAGTGAGAGGAAGGGAGAGACGAGGAACTAATTAGGGATTTCTTAAAAGGTTTTAAAGGGATTGGTTGAAGGGGTGTGCATTGAAAATCATATGTCATTTAAATAATTGGTTGTTTAAAACATGTTTGTGATTTGGGTTGGGTGTGAAAAGAATGGGGTGTGCACCTGAAAATGAGAGGTGCAAGGGTGGGGCTATTTGCACCCCTCTCTTTGCTGAGCACTCCCCTTTTAAATGGGTTAGCATTTGAAGATCCATTTATAAATGGATACTAAATACACCAATTCTGGAAAGGGTTAGCCACCTGGAGTGTCTAAATATGTGTAATATATAACCATCTCTGATGTATATGGGAATAGAAGTGAAACCTGTATGTTTTGGAATAGATTATGCACATAAAATGTCTAGGTATTTGTAATACTTAGACATTGCAACAATCTATCGGAACAGAAGTGAGACCCGTAGGTGCTAGAATGGGTTAGACACGCGAGATATCTAGGTATTGATAATCCGTACACACTACTGAAGTTTATCAGAACAAAAGTGAAACCGTAGGTTCTGGAATGGGAAAGACACCTAAAATGTCAACATATATTTGATTCGTAGACACATATGATGTCTATGGGAGCAGAAGTGAAACTTGTAGATTCTAGAATAGGTAAGACACCTGAAATGTCTAGGTATCTGTATTACCTAGACATTGCTGCAGTCTATCAGAACATAGGTGAAACCCGTAGGTTTTAACTAATTAGGTAGACACCTGAGGTGTATAAGTATATGGATAACTGAAACTGTTAATTATGTTGTAATATCTGTAAGTTACTGAACAGAAAGTGAAATTCCTGTTTTGAAATACATAAATTATAAATCTAACCATAAATATATGAAATTAGACACAGTAATCCATAACACCTAACCATACTGTTTTCAAAACATAAATAACACATGAAGTTACTTTAGCACAACAATCACATGAAGGTATTTGATTATTATTCAATTGTTTGCATTCCTATGTTTTTTCCTAGCCTAATGAATTGGGCTGCTGTCTCCCCACTGATTCTCTTCATGTCGCTTTGGCTGACGTTGAATCCACTGCTATCACTTCGAGTCAAGCAATCCACGTACTTCATTACGAATAAAGCGCAGTACAAACTACATTAGATATGTGAGAATTAGACAAATACAAAAATAACTCAAGCACTAACAATTGTGTAAGAAAAATAATATAAGAATCACACATACCTGTTTTCCTGCTTTGGGCAGTCCCTTTGCCATTCCACGTCCCAATTTGCAATATCAGACTCTTTGATGTTGTTGGCAAAGTAGTCCTTCATCCATTCCACCCATTCATATACATCTTTCTTGTAACGAACCGGAGATAATGAGTTGTACGACTTGAAACACTCGTCCATGAAGTTTAATACTAATAAATGTCAATGATGATCAATATTGAGGATAATAAAATATTTATAGACTTCCGTAATCACTTCATTGGTACATTCTGTCATGTAATGGGACAATTTAGCCATTCGCTCTGTCTTAGAAGCTTTTTTAGTGAGTGTCTGAAATTTGAAATTGAGACATAGTTAATAGATTATGTAACAAGTGCATCTATGTCTAACTAAAAACTAATTACCTATGCAAAATGTTTCTCAAACAAGCATGCCCGATGGACTTCAGGGTTGTCCTGGATCCTCTCTTTTAGTAAGTCAAAGTACGCATTGATAACGTACCCCTCAATCATTCTACCTTCAAAGAGAATATCGTGTATATGAATCCCAAGGACTTCTATTCCACACTGAGTTCTCAATACGACTTCATGTGTGATGGGCGAAGTTAAGAAACTTTCAATTTCTGATTTGTCATCTTCCGATAACAGATCATGTCCATCATACTCTCAACTCGCTTCAATGAACCCAGAAACACCAATTGCAATAGAATCACTATCTTGTAGGGATTCCTCATCAATATTATACACAACCTATATAGAGAAATATACAAAAACATATAAATCGTATACAGAAACATATAAACTATATACAGGAATATATATAGAATTTACAGGAAATACCTGCACTTGGCTATCCTCCACTTGATTGTCCTCCACAATCTACATACAATATTTATAGAAAATGAATGAAAATGCACATGCAAACATATAAAACCATATACAGAAACGTATCTACCATATACAGAAACATATAAACCGTATACAGAAACATAAATAGAATTTACAGAAAATATCTGCACTTGGCTATCCTCCACTTGACTGTCCTCCATAATCTACATACAATATTTATAGAAAATGAATGAAAATACACATGCAAACATATTTATATAATTCAAATAAACCAAGTGATAGATGACTTACATGCAACTCTACCACCAGGCTCTCCTCCTCCACCCTCCCCTGCTCCTCCTTGTTCTCCTCTCCCTTGCCCTCTCCCTCCACCTTGTCCCCCTCCCTCTTCCCCCTTTCCTCTTCCTCTCGTTTTTCTTCTCCTCCTTGTCCTCTTGTTTCTCCTCCTCCTTCGTTGCCTTCTCCTCATTGTCCTCTTGTTTCTCTTCCTCCTCCTCCTCTGTCTTTGCTCCTCCTCCTCTGTCTTTTGCTCCTCCTCTTGTTTCTCCTCCTCTTTCTCTGCGTTCTGCTCCTCCATCTCTTGTTTCTCCTGTTCCTCCTCTGTCTTTTGCTCCTCCTCCTCTTCCTTCTGCTCCTCTTTCTCTTGTTTCTGCTCCTCTTTCTCCTCCTGCTTCTCTTGTTTCTCCTCTTTGTCCTTCTCTTGTTTATCCTCCTCCTCCTCTTGTTTCTCTTCCACCTTGTCCTTCTTCTCTTTCTCATTTTTCTTCGTCTCTTTCCTCTTCTTCTTGGTCAACCCCGTGAAAGGTGTCTCTATCTTTTGGAAGCCTTTCTATCCCTTGAATGATTCTTAACCCTCAAGATCATTGGAGGGCTCTATGGATTCAATAGTTCACTCCTCGTAGGGGCTACGATTTGCTTCTCCTTCTTTTTCTTTGAAACGACAGAGGCGGAGTCCTTTATCAACTTGTCCACCACTGCCAAAGCCCCGACATCTTCATGTCTCTTCTAGAAAATGGGGAGTTTCCCTGATCAAACATCAATGGACTAGAGGGTCCTGCGGGTGGACACCCTGAGGTTATCTGTTTCTGCAGACTGTGGACCAGAAGGCCATGGTCCATCCTCATAATCTGCATGCACTTGTTCAGCTTCTGGATCTCTTGCTAGAGCATCTGTACTTTCTTTTGGAGCTGTTTATTCTTGTTCAGTAGCTCCAAACTCCTCTTAGAGTCCTCCCCTCCCTCCCCCCTCTCTACTACTACTTCTATCTTCTTCTTCTTCTTGTTTTCCTCCTTCTGTTTTGCCCCCTCCAAAATTTTTATCTTCCCCTTCTCTTTTATTATCTCTTCCTCTCTTAGCTGTATAATGTCTCTCATCCTAATTTGCTGAACTATTAACGTTGCATCATGCGGCCTGAATAGGTGCTCCTCATCTCGGCCAATATTGAGCTTAAGATCCACATGAAAAAACCAAGTATTTATATAAATGATAACATGATTACATAAACGAAGTATAAAGTTACAAAAATACATATAGGGTTTACAGAAACTAACATAGTTTTCACAGAAACTAATATAGTATTAACAGAATTACATATATAGACAGATATAGAGATAATACAAATATACGCATACTCATTATGAATTACCTGCTCTATTCTGAGGAGGTGGAATTGTTCTGAGCAGCGGAAGAGGGGGCTCTTGTCATTCATCCTCCCCCATCGAAAAAATCTTGGAACTAATCCATATACTGACGGACTCTTTAGTGTGCTCGTAGAACCACACCTGCATTATGCTTTGCATATTACATGCCTGACATGTACATATTAATTAAAAAAATAAGGTGTACAAATAGGGTAATAACCATCAAAGCAGCCGTGCATCCGGCGATGTATCCTGGTCTAACCCCTGCCCTGGCATCTCTCTGTCTTACTCTCTCAACAAACAACCTCAGGTAATTTATTATCATTTCATGGACAACCGATGCCCATGAAAATTCCCAGGTTGCATCAAGATTTTTCAAGTATCTTGCCACATTATTTGGACAAGCATACCCCTTGTTGGGTAGCAGAAAGGTAGCACACATCAGAATTATAAGGATCCGAACAAAATCCTCCTGGTCCTCCTCTTCCTTTGATGGGTGGAGTTGAATAAGCTTCTGTCGAATATCCTTTCTGTGCAAATGCGTGGACGGAAAATGCTTCTGCAGGAGGCGAATGTACGCTTTCCCGTGGAATGGTAGGCCCGTGATTAGTACCACCTTCTCCTTCGAGAACTTGCATGTCACTCCTCCAAGGATACATCTGTCATTTGAATCAAAACAGCAACAAATCTTTTCTACCAACTGTCCCTCACAATGGATTTTTGGCATTTCAAGTAACTGATAAAAAGGTCCTAGGAGGAACAGATGGTGTGAATTTGGTTTAACCTTGGTCAATGTATCTCTGAAAAACTTAATGTAACACCGATGGTTTACTTCCTTTGCTTAAAACATGTCCATTAAAAATGAATTACACAAACAACCAATCACAGAATATAAACAAATAACTACATAAACGAAACAGTCCATTTACAGTAAAGAAACAATCCATATACAATGACAACAAATAATATGTACAAACAACTAGTACATTTACAATTAACACCAAGAACATGACCTGCTAATTCAATAAATACTTAAATTACATATCCTATGTAATAGCCACAACCTACCTATAATCTACTAGATGTAATAAACAGAACATAGACAGTTATATATTTTGAACCACAAGTTACAGTATATTAAACTACTATTTACATAAATACAAACTACATTTACACAAAACACCAAGATTAGATCCTATTAAGGATACAAGGCCTATTTACATAAATACACAATCCAGCTACAAACACACTAAAAACCTCCCTCCATCGAGCAATCCAGCACATTACGCGCTCAATTCCAATACCCCAACTGATGAAATGTCATAAAAAAACACACTTTCATTCACACTCCCAAAAACAGCACAATCAACAAAAAAATTTCTCATACAGGAACAGTATGCAAGATGAGAGCTAAAAAGAAACAATTCAATTAGATATGAACTACATTTACACACTTGTAATTACCATTTATGGAACAAAAATATCAAATTACAAAAACAATATAAAAAAACCCTAATATACATACCTGCTTTGGGATTCAACCGTTTGGGGGATTCAGCCATGGTGGGATGTTAAAGGGGTTTGGCTAGGGTTAGAAAATCGGCGAGGGGAAAGGGTTTCGATGAAATGGGTGAGTCGTGACGGTTGCCGGAGGAGTGAGGGTCGAGGAGAGAGTTTCGGCGAGTGTCAGTTCTTCACCGAGAGGAGAAGCACGTCGCTGGGATCAGGATCGTTGATGGGAGAGGGAGAGTCAATGAGAGAGAGAGAGGGTTTCGAGGGTTTTGATTTTGTGTAAAGCGAGGGTTTCGAGGGGTTTTGGTGGGAATTAATGGGGGGTTTTGGTGAGAATTAATGAAGGCACTTGTGTTGGAGGGTAATCGAGGAAGAGAAGGGTAGTAGTGGAAGAAAAAAGTGGTATGGCAGCTGAGGGGGTAGAAAAAAAATGAGTGTGTACAACCAGGGGTAAAAAAACAAATTTCAAAAAGGTGGGGGTACAGAAATAATACAGGCTGGGCTGCAGGGGTATTTGGGCAATTGTCATAGATCTAAAAATGATATAAGGGTGGCCTGGAGGACCTCTATATAATTTTCATTTTTTTGGAAAACGTTTTTTAACACGTGCCAACTAATAGAACCGGGCTATGTGTGTGCGTGTATTGTAGGGCCAAGTCCACCATAATATAGGTTTCTCATCTCTATAAAAGTGGTATATCTCAATTTTGTGAAGGTTTGAAAATCAAATTTTTCATAGTTAAGTAAATAAAATTCTTTCTTTAGTTCCAACAATACCATTTTGTTTGGTTGTTTAGAAATGAAATTGTAAAACATTGAATTTCTTTCTTATTTCATGTGAAGTGGTTTCCATGCTCTCCAAGAAATTAATTTTTGTTTTTTCTATTAATTACTAGTGGACTAATGGTAAATCTAATGTTCAAATTCTTTTTTCGAATTTCAGATTAATTCATCTATCTATGGTAAATATTCTACTTGTTATCAATGATAATGACAATGACAAGAGAGAAAGGCAGCAATGCAAGTTAAGCATACATGTTGTTCCAACTACGTACTAGAATAAGTTGATACAACTCAACATCACAATTAAACAACAAGAAGCTGTAGAGATAGGTATGTACAAACACATACCATCAACGGTGACAACGAATGATTATTGAAATGATAATGATTACAACATGAAAGAGAGTTTTATTAAAAAAATATAAATTTATTTTTTCAAAAAGCTTGTATGACAGCTATCGAGGTATATGGATGTAGGTGGGGGTTGTAATAGGGACTACTTGTAACAACGCTCAATAATTAAACAATTTGTCATTATCAACGAGGAGGAATTAATGCGGTCCACTCTGAGCGAAAATCGGAATAGGTTATGCTAGGTGTGGGGGAGGATCTTATGTTTTCAAACAGTATAGCAATTCCCTCACAATGGAAAACCCTGTTTGTCGTTAATTAAATCACAAATGTTTCATGAGGAGTCACAGAAAACCAGATTTCAAGAGCAGAAACCCTCACTTGGCAGACAAAGGAGAGATTGGCTGCCTAAGATTTCAAAAATAGAAAAGAAAATTAAGTGATGGTGTTTATTCATTCATTGCATAAACTGTGGAATTTGAATTGACACACACAGATTTTGTTTTGAGCATTGTTCATATTGTACATGTGCTAAGTTACTAATGCAGCAACATATGAAATCACCTACTATAGTATAAAAGTTACTATGTCACTACATATATTGTATTATGAATGTAAAATACATCCAATCAATTTACGTAAATACAAATTTTATTTTTTATTTATAAAAGAATGTACTTCATCAGTCAATTATACATTCATAAATAATAATCTCACATTATAAATTTACACATCCTTATATGACACGAAACCTTTGACAAAGACAAGAGAAAAAAAAGTTTTGTATGTATAACAAATTGAAACAATATACCATCAAAAACCACTATTTATCCAAAAATATATGGTGCTAAATTAAAGTAGGAGACAGCACACTAATAAGTGATTAGAAGGGCCCATGCTCTAAAAGGAATGCCTAGGATTTTTGTCTGGATTTTTTTTCTGCTAATTAAAGTAATATTGATCTTTTAAAAAGAATTCCTAAGATTTTGTTGTCACTTCTATTGATGGAAAAGAATTTCAATTATTGTTGAAAAAAAAAGTGTTAGGACAATCATCCCTATTGTCATTTTTTATTACGTGTTTTGAAATTTTTTAAATATACATTTAGCTAGTTAAATATATCCATGTGAAAAAATGAAATAACTAAGCCCCTATTTTGGTAGTGGAATAGATGGGGGAATAAAATGAAATATGGGTGAATAAACCCGAAAACATGTTTGTTTGCAAGGAATAAATGGGTACAGAATAGGTGAAAATAAATTAGTATTGATATTTAAGATCATCATCGAATTGTGTTATTATACCTAATATATTCCATTAGTATAAGGGGTGCTCACATATTAAATCAAATGTCATCACCTCCTAAAATCAAAAGATTCACATGTCAAATCATTTTTTCACATTTTATAGTTCTTTATTCACATATTATTCATTTTTAATCTATGACTATTAAATGGTCAACCAAACAATAAAAAACTTCATTATTATTATTTTCGATGAGAAAAATTAGAAACATATTCAAATAGAAAATGATGTGTATTTGTACTGAAATAATTATCTATTCCAAAATAATTTAAGGCGATACTCATATTGGGGTTGAAGGATACATATTTTATTTTTTATTTACAAAAAAATGTACTTTTTGGGTATATTTTGGGTTTTGAGAATAAATTGTTCTAATTTTGGGAATAAGAAGTCTATCAACAATTTTGTCCTCATTCACATTTGTTAATATTGGAACAAAAAGTGGGGATAAATGTTATTTCAATTCCATTCTTTAGGTGAAACAGAAAATCATTATTTCCATTTCAAAATCGGGACAATTGTCCATACTTTATCCTAATTATTTTTTATACCAAACGAAATAAATTGTCCTCTCTCCCCACTTATCCTCACTATTACCCCTTATCACACTACTCATTCCCTTGGCCAAACCAACCCTTAGCCCCAGTTTATTTTGGGGATAAACCGAAGAATAACCCAGTATTGACTAGAATTAGGGCTTGGGGTGTTTGGAAAGCTAGAATAAGCCTACATAAGATGTCCCCGGATAAGCTGGCATAACCCTGGATAGCCATTCCAAGGTGATAGTAGAATCAAATTATTCCAGGTTCTTCCACTCAAAGAATATGTGGGTCCACTGTCAAATCAACTATCATCACCTCCAATAAATCACATGTTAAATCAACTATCATTATTTTTTCACTTTTTATATATCTTATCCATATTTTATTTACATTTTACCCAAACAATAAAAAATTTATTATTACGTTTTTACCAACAAGAATAATCCAAAACACAACCAAACACAAAATCACTCTATCTTTATTTATACACATTTATGTCGGAATAACTGTATACCCAAG
Organism: Acorus calamus; assembly: GCA_030737845.1. Classification (NCBI taxonomy): domain Eukaryota; kingdom Viridiplantae; phylum Streptophyta; class Magnoliopsida; order Acorales; family Acoraceae; genus Acorus; species Acorus calamus. The sequence continues at coordinate 25,025,926 of CM060872.1, read as the reverse complement.
AATAAGTCATATTCTGTATCCAAACGGGGGCTTAGGGTTAGTATTGACAAGGGGTTAAGATTTTAAGGATATGTTATCCTAATTTTAGGAGATAAAAAATTCATCAATTTTGTTCATATTCAAATTTGTGAAAATATGGATAAAAAAGGGGGATAAAAAATGGAGATATATGATATTCCAGTCATTATGTAGAACAAAACATCTCTATTTTCATTTCAAAATTGAGACAATTGTCTGCAGTTTACCCCAATTATACTAGTTTATTTGATATAATTTATCTGTGAGTAAAAACAATTATTCTGTTTTATTCTCACTTATTCCTTGAGCTATTCCATATCCAAACGTGGCACAGTTAGGGGTGGTAAACAAGCCGAGCGAGCCGAGCTTTGACCAGTTCAGACTCGACTCGTTTAGTATCAGGCTCGGCTCGGCTCGGGACCAAGCTTCATTTCTTGTTCAAGCTTGGCTCGTTGAGCTCTTGAAAAGCTCGGTTGAAGCTCGACCCGGCTTGTTTGTTAAATAAGTCAAGCCGAAGCTTGAATCAAGGCTCGGCTCCGGCTCGTTTAGCTAAAAAAATCTTGTTTAGCATTTGAAAAGTCACATTTCATAAATCACAACATTTTATGCATGTGAAAGTAACATAAGTTTAGACTCAGACTCGGCTCGTCCCCCTTTTTTCTATTAAATAAACGAGTTTGTCTAGGCTCGGGCTTCGCTTGGACTCGACTCATTTACAAACCAAGTTTTAAATATTGTTCAAACTCAATTCGTTTATTTAATTGAACAAGTTTGAATGTCCGAGCCAAGTCCGAGCTGTCCGAGCTGCTCGACTTGTTTATCGACCTAAGGCTCAGTACCTAAATAGAACACTCACTAAAGAAGACTAACAAATTTCTTGCAGAAATAACAAGACAAACAAATCCCGGGAAAGATTGCACCTGTCAGTCCTCAACAATGGTCAATCAGATCCCGTAATCGATATCGTCACCCCTGTTCTCTTATTCTCCTTTCCACTATCTACTGATTTTCATGATTTATAAAAGTTTTTTTTTTTATTAAAGTTTTTTTTTGTGCTTTCGCATTCAACAAATCGCAATCAAGATGCACATTTGATCTTCAATATGACGACCGTTGGATCGATGTGCCCATCAGAATTTTTTTTTTCTATCAATTCAAGCAATTCAAAAAATACTTTTCACGAGTTTTTGTTTGTCTTTATTTTGATGGTGAGATTTTTATGATGAAATTATTTGTAATTAGTAGAGTTTGATCATTATGATAATCATTTTTATAGTCTTAACATAACATATGAGGTGGCTAATGATTAAAGTATTTGTTAGAAGAGCGTACATAAGATGTTGAAAAGAAAAAAAGGAAAAAAAGAATTCAATTCATTTAACTTATCATTTTTCGTGAACTCCTAATCTTCTTTCTCAATTTTTTTGTCTTTTATTATTTTAAATTTTGGCTTGACTTTATTTTTAATAGTAAATATATAACAATTATAAAATTTTGGCTATTTAAATAATATTTTTTATGACTAAAAACCTTATTGGTAAAAAAAATCCTAAATTTATTTGATCAGTCACAAATCTTGATGGATCACGCAAGTTATGTAAATAATGTTGATGACATGCGCGGTGATAAAAACTTAAATAATGAAATAATTTAAAACTTGATTTATTATTATATTTCTGGATTTTTTAATTTTAAGTTCTTATAAACATGTTTATTTATGGATTGATCCTCCGTTTCTTCATATTTTGGTTTTAGTCCCCTATTGATTAAAAAAAAACCAAACAATTTAGGATAGGTCCCTACCAGGGACTAAAAAGAAATATATCCTTTAAATATGGAAACTAAAACCAAAATATGAAAAAGTGAGGGATCGATCACTAAATCCTATGATTTATGGAGATTTAAAAATAAAAAACCTTATATTTTTTTTAAAAGACGGATGTTTAGAGAAAGATTTTATACTTATCTATTATAAGTAATATTGTTAAAATTAAATCCGATCACTCGATTGAACAAGTTAAACCTCCAAAAAAGTAGATAATTTCATTTATTAGTTTGATAAGGCAATCATCCGATTTTTAACCAGGAACCATTCAATCAATTAATTTTTTGTTTTGTTTTTTTCCAATTTATTTATATATTTACTTATTTTTAAACAAAACAACACCTCCCCCACAGACTTATGCGTAAGAAAAATCCTAAACTCCAAAATTAAGACCAAAAGATTTTAAAAAATCTATGATGGATTTTGATATACTCAATGTCTCTCTCAATCATTCATTCAGTACATAAAATAAAAAAAAACATTGTTATTAAAAAAATTATAAAAATTCCAGTTCATTTGTACATACTTGTTTTAAAAACATAAAAATTTCATTAGATAAAACTATTTATCTCCTAAACACGACGGACTGGTTTGACAAATAGATAAATGTTGGGATAATGGATAATTTAGAGGATAAGTGAGTAATTGAAAATCTAATAAAACATAGTTTTTCAAAAGCTGAGTTTAAAACTCAAGATTTTAAAAAATTTCATTAGATAAAACTATTTATCCCCTACACACGGACAGGCTGGTTTGGCAAATTGATAAATGTTGGGATAAGGGATAATTTAGAGGATAATTGAGTAATTAAAAATTTAATAAAACATAGTTTTTCAAAAGTCGAGTTTAAAACTCAAGATTTTAAAAATCTTAACGTTTCAACCTCACATCCAAACACAGCCTTAAAACACTTTGGTTAGATAAAATCAGTGTTCGAAAAAGCACCCTATGCGGCCGCACATAGAATCGGCCAATATGCGGACAAGGCCCGCATATGCGGGCCGATGCCGCATGTGCGCCCGCGTAAGCGGGCGCACGGTTCTGAAATTTTACACTAAAAAAAAACAAAGGGGGGTCTTCTAATCTTCTCCAACCGGCCCTAACAGAGAAGTGGGTCTTCTTCTTCAGCTTCACCGACTGCTTCTCCTTCGACCACCGCAACAGATCTTCTTCTTCGATCGACGATGGCCGCTTCCCCTCCTTTGAGCGATCTTCTTCTTCACTTACTGTTTCTCCTTCGACCACCGCAGTAGAGTTTCTTCTGCGTGGCTCTATCCGGTCTTCTTCCCTTCTTCTGTCTCTCCATCTCTCTCTTTGTGATTCTCTCAATCTCTCTCAGTCAATCTATCATTCTGTCTCAATCTCACCAAAACTCTGATTTTTATCCTCTCCATCATATCTGTCATGGTCATGTATTAAAGGTTGATAATGTGTGGAAGATATGGGTTGAAATACGTGGAAGAGAAAGTGACACGTGGGTTTCTCTTAAGTGATACCTGTTTGTTTTTTTAATGAAAAATGTGACAAATGGGTTGAGAGAGAGATAAGCATTAACATATGCACAACCATGTTTTCTTTATAATGTTAAAGTGATAATGTAACATTAATTTACATAGTTAATTTATGTTTCTCTACAGTCACAAGTATCATATAAAAAATAGTACGTGAATATTTTTTTTAAAAGTTGTTTTTAAACATATTGTTAACTGTTGTCATAATATTAATGTTATAACATATGATTAAAAACATGATAAAAATTAAGTCTGATTTGTGATATCTTTAAAATTTATTAGAATAATTTTTATTAATAAAATATTATGGAACCGCATATACTCCCGCATGCCGTATATATTCTGTGCGGTACTCTAACCGCACGCAAATCGCATACCACATTTCAGAACACTGGATAAAATATAGACATTTAAAAAATCAAAATATGTGTTTCTACTACAAAAGTAAGTGTACTGTGTGTAATATTTTTCATCCATAATTCCTTTCAAACAATTGAAAGTCCAACGAATTCAAATTCCATTATGTAAATTTTTTTTATTTAAAATGAATATCTTATAAAAAAATGGTTTACTTTTTTTTTTTTTTGAGACAGATAGACAGAACTATCATGAATTATATGTGAATTCTATTTTTTTACTGAAAAAATGGTTTCCTTATATCACTTTTAAATGCTCGATTTCATTTAATAACTATGTTTTACATCATTTTAATCTTATTTATACCACTTTAATGAAATAAAAAAAAAAAAAAACATTTTATCATTAAAAAATCATAATAAGAACATATTCATTAACTTATAATTAAAATTGGATCATAATATTATTAGAAACATTTCTACTCAATTCCATTAAATCCATTTACAATATTTTAGACAAAATAATACATACATTTTATCATGGATTAACTTATAGTAGATTTGATTATCATAATATTATTAGGATATGACACAGTGACAATATTAATGTAATTCACATCTATTAGTACAATATTTGATTAGCTTTACACTATTCTCTTGATTTTCTACTCTATTAATGACTCCCAATTTTTTTTTCCATAAAAAAACAAACGTATAAAATATTGGTACTATTTATTCTTTGTGTGAACGGACACATTTTTATTTCATATCTTCGCATCACCATATCTTCCAAAGCAACAAAGCTTTCCTAAAAATAACAGAGACTATATTATTAGGATAATATGATCCTTATAAAATGATCAAAATATAATTCAACTCATTTCATATGATGATACATTAAAAAAGATATCAAATATTAATGTAATATCTTTATTATAGATTTCCAAATTATATTATGATTCATCCACCCTTCATTCAATCTCCTCATCATTCATCCCCTTTCCATTCAATCATCTCATCTTCTTCTAGAGAAGCTCACCGGATCGACGATCTATTTTTTCTTCTCTCTCTCAAAATTTTTTAACCTTAGCCGAGATCAATAGCTACGGCTGGGACTTCCACTGGAGCGGCGGAATATAATTTCATTATGGAGCCATTTTTTTCTATCTAATCATGGGATCTCCCAATTTTTTAAAAAAATTACTATCTGAATTTTTTTTTTAATTTTGCCGGAGAGCCGTCTTCAAATTATTAAATCTGATCTTAAAATATTTTATTTTAAATTTATTACCCATATCAATTGGATGTTTGAGTTTTAATGATACGGTTTATAATATTATCTCCGCGAATTCGGGTGATTATTTTAAAAAAATTACGGGCCCATTTTTCATTAACTAAAAACAACATTGATTATTCTACGCTTCCAAATTACGGCGGAGATTATAGATATGTTAACGGCGGGGACTCCTCTAATGAAATATGTCGTGAAATTTTATAAATTTTATTACCGATCCTCTTACATTTCTACTCAATTCCATAAAAATCCATTTACAATATTTTAATTTCATTCATAGTTTATTATTATACATACATTTTATCATGCGATTAACTTATAATTAGAGGTACATGATATATTATACATTAAAAATATAATTCACAAAAAAAAATTCCTGGTGGGTCGCGACGGGAGGGTCGGATCGGAGACCCCGAAAGCGTCGGCGTCGGCGTCGGCGTCGGCGTCGTCGAGCGAAAGCGATTTCATTTAATAACTATGGAAATAAAAAAAAATAAACATTTTATCATTAAAAAATCATAATAAGGGAGAAAGACGAGTCGATCGGCTCCCAATTTTTTTTTCCATTCTATTTATTCCGGACACATTTTTATTTCATATTTTCGCATCACCATATCTTCCAAAGACGCTTTCCTAAAAATAACAGCGTGAGTGGCAGAACGGCCGAGATCGTACGGCTGGGATTTCGCGAAGCGCGCCGGAGAAGAGGATCGCTTCGGGTGGGGCCCGGCGGCGGAATCGGCGGGGACTGTGAACGGTGGGTCGCGAATGAAAAATCGGCGTCGGCGTCCGAAAAATCGATCGGCGGGGACGGCGTCTTTTGGGGCGCTCGCTTAATTGTGAACTTTTTTTTGGGACTTTTTTTTGAAGAAACTGAAGTGAGAGATGGGGGTATTATCGTAATTTTAGATAATTGCAGGGGCATTTTGGGTGTGGGATTTTTTTTTTGGTGGGGATAATTAATTTGTCCTTTTTTTATGGGTAGATCTTTTTATACAATAATAAAAATGGTCCACTTGGAGTTATCATTGTGTTTTTTACCTTAAAAATTTTTTTTTATGTATAAATTTACATAAAAAAATATGTTTTTTTTTATTTAATATATTATTTTCCAAATTTTTTTTTGGAAAGACTAGCTTATGCATTGAAAATTAGAAACTTTTTTTTTTGTTCAGATTCATTGACTTAAATTTGTTTTCAATATTATGTTTTTATCATTGGTTTTCAATGATTGTGTTTTCTTTTTCCTCTAATCAATTCAATATATTATGGCTTAATTTTCACTAATTAAGCAAAAAATTCATGAAATCAGTATTAACTTGCAAGAGTTATGTATAAATTATTTTTATTAATTAAACAAAAGGAATTGTTCTTCTACTGGGTAGTTCAAAAATAATTTCATTTTTTTTTGGAAACAATTATGATAAGATTTAAATTTAAAAAAAGTCACCATGTTTTGTTGTTTCGGCATCTATTTAGTTATTCCATTAGATTTATAATTCACCATGCAATTCCAAGTGATACAATGAGTTTTCATTCAAGTACATGTACATTTTAAAGCTCCTATACATGGTTGCTTGTATTTAGAGATATTTGAAGTTATAATAAATTTATACACATTAGTCATGATAACATTTAAATTCCATAGTTATAAGTTCATACCCTCATAATTTCTCAACACTTGTTTTAGGTTAAAAGTGAAAATGAAGGAACCAAAGCGAATCCGGCAACCGAGGGTAGCATTTTTGACGAAGAGCGAGATCGATCACCTCGAAGATGGATACCGGTGGCGGAAATACGGTCAAAAGGCAGTGAAGAACAGCCCATTTCCAAGGTCTGATGGAATCACGTTTTAATTGAATCTCATCACGTCTTATCAAGAAATTAACACATGGCACCTCAAATGTTTGATACATAAAATTTTTATATTTTTAGTTACATTTCAATCTACCATTAGTTGAAACTGAAAAAACATTGAATCTCATATTTAATTAGGGCTTGACAATATGATATTTCTCTCGTTTGCGTATATTTTAAACTATAATTCAAATGAATGAGTTTAAGGCTTTGTTGACAACGAACTTGGATAAGTTTTTAGAGATTTTTGTGTTTATATATAGGAATAATACTTAAAATCTAAACTCATTTTTTATGCTCCCTAGAAATGCCCAAATTTATCTCCAAATAAAAAAAAAAACAATCTCAGTTTTTGAAAGAAAAAAAAAGCTTTAATTATAAAAATTGCTTTTGAGAAATCTAATGAAAGTATATTTATTGAAAAATTATTTTTTAAAAGTTACTTTGATTAAAAAGACCCTTTTTTTTGCTTTATCAAATTTTTTTTTTGGAGGGTAATGGTTGAGGCTAGGCCCTGTCAACGGGTTGGGTCCGGGTCAGGTCGGGGTGGACCCGGACCCGACCCATTTGATTATCGGGTCCTTCGGATCGGGTCCACATCGGGTCTCGGGTCGGGTCGGGTCAACCCATTAACAAAAGTAGGTTAGACAAAGAGAGATTGATAAACTTCTTAAAGGCCTACAATGGCTTCAATTTTATTTCTTTTTAATATAGTGTAATATATTATAAATAATTTTTTACTATTTTGATTTTTTAATGTTTAATAAGATGACATTTGGAATACGGTTTAGATTATTACGTTTTTATGTGAAGTCAAAAGATTGTAAAAATATTTCAAATGCTTAAAATTTTAAATGAGTATTCAATATTTAGTTATAAATATTTGGTTGAATCATAAATGTTAGGTTGGATCATAAATTAAAAAAATCACAAAATATTTGAGTTGGGTCAATCGGGCCCATCAGGTCCATAGGATCGGGTCGGGATGGACTCAGACCCGACTCGTTTTCATTGTCGGGTCCTTCGGGTCGGATATTTATGCCTTCTATCAGGTCGGGTCTGGGTCGACCCGCGACCCGTTGACAGGTCTAATTGAGGCCTTATCAAGCTTTAATTAGTATTGTTTCAATCATGTATAAATGAAAGCTTAATGTTTTTTAAAGCGTTTGGTTGCGCGATTGCGCTGCGATATAGAATCGTTCCGCGCAACCAAACAGTTCATAAACCCAGCGATGATAATGTTTCAAAAAGCTTTTCCCTCGCTTTGCAACATATAACCAAACGCACCCATTTTCCTTCATATGAAATGTTTTTTTCCCTCGCTTTGCAAAAAAAAAAAAAAATTATTTTAACACGTCCATCCATGCATCTTTTATATAAATACATAGTAGAACTTATGTAACAGACATGACAGATGTACCAGTCCTTCACAAACCTTTCATTTGATATATATATATATATATATATCATGGTGACCCAACAATTCTTTTGAGGACCAACCAGAATTCCTGTCATCTCATCCATTCATATCTGAATGTAGGGCTGCAACTCGGGCGGGTTGGGTTCGGGTTGAATTCCGCTTTTTGAAACGACCCAACCCTAACCCAACCCAACCCGATTTTCAACCCGAATTGGACCAACCCGAACCCAACCCGACCCAACCCGACCCAACCCGACTTAACCCGAATTGGACCAACCCGACCCCAACCCGATTTTCAACCCGAATTGAACCAACTCGACCCAACCCGAATTTCTAACATGATGTGTAAATTAAATAAATCAACCCCACCCAACCCATAAGATTAGCTAGGTTTACCTAAAATTTGGACTACCCATATTAGAAGTTACAAAATAAACGGCCATGATTTTTTTTAAATATTAATTTACGGGTTCGGGTTGGGTCGGGTTGGGTCGGAGGCCAACCCGAACCCAACCCGATTTGTGACCCAACCCGATTTGGCCAACCCGAACCCGAACCCGAACCCGAACCCGATTTGATCAACCCAACCCATGTAAAAATCGGGTTCAACCCGTCGGGTTCGGGTTCAACCCGACCCAAGTTGCAGCCCTATCTGAATGTGATCAAGTGAAAGAACCACTCATGTTTTCTTTTTCATATTTATTTCTTCAGTGAACAAAAAATCAACTGTATCTTTCCATTATATATGTAACAGTTTCAATTCAAAGTAGTTCATCTTTTCTTTAGAATTCATTACAACCAATCACAAAGTTCTCCAGACTTATATCAAATTTTCAAAAAAAAATATCTCTGATTGGGTACCTCCCATACTGACTAAACTTATGTTTATAGATTCATGTATTTAATTTGGATATTATATGCATTTAATTTGAATGGTCAATCACATTCTTTGTTAGTTTATGAAATACATTACACTCAGTATCAAAGCTCAATACATCCAGAAAATGATATAATTAATTATATATCTTCATAATTTTACCTTACCCACCATCATAAATATCTTATAGGGAAAATTCAAATAAATCCAAGTAAACTTCCATTGACATATGGGAAATAGTTTGTGAATATTCCATTTGATTAACATTTGATTGACCTTGTCTAAAAATATTGTATACCAAAAAAACCCTACACTGCATTAAAAATGTGAAAAATCTTATATAAATGATGATTTTATCCATCCGAATAGATTATAAACATATTCGAATGGGTAAATTTACGGAGGATTTTCTGTATTTTTAATACATGTATAAGTTTTTTTGGTATAGTGTGTTTTCAGTCAAGGTTAGTCAAACAGAATATTCATCATCTGTCAACGAAAATTTAATTCAAATGGTTATTTCAATTTACATGTGTGTTTTTATAGAATTATATGGACTTCAGAAAAAGTCTTAAATATGGGGTTATATATATTTTTTCCATGTCTCATGTTATTTACTTTACATGAGCTCTATGACTACAAAAACTTTTCTAGAAACAAAACTTTAAATTTAAAAAAAAAAAAATTAAGCAAAGCAAGTCAAGTTCACTTAAAAACCAGTCCAACCACAGGAGCTACTACAGGTGCACCAACACAAAATGCATGGTAAAGAAGAGCGTGGAGAGATCATCAGAAGATCCAATGGTGGTCATCACCACCTATGAAGGCCAGCATTGCCACCATTCCATCTCCTTCTCCCCCAAATTCGGCTTCACCACCCGAGACGAAGCCGCCTTCATGGCTCGCCTATCGTCGTCATCTCCTTCTCCTCCTCTCATGGTGGCACCGGCCTCAATATTACAACCATCGGGGCATCCCGGCGCCACCGGTGAAGGTCTCCTAGGAGATGTTGTCACTAGCACAATGTGGTATGGTTAATTATACTTACCCACTTAATTAAGCTTTTCTTTTCTTTTTGTGGTGGAATATGTGTGGTTGTTCATGATAATTTAGATCATGATGATCTTCATTGATGACATTATACATTTTTTGTTTGAATGATTTATTATATAAAGATTATAACTTGAATTCATCTTACACTGACTTTGATGATGTCTATGACATAATCAGGTATAAAATTGAATTGATATTCTAATATCATTTGACAAATATAAGTATTGGGGTATTATTATTATTTGATTTCTACCCTCAAATAGTGATTTAATTAGTCTAATGCATCAATAATAGTTATCCAGTTAAGATAGCTTTTTTTTTCTCTCTTTTTTCTGATGGAATGTGTATTTGTTCATGATAATGTGATTATGATCATGATCATCTTCACTGATGACAACATGCAATTTTGATTTAATATTACGTTTAGAAGATTATATCTTACACTCTAGATTTATTGTTGCGGGTTTAGTTATTTATTTTTTAGAAGTAAGTGTTTTATCTGTTTAAATCTTTAATTATAATTTTAATTACTGCATATGTTTATAATGTGACCTTTAATTAGATTTGAATTAGGAAAAACAGAAAGACCTTATTGTTGAGTTTATGTTGTAAATTTTTGGTAACTAATTTAGATTATATTTGAAGAAACCATGTATTGTTTTACTAATTTTCTTAGTTAAATTTGAGCAAAACTAATCATTTTATAAATTTAATGCCTTTCAGAATTTGCAGACCTTGATACACACACACACACACACACTAATACATTGCAGCCACATTTCTTTGGTATTTTTTTCATGTATAAGCTTGTGTTTTAAAATAAATCAAAATTTGGTCGAAAATGATCTAAAGATATATAAATGAATGATTTTATACACTGTGATGCACCTACTCAATTTGTAGTCTACAAGTCATCTAATCACAAATAGTGTTTGAATTATATTAAATGATTTAGATTTATATCCACAAATCCAGGCATATAAATTATTGTGTACACAAAAATTGCATATTCAGAGTTTGGGGACCTTATTCCAGCCAACCTCTATCAAGTTAATCTCAAACTGTGTATGAGAGTCAAAATCAATGTCATAGGACCTTTCAAACATGATGATTGGCTAAATCCTATCAAATCTCATTAATTCGTAATCAGGGATTCACAAGTTACTTAGCATGTTTAACACGTAAAATTTCTCATATTTTCATTCCCATCAGTCCCAACTTAATAGACTGGATTCCATCTTGAGTCTTGCCAGGACAAATTTTTATGTGGATAGTCAATTGAACAGAAATCTTTCACAATGTGATGGTGCAACTTCCTAACACGTTTTGGGGACTGAAAATTGAAGAACCATTGGCAATGTAGATCTTTAACACCCCCTAATACCTACAAAAACCAACCACAACAAGCAGCAGTTTCTATGAAGGATCCTCAAAAGAAGTTAGTGTGTCTTTGACACTAATGAGAGTTTTCTATATAGGAATATTAGGAATGCACAATATCTGATAGATAGCTCTCATCAGGATTTCATAATGGTCAGTTCTAAAATTATAACCAACATGGACTTGACCAACCCACCCAGATTAAGCTAATATTAGCTTTGCCTCCCCATGACATTACAGGTTAAATTAATCCCAAATAACATCCAAAACACATTTCGTCGCATTTCTTCATTTTTTTCTGGTTACAAAGCACGGCAGATATCTCCTCCTCGTGCAGCTGCCACTAACTCATCCTCCTCTTGCTGCTGGTCTTCTCGCTGTTTCTTCACCATCGCCAAGTGCTTCAGCCCCATGACATGTTGATCAAAAACCACCTCACTGTTGCAGACCACATTGCATAATTCGCAGACTCTAATGGTGTCTGCAGAGGTCCCACTTTCCAAGAGCTTCTTCTTTTTGGTCTCCACGTCCTCAACAGCAGTGGAGGCTCTCTTCTTTTCAATTTCCTAGTCACATCCATCTCCTCTGTTTGCAGGGCTGCCATGTTACATTCTTCACAGATCTTAATGGTGTCCACAAAGGTCCCAAAAACCACCTCACTGTTGCAGACCACATTACATGCTTTGCAGACTAATGGAGTCTGCGGAGGTTCCACTTTCCAAGAGCTTCTTCTTTTCGGTCTCCATGTCCTCCTCAGAAGCAGCGGAGGCTCTCTTCTTCTTCGATTCCCTAGTCATCCCCTTACCCTCTGTTTGCAAGGCTGCCATGTTACATGCTTCACAGATTTTAATGGTGTCCACAAAGGTCCCACTTTCCAGGAGCTCTTTCATTTTGGTCCCCACATCTTCCTCGGAGGGAGCACTTTTCTTTTTCGGTTTCTCGGTGGCCTCCTCTGTTTGCGGAGCCTCGGAGGGAGCACTGTTCTTCAATTTCTCGGTGGCCTCCTCTGTTTGCGGAGTTGCAGTTGGAGTGGTCCCACATTCCATGATCTCCACATCCTCCTCGACAACAGTAGTCAAATTCTTCACCTCTACTTGTTGGGTTGGTGCAGGGGGGCCCTAGACTGTTTGGTCAGGGATTGTTCTAATTTTAACATGTTTTTCTTATGTTTCTTGCCCATCCTATGAATCTCGAGAATTTCACTGGTGTCACAATGGATCCTGCAAACTTCGCACAACCCGGCATCCTCCTTGACAACAACGGTCACATTCTTCTCCTTTATTTGTAGGGTTGGTGTGGGAGGTTCAGGGGCATCTTGGTCAGAGATTGTTCTAGTTTTAACACGTTTTTCTTATGTTTCTTGCCCATCCTGTGAATTTCAAGAACTTCATTGGTGTCACATTGGATTCTGCAGACCTCGCAGAACACGGACTGCCCCTCCTTTGTTTCACTTGGGTGCACCCCCGCGGCACCTAGTGTGGGGCTCACAACCCATTTCTGGAGATGCTTGGGTTTCGAATGGGAGGCCTCTGTGGGCTCCGATTCATCAGAAATATTTCCTGTAGCCTGTGAGGGGATTGTGAGATTATGATTCCAATCTAAAATAAAACAAAAGGAAACACATGTACATATGCAAATGTCCTTATGAGCAAATATGTTGATCCATACCATGTAACATGCACATTCACGCAACTATGAGCAACATAAAAAGACAATTAATTACTCAAAAAGCACAATATCATGATTTTTGATCAACATGCCTATGGAAAAATATTAGAAGACATGCATTTGTCATATTTAATGAGTTCATTTCTCTACTGTGTAACTGCACGTGTGATTGTGTGCCTGCTTTCGTTCAGTAATATGCGCATGAAAGGACTTGCATCAATCCACAAGGAGGACAATTTTTTCACATAAAGAAAAAAAAATGTTTTTCATTCATGCTCAATTAGGACAGTGGGATAATTTGATGCTAAATTGGCAAACTGTAGCATAACCATCCAGAAAATATTAGATCTTGTATCCTAACAAAAAACAAAATCTAGTCCTTATTCCAGTGCCTCCTTTTTTTCTTTTCTGCTAAGAAGAATCCTTTTACATTTATATGTTTAGTCCAACCCCCATGCAATTAAAGTTTGGTGTGTTCTGATTTCACTAATGAAAAGGACTTCAGAGAGGAAATATTTTCTTCCTAAGATGACACACTGCAGACTGCCCTAACAAGGATAGCTGAATGGTATAATAGTATTAGAATTGTACAAAACAAGTTTGTGCCTACTCAGGATTCCACAGAAACCATACGATAATCAAACTTTTACGCTATGGTCTAATCAGAATTCATCACAGCTTACTCATAAGAAAGTTCAATCAATATTCAATCTGTGAAACCATTTTACCAAGAGGTTCCTTTATTATGTGTTTAAAGTTCATCTGAAAAACCCAAATACACTCTGCATCAATTATACAGATGGCACATAGGAATCCAGCTTCATTGTCATAAGTGTTCAATCAGCTTGATTGTATTCCATTGTAATAACTTTTTGGTTCCCCCCCATGGATCCAAACAAATACATGGCTTCTTACATCATGGTCACAGTCCACAATCTACAACATCCAGAGCTTACGGATTTACATCATGGTTGGCATTTTTGGGGATATTGGACATGCAAAATGAGGAAACCTGTCGAACTTGAATGTGAAACCTAGCACAAACAATTACAAAAGATTATTTGAAGTACTATGGGAAAAAAAGAGTGGATAATACAAACATTTGAACTCCATGTATAACTCAAAGATCTCTTCATCTTCAGGCAAAAGTTACCACATTTACTGGAATACGTCTCAGTGAGAAGCACATAAGCCAAGAATATGAAATTTAATTGCATCATACTGCTTTATTATCATAATCATATTGTAAAAAACACAAAATCTTTACCAAGTACCTACCAGTTTCTGAAACATATTTCCCACGAAAAGGGACTCATATGTGAGAAAAGGCTAATTCAAAGGCCTTAGGATGTTAATTTTAAAATTGGCTAACTCAGGAAAATCAGATCAACGTGTATGCATTACCTTCAATCTGTTACAAAAAACTCTTAAAAATTAACTGATGTAGCAAAAAGGCTAAGTTATATGATTCCGTTCATAAACTAGGAAGTAGAACTTGATTTTATTATTATAACTAAATTCTCCAATCTATGTTTTTCCAATCCCCTTTGAAAATAATAGCTTCTATGGCCTCCTTGGTTTAAAATCAATTTTCTAAGGGTAGTATAATATAAAATCAAATTGATCTCCCAATATTCTTATTTAAGCGTAAATCTAGCAATAGCATACATCACTATGGGAACCAGGGTTTGGGTGGGAGCTCGACTGGGCAGATACCTCTTCTTTCCAGTCGCTCCCATAAGTGTGTTCTTTTCCTTTCTTTTGACTTTCTCTATTCTTCCCACCCCCATTTCATACTTTGTAACCCACCTTTTTTATATACATAAATCTGTGGTAGCACTGTCTACTTTTATTTAAAAAAAACATTATTGAAACCAAATACTTTGACAGCGATGCCTCATTCCTCCTAAGAGGAATTGATAAGTACATCAATTTCATCCTATTCTAAGAGGCAAATTATCTTCAGTAAATATATGCAGACCAAGCACCAACAACAGGTCATTATTTAGGATTTGATGAAGGTACCAATCAGTTGCAGGTAAGAAAAACGTTTACCATATCTGTCATTACAAACAGAAATTTTTTTTCCCAATAAGTTCATTAAAAGAATTTCATTAACACATGATACAAGAAACCACAATTAGAAGGGCATAGGAGCACAATAATAATAATCCATCGTGGTATAATCATTCTATATGCAAATTGATATCATGCACCCAAATGAGCTCTTAATTAGTTGAGCACCTCAGAGGTGATCTTCACCATCATTATTATGAAGTGTCATAGGAATTGTTGCCTCTCAGGGTGCATTTTGTAACTAAATTTTCTAGAAACATTGTATTCCCTACATTCAAATGCAAAATTTATTTTCAACTGGTACAGCACAAATTTGACTCTTGGTAGCTTTTTAAGCATATGAGGCCTAAAACCCCACATTTTGGAACAAATAACTGGCATTTTTTCCCCTTCAGTATTGCCCAATATTTACTTTAACCCAAATCTATCAGTCATAAACTAGCATCCAAGGCCTCAAAACCCACATTTAAAAAAATCAATTTTGTTGTCTTTCCCAAATATCTTCTTAAACCCACATTTGTCATCCCATAAACATCACAAAAAAAAAACTAAAAAAAACAAAATTCAAAAAATACATACACATACATATAGAGAGAAAGAAAGGCCACTCACCACAATGTGTCCGCACCCGTGCCGGCATTCGTGCGTCACGGCGCCGGGAGTGCACCGGACTACGCCCCGTACGGCGAGTAAGGGTTCGGCGGAGGCACGTAAGGCTCCACCACCGGCGGCCAGAACAGCTGATGCAAAAGGGGTTTGGGCGGGAGAGGGAAGGGGACTGGGTGGGGGTGGTAGAAATGGTGTTGGTAGGCGGCGTAGGGCGGAGGGGGAGGTGGTAGTGGTGGTTGATCAGAGGCGGCGGCGGCTCCACCGCGTGGGGTGGAGGAGGGGTGAGGGTCTGGGCGGAGCTCCACCTCGTGTAGTCTATTTAGAGAGAGAGAGAGGGGGGGGGGGGGAGGACCGGTGAGTGCATTGGGGGGGGGGGGGGGGTTGTTAGTCGATTATGAATTTTATAGACAAAAAATATGAGACCGGATGACGTGACAATCGAATGGCAGCATTTATAAATCAAACTAAACAATTAATAGATATATATTTTATTTATTATTAATCCAATCAGCTATTAACAAAAATATGAATTTGTAAGGATCATCAATATTTAATAGGAGAGTAAAATATATATATACCAAACAATTAATTATACAATTCGATTTATAAGTAGTGCAGTTCAATTTTCACATCACCGAACTGACAGGACCCGATCCTAAAATTATATTTTTCTTCATAGAGCTTCATATTCAGTTTTCTTTTAATTTGTTTATTTTTTGGGTTTTCAGGTTATTAAGGGTTTTTTTTTAGTTTGTTTTTGAGGGGTGAGACATTTTTCTGTTGTTGTTGTGGTAGAGGAATTGGTGTTTTTTGGTTCCCGGGAGATCCTTGATGAAGTTTCTGAATGATGATTTTTTTTAGGGTTGATATATTTTTTTTTGAAAAATTGATTTTTTAAAGGGTTATCATGCATATACACGAATTCATTGTGAGGGTTTTTTTATTGGGCACATGTATAAAATATTAATATTATCTCGTGTATATGATGAATGATGTATATGCTTGATTTACAATCAATTATTTTTATTATTGTTTATGATATATACATACACATATATAAATAGTTGAGTGATAATATACGGTCCGTGTGAACTCGATATATGCCTCATTTAAAGGAGTATATGCTTTAGTAAATAAAATATATACCTCGTCAAAGGTATTGTTGATAATGTAATTCAAATGATGTATGTAATACTTCAATGAGGTGTATACTTCCTTTACTGATATATATACTCCTTTAAATGACATGAAATACTTTCAAATGAAGTGTATGATTTCTCTATCGATGCATATATCTCTTTAAATGACGTATATGCTATGATATACACGGTCCGCACGGACTGCACCATATCATTACTCTATATAATATAATAATAATAATAATAATAATAATAATAATAATAATAATAATAATGCCTAGATGCCCAATTATTTTGAAAATATATATTTAATCTATTATTTAGTTGATTATAATAATTTCATAATATATGATTTGATTTGTATTTGAATGCTTATATTTCAATATATATGACTATATATGTTTTTATAATGTTTAGGGGTATATAAAATGAACATTATATATTTGTATGACATTTTCATATAACGATTCCCACGGTATGTGTGATAAACTTGTGTTTGAATTTGTTATTGTAAAATATTTGCTTCAAGGCCAAAAAAAAAAAATTAACTCATTTGGTTTCAAGCAGTCTTAGGCATGGAAACCACAATATACACACCAACAAGGACAATAGCAGCTCCAAATGAAAATCAAGCTTAAGAAAGATAATCAAAGTGCATTAATAACAAATAAAATATTCTATATCAAGGAAAAAAATCGCAAATCAACAAATCTTAGATCATCAATAAGGATATCAAAAAATATATGCATTAGGTGAGTTTGACATATTCACTTGAATCATATTCATCCTACCATATCATTCCACATTTGATAAGTATTCCCAAATAGTAGCATAGTCTATGCCAAATATGTACATTGAATGAATGGAAAATATTGGTCCAAATTAATAATCCAAAGCATTCAGTGAGTAGGAAGACAGACTATTCAAGAAAATGCGCTATCTATATCTACAAACAATATGTAAATTGTTTAGCTAGGTGGAGGTGTACAAAAAGAAGCCATGATAATATATCATAAACTCCCACATGACTAATAATGTATGCCAATATTTAAAGGCAGAACTTCCCACATTGGTTGTCCACTTATTCTTTGTGCATCAAATCATGAGACAATTCTATGAAAATTAAAATCATAAAGTAAGTTTGGGATACTTATCTTGCCACATACATGACCTACATTAATATAAAAATAAATTCTATGGCCTCAGAATTGCAGAAAAATAGCATGGCCAATCTTAACTATTCAAAGTTAATTGGAAAAAATTATCCAAAGCACCCAACATGGATGAACAGATGGCTTTTTTTATACCACTCACTACATAATACATTGAAATTAATAGATTGAAAAAATGACACAGTAGCAAAAGTAAAAGGAACCGGAGATAAAAATTTAAAGACACTTTTTATGTGCTAATTTACCATATAATTCATCCAGATTTAACTATCTCAATAATACAATTCTTTGTACTGTCATATTCACCAGTAGATTTTACAGTTTTAACACATTTAAGTTTCACTTTACAGGGAATTTCGTAGTTCTTTATAAATAGTCAATGAAGGACACTGGAAAGGCTCTTTCATTTAAAACAGTTGTTGATTGCAGGTTCTAAAGTAACAAGAGTGAATGAAAAATGTGAACA
Source organism: Acorus calamus (assembly GCA_030737845.1). Classification (NCBI taxonomy): domain Eukaryota; kingdom Viridiplantae; phylum Streptophyta; class Magnoliopsida; order Acorales; family Acoraceae; genus Acorus; species Acorus calamus. The sequence continues at coordinate 25,007,205 of CM060872.1, read as the reverse complement.
CTGGTTACCTTTGAGACTCAAAATGTTATTTTAACTATACATGGAAACTGAGTGTGTTTTGGAGGCATTTCCACCTCATAAGGATCTCACATATAAGAAAAGAAGATGAAGTTACATGCATTGTCAGTTACAACCCATTTGAAGTACTCAAAAGTGTATATTTCATGTAATGAAAAATATTTTCATGAAATAAGACATATACTTGAATAAGTTGTGTTGACCCACTTGTAGGAGGAATAAATTTTACAAAGTATATACATTGTTAGACATTACAAAATTGCATATACACAAAATTGCACACACGGCTGTAAAACAAACAGTGTAACTACGTCCATATGGACTCAAAGGAGTCTAAAGCGCATTGATGTAATTGGAGTCAGTTTAAGCCAATGTTCTTCGTGTTTGGCCAGTCAGAAATGGACGTCCCAATTTCAGGAGATATAGAAAAACAGTTATCCATCAGAAATGGACGTCCCAATTTCAGGAGATATAGAAAAACAGTTATCAGAGCAGAGACATATATGAATTGAAACTCATTTACGTGTAAAAATGGATGAAGCTCAGTAAAAATCCCTGGTCCAGAGGGAAATATTTATCTTGACCTGATTCTCTTCAGCAACATATGCATATTCTTCCAGATTTAAAAATGGTAATCAGAACAGAGACATATAAAGGAATTGAAACCCACTTACATGTAGAAATGGATGAAGCTCGACAGAAAATCCCTGGTCCGGAGAGGGGAATAATTATCTTGACCTCATTCTCTTCAGCAAGATATGCATATTCTGCCAGATAAAACGCGGTAGTGCCTACAACTGAAACCTTGTTCTTTGATTCTTGGTTCGAGCCTTGAAAGAGAAGGTGAATATTGTTCTTAGAAGTAAATAAAACTTCAATAGTACTTGGGAATTGGGATAATGGGATTAATTCTTCAGTGTTTCTAAATCATACATCAAACACAAACACTTAGGCAATGCAGGAGGCTCCTTCACATTTATAAAACTTAATATAATTTAAGTTATCAACTTTTATAGGGTAAAAATGACAATAATTCTTCTAAAATTCTATTTTTCAAAAAAAAAAGAAAAAGGCATGAACAATCAGCCACCTCTCACCATAAACTCCCTCCTATCCACACATTAACCAAAAATTTCAAGCCTCAACAATCAACAATTATGAAATGCCATGTCAGACATTAGATCCAATTGGAAAAAGCAAACCCTAATTATCAATCAATCCAATATCTTAAAACCATCCCAATAGAACATCACTATTTGACATTATTTAAAAAAAAAATTCATTAAAAAAAGAGACTCGGAGACCATAAAAAATCATAAGCCAAGGAAACTTAAAAGCAAAATATCATGAAAAACAAAGGGACAAATCAAATCAAATCTTAATCCTAAATCATGAAAAACAAAACCCAACATCCTCAATAAATATCTCCCAAAATCCAATCGATTCATCAAATCAAAAACAAAACCCAATCAGAAACTTTCCAATAAAAAACCATTAATAAAAGCCCACCACAGATCCCCATTCAACATCCCCAACAAAAAAAAAAAAAAAAAACTCACATTAAACACGGTGAACCCGATCTCCCTACGGAGGAGCCCTCCCACCTTTCCCTCCTCATTCGACGAAGCCGAAGAAGACGAAGAAACCAAGCTATAGACGCTCCGAAACTCCTCACTCCGCTCCAGCACCCACTCCTCCGCCCTCAGGTCCCTCTCGAAATGAATACATTGATTGAAAATAACAAACGTGAGATCATCTGCTCATGTATCTCAATATCTATACTTCTTATCTAACATACATTCTAATGCACGACTGTTCGAACGGAGACAAATCGGTTTCGCCCGGACGCACTCGTTAACGACGGAGAAGATGAGTGTGGAACACTTTAATTGGCAAAATTGCATATAGATCCGTGAATATCTCTTATTTCTAATTAGCTCCCTGAAACACTTTCCGTTCGGACATATTGATAATGGGTCTTTTCATATAGACCCCCGTACTTTGTACATTGACAAACGAACACCACACGTGTTATAAACAAGTCCCTCATATTTACAATTAGGCCCCTAACAAAAACGACTAATTTTGTCTTTCCTGGGTTTTCTGCAGATCCACCCCCATGTTCTCCCAGTTTCACAACTAGACCCTATCTGTGTTATAAACAGGTCCCTCATTCAAATTCTAAGATTTATAAACAGGTCCATCATTTCAAAACATGATTTTTTGGATTTCAAATTTCATGAAACTTATTCAAATATTTTTTAGACCACTAAGATATCCATAAAATTATAAAATATAAATATTTTAGTCACATTAATAAATAAACCAATTAAGATACCCATAAAATTATAAAATATAAATATTTTAGTATATTAATAAATACCAAAATTACAAATAGAATCGGACCTATTTACACTCATAAAATTATTGATGGATGTCTTGCTTTTAAATTTAAAACTTGTTCTGTTTTTTATTTTTTATTTTTTGAATTGATTTTGGATCTATATGTATCAATTTTTTATAGATGTAAAAATAAGTATTTTTTTAGTTTTTCTATGGCAGTGTTTTTTTATATATTAGTAATATATGATGGATTCCATAAATGTAGGTAATTTTTTTTTTATCAAATCACATAATTTTTCATCTCATATAATTATGGTTTTGCTTTCATTTTTTTTACTTTTGATTCGTCTTTAATGTATAACAAATTTATTAGTTTATCGTATTTATCTATTAATTGTTATCTTGTTTAATATTTTATTTTGAATTGTTAACAATGATCATTTGTTCTATTCATTTTTATTTATTAAAAAAATTATATTTATTCAATTATTTTTCTTGATGTTGTTTGATTGTTATCTTTTTTAATATTTTATTTTGAATTGTTAACAATAATTTGTTCCATTCATTTTTATTTATTAAAAAATTATATTTATTCAATTCTTTTTCTTAGTCTTGTTTGATCAAATGATTGACTCGTTTACATGTAATCTTGTTGGATGAAAGCTTAATTTTATTCCAATATTTTTATAATGGCTCACAATTTTTGGGTCCGACAATGTTCCTCATATTCTTATCAAGTTACTGCTATTTTTTATATTGAAAAGTTAATACTACTTATTCATGTTTGTTATTACACGCATTGCGCGTACCCTTGACTAGTATTATATAAAGCACGAGCGGATTGGCGTACCGGGGGCAGTTTCGTAATTTCAGAAGGGGTCTTTTCTGATAAATCCCTCAGTTCTGTATATTTTTGCAAAATGATCATTGTATTTGTTATAAACAAATCTCTTATATTTATAACCAGATCCCTCATAGAAAAAGGTTACTTTTGTGTTTCGAGGGCGTTCTGCATATCCACCCCCAGATTTTATCAGTTTTACAACTAGACCCTATATGTGTTACAAACAGGTTCCTCATTCAAATTTTAAGATGTGCAAACAGGTCTCTCACTCAGCGGACTTCAAATTTCATTTGATGATTTTTCAGACGATTAAGATATTCATAAAATTATAAAATATAAATATTTTAGTCACATTAATAAACAAAACTAATGGTGGATTTTTTGGTGGTATTAGTTTTGATATGTAAAAATGTTTGAGTCTAAAACTTTTAAAAATTAATGTCCATAAAAGAGAATAAATAAATGTTTTTTTTATAATTTTTAGTATAACTTTGAGTTGATCTTGACTTAATGTTAAGTACAGTCTTAAAATACAATCTCAAATACAATTATCACATATTTTATTTTTTTTAAATAGTAAGCATTACACCATTTCAAATTTAATGTACTTATTTTTAATGAATGTTAAAAAATTGTTATATATATCTTCCTCACTTTTGTTATTGTGCATATCTAAATCTATCATCTTCTCAACAATGGACCAGCAAATAAAAATAGGTAATACAAAAATATATGCTAGTCTACTGTGTACTAAAGTTAAAGTTTAGTTCTTCCTAGCTTATCTGTTTTTCACAATGCTAAAAAACTGAAAAATGCCTTTATATGGCTTAAAAAATGGTGTTCATAAAAACATTTTACATTGATTGTTTGTATATTAAAATATAGTGGACTGCAAATAAGCAATGAACCATAAAATTATGCAGTTACAAGCTTTTTATTATATGGTTTTCCAATTGCAAAAAAAAAAATCTGAATTTTATTGCCTTCTACTCTTGCCACTGTTTTATAGCTCTAACAATAGTGAACTAATGAACCATTTTTGAATCGCAGATTTCACAAAGAAAAAAAAAATGTTCTTGTTTTCATATAGATCTAGCATAGATCTAGGGACAAACAATATGAACTGGGTTCCACGTAAAAACTGGATTAAAGTTATAAACACATTCATCCCTAATACTTTATTCTGGCATGAATAGAGTATAATTATATGTTTTTAATAAATAAACATGAATAAATTATATTTATCTTCACCTGATACAATTGACATAACTATTATAGTTTAGCCAATTACATAAAATACAATTATGTGACTATACTTAGTCCATTTAGAGCATTGTACATTGCCATAGCGAAAGTTTTATTGCAATTTATGTGACTATAAAATTTTTAAATAAAAAATGCATTTGTGTATTTCAGTATAAAAATTTAATTTGTATAACGATGCATATTTCAATATGCGAGTATATATTTTTTATAAAAAAATCAATAACGATTATTGATGGGACTTTACACATATATGGACAGGTAGGGATACAACTCGGGCTAATTAGATTGGTATAGAGCTCAACCTGAATCCAACCCAACCCGTCATAAAACCCAAGAAGCTCAACCCAAACCCAACCCATCAAGTTTCATTCGGGTGGGGTTCAATTCGGGTTAGATGCAAGTCAGGCTCATATTTTTTTTCTAAAATATGTTATTCTAAACAATTAAAACTTTATAAAAATCAATGTCCTGCATAAAAAAACAAGAAAAATGAAATTAAAGAATGCTTTTATTTTAAAATATAGAAATGAAACTATAAAAGTGATAGATTCTACATAATATAAATTGAAAATTGAAAATTTTATTTCGTAATAAATAAAAAAATCAAAATATAATTTATATTTAAATTTATCACTCTCTATTTGGGTTTCCAAACTCTTAATCAATCCAAATTAAATTCGAGTTGGTTCCGATTGAACCCGAATGCTAAACCTACACATGTCATATTGGGTTAGATTGGGTCTTAGATTGGATCGAGTTTAACCCGTTCAAGTTACATCCCTAGTGACAGGTGGCCATCATCTTCACACCCCCCCCCCCTTCTCGGTAGTCCTCCTCCGTCCCTTTTTTGTGATAAATTTGAAATAAATGGATGTAATGGACTTTTTTTTATTAAATTATAGTGAAAGCTCAATTTTAGAGTTTAAATGAATAAAAAGATCAGATCAATCCATGACTATTTTTATAGCGGTAAGGTGTGAATATGGTTGTAAATTTTATTGTTAACCACTGAGTTGATGGTATAATTGAAAATCACATAAGTTCATGGTTTAACTAGTTTCTTAAACACTTTTTTTTACCAAGTTGTATATGATATGATTTTTAATAATGGATATTTTGAAGAAAATATTACTTTTCAAAGTCAAATACAAAAGCTACATCACTGAAGGCTTAAGGCTTCAAAACATTGTGCCCTGAATTTGGAAGGATATTCATGAGAAAAAAAACTGTGTTTAAAAATATTCATTCAATATTTGGAATATACAAAAATATTGGATGAATATTTGGAATATTTATTTTCCATTCACACCTACCGATTTCAACAATTAAATGATCTCCCAAAATAACTATATATTCATAACCGAATATATAATCAGATTTTCTTCGAAAACGTGTGTCCCATTTTTTAATGAAGTCAAACCCACCTCAAATATGCAATAATAGTTGATTTTCTTATTTATTAATAAAATATGATTCTTAATGAGCTAATATTAAAAAAAAAGATCCATATCTTGGAAGATTTATTACCATTCAGACCTTTTTTTTAAAATTGCAAACAAATTGATGATCTTGCAGAATAACTATATTTGTCACCAAAGATTTAACTAGATTTCTTCCAAAACATTGGCCCTTTTTTTATAATGAAATCCAGACCACAAAAAATTGCATTAATTGTTAATTTTCTGATTACTACTATTAAAATTATATAGTTTGTTTTTACCTATTATTTTACATATATATGGTTGACAAAACATAGTGATTCTTTTTTTATTAAAAATCACTTAATTCAGCTTTTTTTTATATGATTAATATGTTGCTGATCCAGGATTCAATAAAATCAAATAATATGTGACAAAGTGACACGCAATACAATGCCAGAGGAAAAAAAATAAAAAATTAAACAATGTAGTATGTACCCAAAGTTATTCTAATATTTTGTTTAGAGTGGTTAGTGGCAACTAACAAGTAACGACCATGCAATTTCCGTACATAGAAACATAAATTAAAGTCCCCATTCATCCAACAATAAATAAACAAATATCCACCGTTTGATTTATAATCAACGGTCAGATTATTTTATAAAAAACAAAAAACACTCCCCCATGCATGCATGGATCCCCTCCTGTTAAAAGAATGGAAACAACAGGAAATCTATCTAAGATTCTCGTTAAATAAATTACAACAAACTTTAAAAATCAAAATCAGTCACCAAAAATCAAAGATTTTTAGTCAAAACCCTCTCTCTCTCTCTCTCTCTATAAAAATTCTCCCAGATTTTCTCTTTTTTTTTCTTCTAAAGTTCAGCTCAGCTACAACAAAGCTAAGCAGATCTCTCTCTCTCTCCTTCTCTGTGAACAAACCTTGAATTCCTCAATTGGGTTCTCTTCAAATCCTCCGAAAAAGCTTGCGAAGCCACAAATCCTAACAAAACTCTCTTTTTTGATCTGGGTCCCTCTGTTTTCACCTTCTCGTGCTCTGTTTTTGCTTCCTGTTCTTCCTTTCTTCATTGCTTTTGAGGTTCTTCAATGGGGGAAGACAGGAAGCACATCTGCAGATTCTGCGAGAAGAGCTTCCCGAGCGGGAGGTCTCTCGGCGGCCACATGAGGTCCCACCTCTCCTCCTCCGAACCTCTTCTCGAGGAGGACAACCCGCCTCGGAAACCGTGCTCACCGACGACGCTTTCACCGCCATGCAAGTACTGCGAGAAGGTCTTCCGGTCTCTCAAGGCCCTCTACGGCCACATGAGGTGCCACTCCGACAAGCACCCATTGTTGGGTTTCATCGGAGGAGGCGAAGGAGCGCCGCAACCGAGGAAGAGGAAGCGCGGGTCGCGAAAACCGAGGCAAGACTTCCTCGGCCACTCTTCCTCCTCCGCCTCCCCTTCATCGGTCTCCGAGGAGGAGGCCGCGGAGTGCCTCCTGTTGCTCTCCGGAGGCCACTGCGTGGAGGACCACCACCCATCAAGCACGGATTCCGAGGCGACACCGCTGAGCGCGGATTCCGAGACGGAAGAGGAGGAGGAGGAGGAGGAGGAGAAGAAGGTGTACACTTGTGTGACTTGCGGGAGGACCTTCGACTCCTTCCAGGCTCTCGGCGGGCACCGCGCGTACCACAACAAGGACTGTCCGATGGAGGAGCCCAACCTATCGACGGTGATGCCGAGCAAGGTCCACGGATGCAATGTGTGTGAGAAGGTGTTCCCATCCGGGCAGGCCTTGGGAGGCCACATGAGGTCCCATTTCAATGCCCATGCCAAGCCCAAGAGGGAGAAGGAGATGGAGGAGGAGGAGCCATGTCAGGCGGTCCCGATCACCGGATTGTTCGACCTCAACCTCCCTGCCATGCCGGAGTTCTGAAGTCACTGGTGATCGATTCGATTGTTATTTGGATTAATATTGGTATTAGTAGTACTAGTAGTAGTTGTAAGTAGTATCATTTAATATTGCAACATATCCATTGTTGCAGATTTTGGAGGTTTTTTTGGGTTTTACTCTGATGTGGAATCACTTATATAGTTGGAGCTGGAACTTTTGTTTTTTATTTGGTTTTGTGGACTGAATTGATAAATGTAAAGCTTGGATTTTTGGAGACTATGCTTCTGCTTTTGTCTAATGATGTTGTTGGTGGTTTGGTTTTCTGGGTGTTTGTAATTTAGTTTATATATATATATAGATGGCTGCATCACTCTATCAAAGTTCAAATATGAATTCTGGATTACAGATTTTGGTCTCAGTTAGAATTATTTCACACTGGCTGTTTAATGATTATCATGTTATAATCATGTACCCATTCAATATTTTCTCTTCCCTTGAGATCATGAACATCTATCTCTATGTGCCAAGGAACATTTGTAGCCCTTGAAATGCTTGTTTCATGGTTTGGCCAAATCTTTGATGTCTCATGTCCATATTCTTGTGAAATTGTATCTTAAAACATTAAACAGCCTCTCTCGCTTCTTCTTTTTATTTAATTCAAATATAAATGTTTGGAGGACTTGTCATGGTGACATTCTGAAGATCTTCAAAAAGTTTGCAAAGAATCAATGAATTGTCTGTGATCTTATGAGTTAGTCTATCTTGTGCCGAATCAAGTTTTTTCTTTGAACAGGGAAGCTTGTTGATTTAACAGCCCAGATCAGCATCAGAGCATTTAAACCTGAGCAAGAGCAACGAAATCGATTAACAAGACACCATTGGAATTCAAGACCTGCCCATTGTAATTACCAAACCTTCAAATATTAAGAAACGAGGGCACACAATTGTGAGTAGTTACATCATGAGAAATTGCAATAGTAAGAAAAAGAACTCTGTTTTCACATTCATTCAAGTCAAACATTGAAGAATTAATGGATCGATCCCTAAATAGGTATGTTTACAGGGATGGAAAACTAAAAAATCCATATAAAAAATATATAATTCTAGTTTTAAACAAAAGATTTATAATCTGCAAAGATTTACAATAATACATACGATTAATCATAAAAGAGTTCTCTTTATCTTTTGTTTACTTTAATGTAATAAAAGTATAAAAAAAATTTCTTTCAAATACTTATCATATAACAACAGTAAATTAATAAGGTTATAGAAAACTCAATATATTCATTTAAGTTGAAACAAATATGGAAAGAGGCAAAAATAATCAATAAATTATTAACAATCAATTATTAACATTATTACAAATATTATACTATTATTATAAACATTAAGCTAAAGGTTATTTTTGTCCTTTCTTTTCACTAATTGTGTGACTATAGTTAAGTTAGATTTGATCATAATAGGTGATTAAATGTCAAATTTTTCCATTAAATAAGATTTCTATGGTATACAAATAATATGTGATTTACAATGGTATAAAAATAATTAGCTTATATTTGAATGGTATATACACCCAAAAAAACCCAAAAATTCAATCAGTATGCCATGTTGTAGTCTTGGCCTCAAAGTTAGTTATTCCAATCTTTGTTAAGAGTGGTTGGTTAGTGACACCCCATACAAGTTCTATACATAGAAACATATAAATAAGTATACAAATACATAGAGTTCCTCCCTTCAAGTGACGGTACACTAAATCAACGATTCAAAACCACTCCCATCATAAGTTATCCATCGCTTGATTGAAGATCAACGGTCTACATTACATTACATGTTTATAATAGAATTAAAAAAATATACAGTTGTCCACGCAAGCATAGATTTGCATTAATTAAAAGCAAAACGAACTGCAAATCAAATCAATTACAGAAAACAAAAATCAAAGATTTGATCTTTCTCATTCTATAAATTCTCTCTCAGCAAGACCATCTCCTCAAACTCACCAAACCATCTCTCTCTCTGAACAGACCCACCAAAACTCCCTCCTTTTTCATCTGGGTTGCTCTGTTTTCACCTTCTCGTGCTCTGTTTTTGCTTTCTCCATTGCTTTTGAGGTTCTTCAATGGGGGAAGACAAGCATCAGCACACCAGCAAATTCTGCGACAAGAGCTTCTCGAGCGACCACATGAGGTCCCACCTCTCCTCCTCCGAACCTCTTCTCGAGGAGGACAACCCGCCTCGGAAACCGTGCTCACCGATGACGCCGTCAGCCCGTCACCGCCATGCAAGTACTGCGGGAAGGTCTTCCGGTCTCTCAAGGCCCTCTATGGCTCTATGGCCACATGAGGTGGCACTCCGACAAGCACCCACTGTTGGGTTTCATCGGAGGAGGCGAAGGAACGCCGCAACCGAGGAAGAGGAAGCGCGGGTCGCGAAAACCGAGGCAGGACTTCCCCGGCCACTCCTCCTCCCCTTCAGACGAGAAGCTGCGGACGGAGGAGGCTTCGGAGAGCCTCTTGCTGCTCTCCAGCGGCCATTGGGTGGAGGACCACCATCCAAGCGCGGATTCCGAGGCGACGCCGGTGAGCGCGGATTCCGAGGCGGAGGAGGAGGAGAAGATGCTGTACACTTGCATTGCATGACGTGCGGGAGGACCTTCGGCTCCTTCCAGGCTCTCGGCGGGCACCGCGCGTACCACAACAAGGCCAAGAAGGACCGTCCGATGGAGGAGCTCAACCCATCAACGGTGATGCCGAGCAAGGTCCACGGATGCAATGTGTGTGAGAAGGTGTTCCCATCCGGGCAGGCTTTGGGAGGCCACATGACGTCCCATTTCAATGCCCATGCCAAGCCCAAGAGGGAGATGGAGGAGGAGGAGCCATGTCAGTCAGTCCCGATTACCATTGTTCGATCTCAACCTCCCCGCCGTGCCGGAGTTCTGAATTCACTGGTGGTTGATTGGATTGTTATTCGGATTAATATCGGTGTTAATAATACTAGTAGTAGTTGTAAGTAGTATCAGTTAATATTGCAACCATTGTTGCAGATTTTGGAGGTTTTATTGATGATGACTGATGAGGATCACTAATGTAGTTGGAACTGGAACTTAACTTTTGTTTTGGTTTTGTGGATTGAATTGATTCATGTAAAGATTGGATTTTTGGAGGCTCTGCTTCTGTTTTAGTGGATATCTGAGGTTGTTGGTGGTTTGGTTATACTTTGGTGATGGATTGATCTCTCTCTCTCTTTTTTCAAGTGGGTGAATTGTGTTTTAAGGGGTAGGTGAATTGTGTTTTAAAGGGTAGTCGATGCGGACTTTGATGGATTTATGTGGGCATTGTTTAAGTGATTGACTTTTATAGATTTTACAGACTTTTACAAACTTTCGTAGATTTTTACAGACTTTCACAGATTGACTCTCATGGACTTTTACAGACTTTTGCAGACTTTCACATACTTTTGCAGACTTTCACAGATTAACTCTCATGGACTTTCACAGACATTAGCAGACTTTCACATATTGACTCTCATGGACTTTCATAGACTTTCACAAACATTTGTAGACTTTCACAAATCACTCTCATGGACTTTCACAGACTTTCACATACATTTGCAGACTTTCACAAATCACTTTCCTGGACTTTTATAGACTTTCACACACTTTAATATTTTTTCACATACAAACTCTTTTGACATATAGATTTCTATTAATAAACACAATATTGTTTTTGGATTTTTAAATAATAAATAAAGAACTCATTAAACCTAACATAAAATGTAATTTAATATAGTAAATATCAATCTTCACTTATCTGAAATGCATATTGCTAGAATGTCATGATAAAAATAAGTAATGAAAATAATTGATTGCAACACAAGCAAATCCATAATTCTTACATTCATCAAACATATGAGTCGATATCAATATTTTATACATATTTATATTCATAAAAAATTCTTCTTCATTAAAAACAATCGATCTAAAATAAAAAAAAAAACTTATATTGAGAAAAATCCACAATGAGCTAACCTTATTTTTCTGTTATAGAGAAAAATTTCTTAGAGGGGATAGATGGGTTTTTAATTAGGAAGACAATAAAAAATAAGGAAATATATATAATATAAAAATCATATATTACATCTCTTCAAATATAATAAAATAAAATCATAAATTATATTATTTAAAATAAAATAAAATAAAAGTAGTCATTATATTACTTTAAATAAAAAATAAAATAAAAGCAATCAGTATATTTAGTCATATGTATACATATGCCTAAATATATCTTTTTATTTTTATATATATCTAAACATTATACAAAAAATATGTATGCATATTATACAAAAATAGAAACATCTTCAAAGAAAATCATAAATGTGAATAAAAATATGAAAAACATGGGATAAAAATCATAAATGAGTTTTGTTAAAAGAAAAAAAGAAGAAATATTCACAATACTGGAATAAAAGTCCATGAAAATCCCACTCATTTGGGTGGAATTTTGAAATGACTTTTTCCTTTGTATTTCTCTCTCTAAAGTCCACAAAAGTCCACAAAAATCCATCACTTATGAAAGTCTTCAGAAATCCTGTTTAAATTGAATAACACATGACAAAATGTCTACTATGAGGAGTCTCAATCGAATAACGCTGGACTTTTTGTCCACGAAATAATGTCTCCATCGAATAACACTAGACTTTATGTCCACGAAATAATGTCTCAATCGAATAACACTGGATTTTTTGTCCACGAAATAATGTCTCAATCGAATAATGCTGGACTTTTTGTCCATAAAATAATGTCTCAATCGAATAACGCTGGACTTTTTATCCATGAAATAATGTCTCAGTTGAATAACACTAGACTTTTTGTCCACGAACCAATGTCCTGATTAAAAAATACAAGATTTACAAATCCATGGACATGAACAATTTGTTCATGAAAATCCTAATTGACTACCCCCTAGTTTATAAATTGGATATGTTTTTACTTCAAAAGTGATTTAAGTGGGAGTTATGAATTGATTACGTGTGTCATTCAATTACATGTTATTTGTTTTTATACAACTAACAATAAACATATGTAATTTAAAGGATCTGAAGATTGCCAATTTATCCTAAACTATAAGGATGTTTGTAGGAATAGATTGCCAACAAGAGCTCTTCTTGATCAGATTGGTTTACACATGGATGTGACTTGTCCACTACGTCATGCTCATGTGGAAACAATAGAACATTTATTTTTAAGATGTGATTTCATGGCTTATGTTGGAACCTGGTGCCGCATGATTATTTGCCCCCTCAATACATTTGGCATGGTTCAGATTGGCTTTCTATTTTATCATATGCCAAAGACAAATTTACAGCTGATAGTATTTATAGCCTTATTTCACCTTCAGCAATATGCAGCAGCCATTCAAAACTTAGCAAACAATAGTATCACGGTTAAATTTCACAAGGTTTGTAGAGAAATGGTTGGGCTACCAGAGGTTCTGGCCAGCTCAACATAAATGATTGTGGAACATACTGTGTCTGTGATTCACAGATTTGATCATTGAATTGCCAAATAAGTTGTTGTGGTTCATACTATCGCAGAACATCATCCCATTATATTGTTTCTATGCTATTATAAGGAGAAATGGATTAAGAGGAAATGTATAAAAAGCTGATGGTTGTCGAACATACCCAAAAGGAATTTGCTTGATTGATAGAAGTTCGACATCCAGCTGCCTTTTAAAGAACAAGTTTCTGCTTTGAAACAATTGCGCAGGGAAAGAAAAAGAAACGTTGGTAATGCAGCATCCAAGGATACAGTACATTTCGATTTCTATATCTATAGAAGGCCTGAAGGGTGAGAGAAGCAAATAAAATGCAGGAAGCTGAACTATGAGAACAAGTACACAGACCAATAATGTACACACCTTGAATCAGCTTCTAGCTACTAATCTAGATGACCCATGAAATCAGAAAATATGTTTTGTCCCAACCAAGTTGGTAACATATACAAAATAACTAGTCATGATTATCTGGTAATGTTGATCATGATTATCTCTATAAACTATATTTCCTCCGTTTCTTTCTTCCAAAATTTTACTCAGTTTACTCAAACAACACTGAACACTCTCTCCCCCTCTCTCTTTGAGTTCCTCTGTTTTTTCTTTGTCAGCTCTGTTTTTGCGTTCTTTTCTTTCTTGCTTACTTTCTTCTTATCAATGGAGGGAGACAAGCATCAGCACATGAGGACTTCAGAACCTTCTGAACCACTTCTCGAGGACAACCCACCTCGGAAACCGTGCTCATTCGGGCTTGGGAGGGACTCACCAAGTCATTACCGCCATGCAAGCACTGCGGGAAGGTCTTCAACTCACTGAAGGCCCTCCACGGCTACATGAAATGCCACTCCAACAAGCTTCCCAAGTTGGTTTTCAAGAGGAAGCGTGGTTGCCAAAACCAAGGCGGGACTTCCTTGTAAAAACTGGGTGGACCATTGATCGAGCATGGATTCAAAGGCGGAGGAGAATCTGGTGAGCGTGTATTCCAAGGCGGAGGAGGAGGAGGAGAAGAAAACAATGTACCACAATCTCGTCTTTTGTCAGAAACGGCAGGTTTCCCTTCCCTCCTCGCCCGGTTTCCTTCACAAACTCCCTGAAACATATATAATTTTCATGTCAAACTGTTCTTCAAACAAATTCTAGACAAGACATGTTATTTAGAAGCACATCCACATCAATCAGGACCTCACATTCGCTCATATGTTACATTAAATGGGTTCTATAAATATTCACATTTTGGTTACTATGGATGGATATTGAAAGATGACATTATTATAGTACTTACACAACTTGGTCGAACTCAAATGCACTGCGAAGGGGAGCGTAAGCGCCTTTCTTGACATTAAGCGCTACCAGAGCAGGGTAACCATAACTACCAACACCAACTTGTTTTTCAAGATTAGGACGCTTACCTGCACCTGTCCAAACATAGCTGCAACAAATTCTCAACTATTACTTTTACTTGAAAACAAGATGTGGTCCTACAAATAGTTACTTGGACGGATCAGTTTGATATGATGAATAGTGAAAAAATGCTTAGATGATCATATACATGGGACAAGTCAAGGGGCAAGTCGACGATGATGGTGATTGACACACAACTTGGCAAATAGGTGGCACTTATCCGGGTATAAAATAGTTATAGAGGGATAGAGAAGAATTAGATTATTATCTTGTGGTTGCTATTCTTTCTCGGTATTCATAAACTTTTGTCCTTTGTATTTGCCTTATTGGTATGTAGTTATAAATTTGGATGGATAAGTAGGAGTAGACTATACTTACCTCTCACAAGTATAGTTATTAGGGTTTAGTCCAAATTATCCAGGCATAACTATTACAGTTTATCCATACTAAACAAATATGTTTTTGAGGATTAAGTTTAGTCTCACCTTATCCACTCTTTTGTTTCTGAAATAAATAATGATAATTATCCACCCAAAATAGCAGAACAGTCTTTTCCTTTCGTTTTTCATGTGGAAGATTATAGATTTCCATGATATATTAATAGAGGAACTCCAAGAAAACAAGGTGGAAAGGTCTTTTATAATTTTATCAATACAAAGAAATTAAAACAAAAGGAAAACAAGGAAGGCTGAAGCCTCCAAGCAATCAAAGGTAGCACATGCAATAAACTCAAAAACAGCAGAAGAATCTTAAAAATCCGTTTTCTTAAACCGAGTAAATTATGGCCTGCTAAAGATCAAGACTTATTTGACTGCTATTAAAAAAGAAAAGAAAAAAAACTCCAATCCGTGAGACCTCACAACTAAAATATATAAACCTTCAAGTGGCACAAATCTATGAGACTTGCCTGTAAGGTCTTCTATTAAATTTCTCCGCGACTGACAAGAGGATATCGATGTACTTATTCCTTCCCTCTGCCTTCGAATCCAAGATGTCAGGAAGGAAAGCAACAAAACAAATTGCAGCAGAAGCACACTTCTCTTCCATCACATCCTGAACAGAAGCACAAAAACAAAATTGTATCCGTCATTGAACGAGTTATTTTTGTGTTTCTGAGGAAACACAAGGATCAACATCAAGCACAAGCTTACTGGGCCAGTCAATTCTGTCACTTTAGGGGGTGCCACATTAGTCTCCAGCTGCTCCAGTGCAAATGATTCAATTGCTGAAGCACTTCTTGCCCCTTCATAAGGAAACGGGATGTCCTTGTCAGCACCAAACACCAAGATGATGGGGAATCCTTGCACATTGAACCTGCCCATAAGAGACTGATAACCAACATTGTTAGAAATCATATGATGATGAAAGATGAAAGCAAAGCTGATACTCTCAGATACAGATGATAGCCCAACAGTTAATATAAGGAGTTTACATAGGCCCCTTTTGGAACCAATTGTCAGACTGAGTTAAGATTTTTGTAAAATCAGTTTTTCAGATAATAAGTTCCAAATGATTTTTTTTTAACTTCAGCTTTTGGTTTCGGATTTTCCAGATTTGGTTTTTGTGTTAAAAGTCAACAACAGATTTTATGAAAAAGTTGGATAAGAGAATAAATTGTTCTTGAAAATTTGTTCCAAACGTGGCCAAAGTAAAACCACAATCCTTAAAAGTGAACTTGAAAATACCTTTTCAGCATCACAATTAACATACCCCAATTTCACCTTCTCCTTCAAGCTATTTGCAGCTTTCTTCCACTCAGGTGCCAGCTTTTTACAGTGCCCATAACTGTATTTATAAATTAATACAATCTATTTTAACAAGAAAGTTTTTACAAATTACCATAAATATAAAAAATTTACAAATTTTAAATGGAAAGAGAATACTAAGCAGTAAACAATCATCTTTTTTTTGAGATAAAATTAAACAATCATCTTGCATCAGAAATTTTACTTTTCTCACTATGTAATGTCCAATGTGGGGACAAAATCACAATGTTGAAACAAACACCCCATGCAAATATAATGAAATTGATAATAAAAAAAAATGGAGACAAAGTGTGATGAGTAAAACATAACACAGTTTGCATATTACAAGATTCACTAAGTAATTATGAACAAATTATCGCTTACCAGGGTGCAAAGAACTCCACAATCCAAAGTTCTTTGCTTTTGAGAACTAGTTCATCAAAATTTCCTGAATTTAGTTCTATTGACGCACTCTTTTCATTTTTTTTGCTTGATTTTTCACTTGAGGTACCTGTGTTCTTCCCATCTAATCGCTCCTTCAAAAAAGCCTTGATCTGTAGATGAAACCATCTCAAAATGTCAAAATACAACCACCTTGAAATGCTGTGCTTGATGTATATACATTTTCCCTCTTACACAAATAGGCAACGAGCATTACAAGAACATAAAATAGTTAATCAACAAAATAAATGTTGTAGATAGATCAAGGTGAAATGCATGGTCCCATATGAGCTATTAGGAAAAGGGAAAACCATGTTACATCATCTGTGTATAACTATCAATAACTAGTCAATGCATGATAAATTAATCCGGCAAATAAGTTGCCTGGTGATGTGTATACACATGCACAAGGAGAAAAAAAATGGAATGGAGCATATCCACGTCATCGTCCTTTGAAGTTTTATTTCCTCTCTTGCAAAATATGTCGTTCCTAAGAATTATGAGAGATGATAACGTTACTTAAAGAAGTGGAACGAATTCAACCAAAACTGATAACAATGAATTCTTAAAGACAACCACAGGCCATTTGATATGGCTCATTAAATAAAAATCCCATGAATGTCTTATGGAGAAAATTAATATACTATGGTCAACATAGTATAAAAAATAAGTTTCCAGTGATAATCATCATAAACATAAAAAAAATCATCATAAACATCAAGAACTATATATTTCCAAAACTTTGGTCAGTTTTATGAGACTTATTAAGCATATATACATGTCAAATTCAGTCCTGTTTATAGATTGACTGTGTTGAAGTTTTAATTGTGAATTCAACAGAAGATGCACATGAGAATATGCAAATATTTCAAAACAGAAACTCCTTTCAAAATTAGTGTCTCAACATGAAAACTATACCTACCAAAAACTATTAGATAAATAGAATGGGAAGAAAGTGTTAGGATCGGATAAAATATCAATAAATCCATTAAAAAAATGCTGCACACAAAACCAGTAACAATCAATCAATTATTTTTACGAACCTGTTTGACAGCAAATTCTGCAATTGGTTTAACATCCCTTGGTCCTTGATAATCCACTGGAGGCTTACCAGGTGCGAACAACTTTATTGTTGGGAAGCCCTTGATTCCATACTCCTAAACAATCCCATCCATGACACATTTAGATAAAGCAACACACACTTCAAATCAAGTTGTTTTGGACAGAGAAGTTCAAACTATTTATAACTAAAAAAAGGAAATAATATACATTAAGACCAACAGTAAAACGTGAAAGAAAGTGGAATAATCTTTATTAATAGAGAGAACATTCTTATCATATCGCCTCTAATGCATTTAAAGATAGATAGAAAAGATAGATATTTTTGGTGACAATAAACAATGGTTATTTTTATTTTCTGACTACTTATACCTGAAAGCCCATACCAAATGCAGTGAAAGTTTACATGGTAGGTTTTCTCTTAATTACTGTACTAATATAGCATAATAAAGCATACTTTGTCTACATTTGGACCAAACAGTCAGAACAAGGGTCAAGATATAGTCGAAACCAGGCTTTAAAGGAACATTGTATATATTTTTACAAACCTAATGTGGGCATAGTTTAAACCTGAGCAATGGATTTGTGGGCGTCCACATCAAGAGCAGCCACAGTGGCAACGCCTTTCAAAACCGTAGACCGTAGCCACCTTTTCCCATATCGGTGTCAAAGCTTGGCTATACCAAGGCGCAAAGAATTCGATTAACACAACACCATTGGAATTCAAAACCTGCCCATTGAAATTACTAAAAACTTCAACTAATCTTCAAGTATTAAGAAAAGAGGGCACCAATCCTAACATTTTCATAAAATCAGTACAAAAGTGTGTGTGTGTGAGTCCAATATGAAAGTGAACTCAAAAAAAAAAAAAAAAAATACAATCCATCTCTTCAAAAGTCAAAACCCCAATTTTCGCCCATAAAAACAAAAAGACGCTCTCTTTTTATGTGGGTACCAAACTTTCTCAAACAAAAGCAAATGAAAAACCAAATAAAAAAAAAATCAAGAAAGAATGAAAATTTATGAATGCATGTGTGCTTGTGTTTGTTTGTTGTGTGTGTGTGTGTGAGAGAGAGAGAGAGAGAGGACAAATTCCCACCTTGGATTTGAAGTTGTTTGAATTTAACCCATCTCAATTTTTGTCTATAAAAACATAAAGGACGCTCTCTTTTTACGTGGGTACCAAACTTTCTCAATAAAGAACAAAAAAAGTCAAGAAAGAATGAAAATTTATGAATACACTGCGTGTGCTGTGTGTTTGTGTGTGTGTGAGAGAGAGAGAGAGAGAGACCCAAAAAAGGTAGGACAAAATCCCACCTTGGATTTGAAGTTGTTTGGGTTCAATTGAAGGACCGGAGAAGAAGGTCCGTACGGAGCAGACGCGGGGGCGACGAAGGCAGCGAAGACGAAGAGACTGAGAAGCCGAGACCTCCACATTTGTTCTTTAGTGTCCTCTCTCGATCGATCGATCGATGAAGAAGCAGAGCTCGATATCGACGGGTTTGAGGTCGGTAACGGAGAGGGTAGGATGTCTTCACTGGCGATTTCTGTTGTTCGAAAGAGAATAAATAGGGGATGAATCATTGTTTGACTTTTGAGTAGACGAAAGGTTTCGGAAATATAGCAATCCATGCATCGTTTGACTTTTGAGTAGATTACGTTTGTTAATGACGATGGATTCATTATTAATAAAAAGAAATACACGTCTTAGAAGCTCCTCGAGAGATTGTATAATAAAATATTTAAGTTAAAGATTTAAGCAGATCTTTCACTGGGAAGGTGAATAGTTGGAATAGAATGTGTTTGGGATGAAGAAAAGTTAGAAGTGGAAAATGATACATGCAATTTCACCGTTTATAAGACTGCAACTTCGGTTGCACCTGATTTTTAAGCGGATTGGGTTAGATAAAATAAATAAATATTATTGTTAAATTATAAGTAAGTACTTCTTAAATAAATCTTATTGTTAAAGATTCATTTACGGTGCCCGGCTCACTAATGAAGTGGTCGTTAAATAGATATGCGTATAAGGTGTGTCATGATAGCTTCTAACAAAATAGTATTTCAGATTAATTTCATGTTCATTCACTAAGACCTATTAAAAAAAATGTGACATATTTCCAATAATTATTTAATCTCCCAGATATTTCCATGAGTCAACAAAGGCCTCTTATTTTGCACCGTGCTGTTTTGTCCCTACAGTTGGAATAATGCACTTGTAAAGTAGTAGAATAAAAAAGATCAGATCTCCTTTAAAGGCTAGTTTTTTCTGTAGAACTATTTGAAATCATACCTGACTTTTCAAAATCAGAATTGAACATCAAATAGTGTTAAACAGAACTTTTTCATGGAATGATACTTTTATTATAGATGTAGAATAGATATAGATGGAGGACTACATGTACCAACCAATTAGAATTAGAATGACTTACGTGTGCATTGCAATTTATACATATATGTAAAATTCAAGAGTGTATTTCAATTAAATATTTTCTGTAAAACCTTGTTTGGATAACCACATATGTTATTTTTACCATCAAAATCTTATTTATTAAAAATATTTGACATTTTGTCATTTGTTATAGTTAAAATCTGATTTGAGTGGAGTTAATTATTGACCGTACAAATTAATTAAGCTTTCAATGATCCATTGCCCAACCGGTCCCTCCAATCCCAAATTACTCATTAAAGAATTGAAGTGTCTCATATTAGGTGTTTTTGATAATTTAGTGATTAGAGTCTAGAAAAAAAGTTTCAATTTTAGGTTATTAATTTTCTTTTGCATATTTCAATGTGCATTCAATTAGAAAATATCGTCTCTTTTGAGTTTTGGTGAGGTCAAAATAATTGTTGAGATATTCTGCATTACAATATTCATTAAGTACAATACAAAGAAAATTTTATTTTTTCTTTCGGAATATTTTCCAATATGTATACAAGCTACAACTTTCATGACTTCAAGCTTGTATATTGAAATCAATATTTGGAAATAATTATTTCCATTCACACCAACCCTTTCTAACAATTAAATGATCTCCGAGAATAATTAACTCTCTTCATTCCAAATATTAAATTAGATTTCTTCCAATACGAGTGCCCCCTTTTTAATGAAAGTCAAAACCAAGTCAATTTGCATTAATGGTTGATTTTACAATTATTGCTACAATATAATTCTTCGTGAAATTAAGTGAAATTAAAAATATTGAGTCAATCTTTCAAAAAACTTATTTCCAAATTCCAATCACACCTTTTTTTGTTGGATCCCATCATAAAACATCCACCGTCTAATTGATAATCAACGGTCTGGATTACGTTTCACAAAGACTAAACTATGGTACATCCTTGCATGAGTGACTTTCTTTCTCCCCTATTATACTGGTAAATACAGCTAATCAATCAAAGATTTACATTAATCAAATCTAAATTAAATCAAACAAAATCAACGAAAATCAAAATCAAAGATATCATCAAATAAACCAATCTATATATATCTATATAAACTAGATTCTCTCCATTCCTTCTTCCGTATTTAACTCAGTTTCTTCAAACATCAGTAAAAGCTCTCTCTCTCAGGCCTCTGTTTCTTCTCGTCGGCTCTAATGGAGGGAGACATGCAGCACATGAGGTCTTCCCAACCTTCAAAACCTGTTTTCGAGGAGAACCCACCTCGGAAACCGTGCTCATCACCGCCATGCAAGTACAAAAAATGATAAATGATAAGCAATGATATTATAACGTACACTTGTTTTTTATAATAAAAATTTAAGAATGATGATACAAATTGAAGTTCCTGAGAATAAAATTGCAAAATTGAAATAACCTTCATTGAAGAATGCATGTTACAAATCACTCAAACTTTCATAGCACCATGGGATGTCCAAACACACTACATACCAAAATGTAAAAGAGTACTATGGAATTCAGATGTGTTACCTGACCAATGCTTTGATGTGGTTCTAAAAAATGTGCACAATACAGTTATATGCTTTATGTCATTCATCCACTCACCAAACCAATATGAATGGAAAATTGAAGTATGGTTGTTGGTCTTGGGAAGATGTGGGTTCAACTTCGGAATAGGTGTATGGAATTATGTAGTAAGAGTACGAAAGATAGTAAGCTTAATGGGATTCAAATGTCTGGATCATGTAGTCATTTCCTCTTTCAATATCTGGATCATTAGTACATGATCATTTCTTCAAATATATCATTATTACATACATTCTCTTGAGCTTGTTTTCTTTTGTGGTACGCCTGGCTCTTATTTGATTCTTTTTTTCCTCGTCAAATTGTCTATACCAATTCTTCCAGTATCCCTTTTTTTCCATTTTCAATAATAATATTTATAATTATGATGTATGCATATTAAAATGAGAAAAGAATATACATAACAATAATGAATGAACAAATTATAATATGACATACTATCATCATTGCAATCATAATGAATGGACAAATTATAAAATTTGGGATTGTAATGTACACAAAACAATAATATTCATACTAAATTGTGGTAAGTATTCAGATAATTATTGATAGGCCATCTCCTTGAATTTTTTTTTTTTTTTTTTGACCTGAACAAGGCGAGAGTCCCTAGTACATAACAAACTATTATTTACCGGGCCAATAAAGGCCCAGAGAGCAGTGGGCCAAAGCCCACGACACCAAGCCCAGAGGGCTGAAATTCTTTTCATCAACTTGCTCAGGGCAAGAATTGATCATGGCATCCCCATCTCCTTTAAAATTGACAGCATGGGAAAATGTTGAAAGTAGAATTCAATATTTAAATTAAACAAAATTTCTTTTTTGGTAAATTAAGTAGCTGTAATAATTATTCCCCCCACCCCTACTTATCCTAATTATATCTTTATTTTTTAACTTTAAATCTATATCATTTCTGTTTTTATTCAATTTTGTATATACATCTACTTTTTTTTCAGATCTATGTATATATATGTATTTTTAATCTATTTGTACATTTTTTTAATTGTATATCTACATCTGTTTAAATCTCTATTTACATATGTTTTATGATTTTTGCCTATTTTTATGATTAATCATTAGATTTTTCATGTAGAGTTTTTCAACCAAGCTATTATGGGTGTATTTTTGTAAAATTTTATTAAATTTTATTTTTTTTATTGATTTGTATATTCTTGTTATTAAATTTTCAGCTCTTAAATATTATTGTCAATTTTTCAATGTTTCCAATGAGATATGTAATGTAACCCACTTGTATAAGAATTATCATTACATGTCTCAAAAATATTGTGTTTATGGTTGAATGCTCATCTGAAATTGCATGTCATCTCATTAAATTAAATCATAAAAACCAATGGCAATCAAGAGAGATGTAAGATATGAAACTATGTGTTGCGCTTAATATCATAAAAAATAGTTTTGTTGTTTTAAAAAAGCTGTATTTGTTTGTTGATAGTAATCATCGAGAGATTTTTGGGTGAGTTTTATTTTTATGAATTTTTTTATTTGTTATATTATTTTAGTTATCTTTTATTTTAATTTTTTATGTTTTGAATAATCAGGCTATTAATTAAAGTCATTACATATTGTTATTATGATGAAGGATTCACCCTTGGTCGTTTGAGCCTGGATCAGATTTTTATTTCTAACAAAGAACCGTGGAGATTAAAGTTCTCTTTCTTTATCGTAATTTTTTTTTGTTAGGTAGTTGTTTTTTATATTTTGTTTTTCATGCTTAAATTATATATTTTTTATAGTTAATGCCATGACGAGTAATTTACCCTATGGACATTATGTATGTTGATTGGTGAGCTTGAATATTTCAAGAAATGTGAACTTTAGGAAAGGTATAAATATAATTAAAATTTTAAATTTCTTTATTTTTTTAGATAGTTAAATTTCATTGTACATTTAATCTAGGTCTCCTAAAATTTTAATCCTCAAGGTGTTAGTTTTTTTTACTTTTTTTTAGAGGAATGGAAGAATGTGGGATCAGCAACACATCTCAAAGATTACAGGATGTGGAGGAATTGTATTTCAAATATTACAGAATTCAAAGATTGCTCATCTGAAATCACAATATAAGCTGTCGGCCCCACATTCTTCAATTCCTCCAAGAAAAGAAAAAAAAATTGACACCTCCATATAACTCTACAATGTAACTTTACAAAGGCATGAAAGCCATGAGGACTACACATTTAGGAGACTTAAATTAAATATACGATGAAATTTAGCTATCTAAAAAGAATACAAGAATTTAAAATTTTAATTATATTTATAACTTTATCAAAGTTCATATTTTTTGAAAAATTCAAACTAACCAATCGATATGCATACTTCATATCCATAGAGTCTTCCTCATGACTCGTCATGGCATTGGATATAAAAACATAAGTTTTTTTATCAAAAACAATTACCTAACGAAAAAAACTTATGACAAAAAAGGAAAACTTTAATTTATAACGGTTCTTTCTTATAAATAAAAATTTCTTGATGATTTTATAAGAGATCACGATCAACAAACAAATACGACTCTTCTAAAGCAACAAAATTGTTTTCCATGTTATCAAGCGCAACACATATATTTCCACATTTTACATCTCTCTAGATTGTGGTCGACATATATTTTTATGATTTAATTTCATAAGATGAAATGCAAATTTAGATGAGCATTTAACCATAACCAAAATATCTTTAGAGACATATAAATGATAATCCTTATATAAGTGGATTACATTACATATCTCACTGGAAACATTGAAAGATTGACAACAATGTTTTGAGAGTTGCAAATTTAACAAAAAGAACATAAAAATCAATAAAAAAAATTTAAAAAACATTAAAATTTAATAAATTTAAAAACACATACCCATAATAGCTCAGTTGAAAAACTATGCGAGAAAAATCTAATGATTAATCACAAAAATAGACAAAAAATCATAAAACACAAAAAGAGCAATAGTCCTAATTTTACACAATATTCATCTAATCCTCTAAAGATAAAAACAATCAGAAACATGGTGGTAACAAACATCTTAATTTCTTTTTGCCAAAATAACTCTGTTCATCGTCAAAAAGAAGCCATCAAAAGAAGAAAAAAAAACCATCAAATTTTTTCACACTTCCAATCAATTTCAATTCAGGACTGCCCCCGTATTCATGACTCCTAACATTCACTAATACACACAGTTTGAAAGTCTTCCAACCACAAAGGCAAAACCTCCATCTCACAAAGGCATAATAATCCAACAATATCAAGAAATACAACACACCTAACCATCCAAAAGCACTGAGAGCTATGGACCAACATAAAAGCTAACTGATAGTTATAAAAGTACCAAGTGCAATATTAACTATTAGGGAAAAAAAAAACACACATGCAAGACTAAATGGCCAAAACTCAACAGAAAAAATTGCAATGATTAATCACAAAAAAGCAAGTACTAACACAAAGTGCAAGTGTCAACTACTTCTACACGATATCCATCTCCTGTCTACGTATTTAAATACTTTGGTTTAGTAACTTCAATTAATTTACAGAATCAAACACATTTCAAAACACTACTTGACTTGAAAAGATTGACTTCCTTGTGCACTAAAATATGAAAAGACAAATAATGTTTCCATAGCAAAAAAAAAAATAACACACAAAATAAACCATAAGCCACCAAAGAATATCAAAAGCAGTAAATTTGCAAACCACCTACACTACAAAAGTGGATGACTTACAACAAGGAGAAGCAAACAGTGTCTTCTAAGCCACCAAAATCATGTCTAACCAAAAAATCTACAGAAAATTGTAAGGACAAGGATATAGTACCACAATAAAAGATTATCAAACAAAAAGAATTGACATTTATTAAATATGGGTTATCTAACATGCATGTATTAACACAACTACGTCGTTCTATATAAATACTCCCCTTAGTGGGTGGATCGAAGCACACTCAATGCGTGCTCCATCTTATGATCCTTGTGATCTGCATGAAGGAAAATGATGAAGTTAATAAGTGACAAGTTATTTGATAGAAAAGGATGAGGTCCCCTCAACAAATACACAAGCAAACACATAAAACCCATCCCAAAATGTCAACCACACACACCAAAAGAGGGGGGAAATATTACAAGATGCATACAACAAACACACACACAGCCACCACCACAAATACTAAGAAGGGGGGGGGGGGGGGGGGTGAGAGGAGAAGAAGAGGGAGGTCAAGCAAGGCGCACACACACACACTTTCCCTCTCTTTGATTTCTCTTTTCCTTCCTCTGCTTCTCTTCCTTTCCTTCTTTTTCATCTTTCCTTTATCACAGAGAGAGGCATGTGAATGAGTGTGGGGGGGAGGGGGGTTATAAATAGAGGGAGAGGGAGCAATTAATCCTCAATTGATTCTCAAAAAGGTGGTAGGTTGGTTAGGTGAGGGAAGGTGGGTGAGATTAAGCAACACTCACCAACACACATGAGATATCTCGGGACCACACTCGGTCACTCATCTACCCACTAATACTAAAGTAACGTTTGGAAACACAGTTTAAAAAGTTGTTTTTAATTTTTGTAACTTTATGCATATTTTTTTATGATGTAATGATGATGATTTGAGGGTGTAATGATGATGATTGCTTTATAAAACACAGATTTCGAGACACAATTTAGAGATAAAATCTAGTAATGATGATGTATTTAAGTTGACATGTTTGATAACAGTTTTTAGCTTTTAGCTTTTAAATGATGATATATTTGAATTGATGTGACTACAAAAACTAAAAACTGCTTTTGAATTTTATTGCCAAACATGACCTAAATCTAGATACCCTCCGAAACTATGAATTTTCTTAAAACGATATCGGAATATAATGAAAATGTTCAAATATGTCAAAACGAATATAAGAACAAATATGAACTTCGATTTTAAAATTGAGCTCCCCAAACTCTTATAATTAATAAAAACAAGATATTTGACCTTTAAAAAATGACACAAACATATATAACATATATATTTCAAACTACCATGTAACAATCAACACTAATTAACACAAAGAGAAAAAGACTTTGACACATTTAATCATATTTCTCAAAAACTCAAAAAATGATTATTTTACAATAAAAAGTTATATCAAATATTGAAACTTGTATTTGACTCAATTAGCTATTTATTAGATATTATTCATTCATCTTTAAAAAAAATTATTAATCTGAATTAGTTGAAAACATTTTTTCATTAGTAATATAGATAAATTAACGTTTTATATAAAAAAAAAACAATGATGTAAAAGAGTAAAGTGATTGGATTTTAATTTGGGTGATTTTTATTACAAGTTTTACCAACTGAACACATCTCTCTCTCACCAAATAATAGATTTCACTTTTTCCGAGGGCGGCATGTGATTCTTCTCATAGGTGACAAAAAGGACATTTTTTTATTTTTCTTTTTGGATTTGAAAAAAAGGAATTTTTTTATTTGTTTATTTATTATTATTTTTTATTTTATACATAATTCACTTTAGTATATGAGACATTTCCAAGGTATTCCACGCATGTGATTGTTATTGTACTGTCACTTCACAGAGAATAAAAAATTTATGGATTAAAGATATAATATGTCCCTCTAAATCTAAATATAAGTAACTCCGTATAAATATCTATTAAAAATGGGATAGAAATATAAGTTACTAAAATCTCATGAAAACTTAAATTTTCATTCAAATATAACAAAATATTATTAGAAAATTATAATATCATGTAATTCAATAATTGTAGAGATATTATAGTTTTTATAAATAATAAAAGAAATTTACTTTTTATAAAAGATCAAATTAACCATGTATGACTTTTATATTTTTTTCATTCACATATGGACATTGTTTAGAAAAGTAAAATAGTTAATAACAATTTCGTAATTTCATAATGTATGTTATGGTTAATCAAAACATTTTGGATTAGGATTAATTCCTGCAAACAACAGGATGTATATGGATTTTTCAAAGTTTTCATATGTGTTGTGCACCTACAATGATTTATATGGAATGGCATGGGACATGACAACCTTTAAATAAATTTTTTTTATAAATATATTTTAATGACCATATATAAAACATGATAGGATACTCACAAAAAAATATGTTAATGGTTAGTAAAATTTTAATTAATATTGCTATTTATATGCCCCGAGTGATAGCGTGCGGCGTGCGGTCGGGTGCGGATTCAACGTGAGTCGTTTAATCGCGGGTCCATCGCATCCGACGGTCGATGTGAATCGCATCCGACTATTCAATGCGATGAACCCGTGATCGACGATCCGTGATCGATACCGCATTTGATCGCACGCCGCACCTAATCACTCCTCTTTGTATGCCCACCCAACATGTATTTTTTTTCTCTTTATATGCCCACCCAACATGTATTTTTTTTCTCTGGAACCAAGGAGGGTCGGACTGACAACAGACAGTGAGACAGATGGCCAAAGCTTGATAAATCAAGTACAAGAAATTATATTGCTTTTCAAGAACTTGCAGCATCAGCTGACATGCGAAGAAGAGAGAGAGAGTACTCTCTTTAATAATGTGATAATGTCTGGTACAACATGAGAGCATCAAATATTTATGATTATGTGAAAACAGTCTATTAACTCTTCACTGTGATATTAAGACCCCAACAACCTGGTATTATCCTTCATACATACTTTCAAAAATTATTATGTAAGTAACTAAATTAAAACTAATATGTTCTTAACAAATCTTAATACATTGCATATGTGATGAACTGATTAAGTCGATGAATACTTTTCATCTTATTTAAAAGATATCAAAAGATCAATTAATGTGAAAATTATTCTTCAAAAACAAGTACCTTGTATACATGACTCCAAAATGTGTATATGACAAAACATAATCATGTGTCCCTCTAGCATGCTAGGCTGAGGGCCTCTGCTGTTTAGATTTAAAATCTACTAACTTTACAGTAAATTATTTTATTATTTAGATATTAGTGCACCAATAATACAAATTGGAATTTGATTTTCACAACCACCCCAAGCATTTCTACAATCATAAATACAATATTAAATTTTTATCAGGGTTAGCATACTACCCACAGTGAGAATTTAAAGGTAGCCGTGTTCGGTTTGCTTGCAAGGGAAGAAATAACACAATAATGGCACCAATTTCTGAGTTTTTTATTTTATTTCTAAAATCTTGAAAAAATATATTATATCACTATGTTTAGAGTGTGAAATTGAATTATTAATCTCCTATAATCACAACATGATATGTAACCATTCATTCAGAAGAAGTGATTTTTTTGTTTGATTGATTTTTTTATTGTTTTTGTTGAAAAACAAGAAAATGACCTTAGTTGTGCTATTCACATTGGACTTCTCTCTATTTATGCATTTCTCTGTTTTTCAAAAAAAAAAATCATTTCATTTCTAGACAAAGGGTATCTCTCTATCTCTATTTTTTTTGTAAAAAAAAAATAACATAACAATTATTTTAATAAAATTTTAAATTACAATAATTTCTCCGCATCAAGATTTTTTTTGTCAATCCGTACGGATGAGAATCTTGTCACGGGGCAAAAATCGAACCATAATCTCTTATTACCCGTTTGGAATGGGTATAGGTTTTATTTTTAGGTATACATTTATCTGAGCATAAATTAGTATAAATAAGGATAAATTAATTTTGTGTTTGGTTGTGTTTTGAATTATTCTCGTTGATAAATGTAAGAATAAATGTTATGTCGTTTTAGTAACATGTGAATAAAGTATGGATAAAACTTTAAAAATATAAAAAAATAATGATAATTAATTTGACAGTGGGTCCACATATTTTTTTGATGAAATAACCTATGATAACTTTAATTATAGGGATTGATTGGAATCCATATATCACTTTATTCTGATATATTTTATCAAAAATTATTTGAGATAAATAAACACATCAAAATTCTTATCCGAAATGATCTGGACGCTTATATCCAAAACTTAAAACAAACGGGCTTAATGAAAAAGCATTGAATGAGTATCTCTGACAACCTGTCCTGTAAAGTTGTAAAGTAATGGTTCACTGGATAAATTTACCAATATCAATATCACTCAATACTTTTAAAACCCATTTCTATGCATGGTAAAAAAAGTAATGCCTAGTTTAGACTTATATGCCGCAGGCCCTTTTTATCAATGTAAAGTAATTCTTAGTTTAGACTTCTATTGACAACCTGAATGCCTAGTTGTACAAAAAAATAATAATAATGCCGCAGGCCATTAATTATCACTTATATGCCCTTTTTCGTGAAAGAAGTGTGGGTGATTTTTATTACAAGTTTAGACTTAAGTCTACTTTTTCTCTTTATAATAATATCCAGTTTTTTTCCATTCTCACCTATCATTCAAACTCAACATTAAGTTTGTCAATCAAACAAATACGGATCAAATAAGCCTATATCTGTAACCGGACTAAAAAAAAATATTCGTATTCGATATCTAACGGATATTGAAAATAAATATCTGTGTCTGATTCAAAAATCCAGATTCAGATAATTATCCAAAATATCCAAAAATTCAAAATAAATATAGAATTATTAAAATATCTAAAGATCAATTATCCAAAAATTAAAATCATATAACTAATATTTAAGATATATAAAAAATCTAAAAATGATTTAATATAAAACATAAAATTATAAGTATATACATAAAACATTACATACTTTATAGTAAAAATAAAAATAAAAACTCAAATTGATCCGAATAATATAAATATAAAATTAATTAAATAATATAATAATAATATTTTTTAATACGAATATTTTTTGGATTAGATACAGGCATATCCGTATTCAATCCGAAATTTTTCAGACACATATATTTTTTCAAATACAAATACAAATTTTTCGGATATCGAATATTTTCTGAATTTTCATATATAAATTCAGATTATATACAGATATTTTTTTGAATAATTTACATACTCATTATCTCTGAATGACTGCAATTATTAAATATAAGCCGTCTGAGATTAATAACTCAATAAAGACATTACATTTTCTTTTTGGAAAATATAAAAAAACTATCAATATTATAAATAAGTCTTTTTTAAAAAAAATTATCAAAGATATATTGATTAACAATCTTGTAAAATACGGATTATACAAATAAAATCCTTATGTAAGACATTTTATATTACGGAATGTCAAAAAAATCTCAAAGAAACTTAAAATTTAGGAATATTAAAAAATCGAAGTGAGTCTTATCATCATTCCATGATCTATAACCAATCATTGAAACATTGTTTTAGCGTACAGTCCAGTAAAATTATAAAATGTGTTTTAGCGTAAGATCCAACTTCAAGATCCACCTATAATATAAATAAACTTTTAATCCATGTGCTATGATCATTTGAAGACACTTATTATGGTGATCTACCTTTCACACAAATAAACTTTAAATTGTTGTGCTATGATCAATTAGGACACTTATTATCGTGTTTACTCTTTTCTTTTTTCACCCTAGCATGGTTGCTCATGTTACTCCTCATTTGTATAATAAATACACATGGACTTCTCATTCAACAAAACATAAATAAAGGTACATCTCATATACGACTCTACACTACATTATTTCACTATATATACTATAATAAAAAATTAAATTAAATACATTCAATTTACATAAATATGTACATCATTTTATAATAATAAAAATAATATAAAATTTGACATTTTTATTTATATAAATACTAATTTAAACAAATATTATATATGATAATCAAGATAACTTGGATCTCAGAAGATTTAACATGTTTAATATATGAGATTTAGATATAATTTGAAACTTTTGTAGACTAACAGGGTATAATCAAACACTAACTGGATGTCATCTCAAGTGAATACTTCATTTATGGGTGCGACTATTACCACCCCTTGTTTTTTCTAACCCATCCCGTTTTCTTCCCTACCTCAATAAATTTTTAAGGTTTTCTAACCCACCCCTAGTATATATATAATGATTTGTTTCACAATCCCACCCCAAACATTTTTTTTACAACTCTCTCTCTCTTCATTTGCTCTCCCTCCCTCTTGTTCTTCTCCATCTCCTCTTTTGCTCCCTCTTTGGCTCCACCCGCCGTAGATGCTCCCCCTCCAGCTCCACCTACCGCCGATTTGTTTGCTCGTAGGTGCTCCCCTCCGGCCGCTCTCTATTTTCGTGCACAACACACTCATCCATCAAGGTAGTGTGTTCACTTCAATATTATCCATTTGTAATAAACATGCAAATGTTATCCCCTTAGATTTCAAGATAGGTTTCATCTTAGATTTCAATGTTATCCCTTTGCTTTTTAATGTATTTCTTAAACATTTTTTTAGTAAACCTAACCCTAGTTATAGGATAGATATTTTTTATATTCTAAATGGTTCATAAATTGGTAAAGGGTAATGTTTACTTATTTCACCTTAAATTTGAATAAAATAATCAATGTTGCTTTTACTTTAGATTTCAATGTTATTCCTTTGTTTCTTAAATTTGAATAAAATAATCAATGTTGCTTTCACTTTATATTTCAATGTTATTCCTTTGTTTCTTAATGTATTTCTTGAAACCATTTTTTTAATAGCAAATTTAGCCCTAATTCTATGATAGACATTTTTTATATTCCAAATGATTCATGAATTGGTCATGGATAATGTTTACTTATTAAAAATGTTTATGAAATGAAAAACATCAATTGATTGAGAGAGACTTATAGTGATAAGTGATTGAATATTATTGGTACATTATTTATCTAATACACCAATAGTGAATTACACATTCATTGAGAATTGGATTGAGTTGGATCAGTTGGTATGAAAAAGTTAATGTGAATTTTTGCTAGACAAAATACTTTTGATAATACCTAAGAAGTTGAAAAAAATGCATGGATGTTT
Organism: Acorus calamus; assembly: GCA_030737845.1. Lineage (NCBI taxonomy): Eukaryota > Viridiplantae > Streptophyta > Magnoliopsida > Acorales > Acoraceae > Acorus > Acorus calamus. Next base: position 24,974,317 of record CM060872.1, on the reverse strand, counting down.
GACATTGAAGTTAGTAGGGTAATTAAAAGAATGAAAACTTTAATGCAATATGAAGTGAAAGTGGTACTAAAATATTTCTATTCGTTTTATATTATGAATGTAAATAACTTTAGTTTTTCAAATGAGTGCAAGTAGAGTTTGATCCATATCGTAGGCCACTCCTAGATTATGCCTTCATCAAAGAGTGTTTGTGTATTAATCTTATCTTCGAGCCATACATGCTAGACAAGGTAGTCCGACAGCTTGGGCATGATCAAACAATCCCAAAAAATTCAATCCGACCACGGGATACAATGAGACGACTATGATAGTCTTTTGGGTTTAGTATGGGTTCTGGAGATGCTTTGAAACAAATGTATTTTATAGGTGTTTCGAACAAATGAATTTAATGTGGGTTTAATATGTGTTTTGGGTTTAGTTGGATGAAGTTGATTTTTTACCCTTTTATTTTTTCTAAAGGAAGTATCATTGAATGATTGATATTTGTCGTGTATTGGTTATAACAAAGAATGAAAAAATAGGGTATAGTGTTATGTATTAGGTGGTTTGTGAATAATGAGTTTAAGTTTACCTTACATTATTTGACCATATATTTGCTAGATAATGAAAAATATTGGGTGATTTATAATGATATATAGCACTGCTTTTTAGTAAATGATTTGTATGATTGACTAATTCAATATTCATTTTATATTGATTATGGCAATCTTCTTATTTTTTTGTGCAGCATGGCTGGCTCCAAAATTATGCATTCCACAAACATCATCGCATCAAATATGTCAACTCGAATATTTGACAGTGATGTATCTTCAAGTTCAAACATTTCATTTGTTGAACAAGCGGTTGTGGAAGAGGAAGCAAATGGGTCACAGGTAGAGGAAGACAACACGCATAGACCAGTCAATTTAGAGATAGATGCAGATAGTTTGAAAGAACCTTTCCCGGGGGGACAAAAAACAAACGAAATCTTGATCGATTATAGATACAATGTTGTATGGGTATTGATAATAATAATGTTTTGGGTTTGGTATGAGTTTTTGACATATTTCGAAACAAATGTGTTTTGTATGCATGAGTTTTGAAGATATTTTATAAATATAATGCGTTCACGTGTTATGGTGTTCTCAATGAAATGATATTTTAAAAATATTTTATTAATACAATGCGATCATGTTGCTGCTAGCCCAGATTTTATGCAGTACGGCTATGTGAAGTCGACCTGGGATATAAGTAACGACTTTACCAAGTCGAACGAGTTACAAAGAGGGTCTTAAGTCTGTCTAACCCGTTTGACCCTCTGAAATCGAGTTGGGATATAGATGACGACTTTACAATGTTGAACGGATTACAGAAAGAGCCTTATATCTTTATGACCCGTTCGACCCAGTGAAGTCGATCTGGGATATAAGTGATGACTTCACAACGTCGAACGGGTTACAGAGAGTGTCTTAAGTCTCTGTGACCCGTTTGCCCCTGTAAAGTCGATCTGGGATAGAGTGGACGACATCACAATGTCAAACGGGTTACAGAGGGGGCCTTAAGTTTATGTGACTCGTTCGGCCCTGTGATATCGACCTGGGATATAGGTTATGACTTCACAAAATCGAATCGGTTACAAACAGCGCCTTAAGTCTCTGTGACTCGTTCAACCTTGTGAAGTCGAACTGGTCTTGAGAGATGACAACACAAAATCAAACATGCCATAGAGTAGGGGTGGGTGAGATTTAAATGAGGGATATAAGGGGTGAATAATACAAGGGGTGGGTTAAGTTCAGACGGGGTGAGTTAGGTCGGAGCTCACCCCTAAAAAAAATTCACATTGTTGTTTTTAAGCGGGGTGAGGTGAATAACTAAGTGGGTGAAAATATCGGTGCCCTTCATTTATACATTAAGCAAGCCTTTCAAAAAGAGAAAGCCAATGAATAACCACGCTATTTAGAGATAATTCTTGAATCTGAAAAACTTTGTTGTGTTCATAGTTAAAAAAAAAATTCTCTCAGTGACAAAACGCTTAACAAGTATTACTCAAGAATCCATGAGATATATATAAATCATTTTAGAAAAATATTACACTTAATTATTCTTGCAGTTACTTGGTTACTTTTGCACACCGCACACATTTTTTTAAAATATGTATAGTTATCTCATGAATTATATATTTTTATAAAAAAATAAAATACATGCTCAAATAAATTTAATACAAACATTTTTATTGCATAAAGTGGCATAACTTTTTTTTTTAAATAGTAAATGCATAACTTATAATTTTAAATGGATGACATTTCACACAACAAAGCATATATTATGATAAAATGGGTATTTTTCATTTAACAAGGTATATAAACTCATTTGAGGTATGTGAAATTACAAACATACGATTAACAATTGGATAATGTTACGTTCAACCCCATTTCCAACTTCAATTTCAGTTTATATGTGTTTTGAATTTTTTTTAAAATGATATACATCATCTAATGAGGTAAATGCTTTTATAAAAAACAAAGTATATACTTCAATTAATTGCATTGATGTATTTATATAAAATGTATAAAAATTATTTCAAAGCATATGTCTTGTTAATATGAACATATATGTCGTTAATTTTCTATCGACGTATATAAGACTGGAATTGAAACTAGAAATGGATTTGGGTGTAACAACGCCCATAATAATTTCAGACCTTTAAAGAATCTATGCACCATGCTATCCAAACAACATTGTAGTGGTTATTCTGTCTTATTCCACACTATTCCCCTTTTATGCCACTACAAAAAGCAACCTCTAAAAAGGTATCTTAACACCAGTAAGTATGAGAGAACAAGCAACCAAAAAATAAAACAAACCAACACAAGCAGGCATGAAAATTGAGTTCCTTTATAAACAGAACAAACTTTACATTCACCAATAGATGCAAGTCAAACATAAAAACTTACCTCTCAGACTAGCTTTATATATCACAACAAGAAGTGCCACTCACAATTTTCATGAATTCCATGAAAAGCCACCAAACTCTCCTTTAGCACATCCCATGGAAACAGAATCACCAACTCCCTCCCCAGCCTCTGGTTCAAAATCTTCTACAAGTAAAAGAAGGCTTTCATCCCAGAAGAATATACAAAGCCATTTCAGTTTCAGCACCCCTTATCATCATCCCATGCTCCCTTCCCAAACACCTCCTCAATCATATTGTATGTTGGCAAGAAATCCATCTCCACCTTCTGTAGGCACATATAATCAATATCCCACGCCCTAAGGTCACACGGCCCCAATACATACTCCTGCTCGGGTTCCCCGCTCAACGCATTGTTCCTACTCTCTCCACCATGAAAGCTCTTGTGATCCTTGTCAGCAGGATCAAGAGAGTCCGATCCTTGGTGCTCAGTCTCATAAGACGTGCAGGAGTCATCTTCTCCACCATCTTGGATATTCTTCTTCCTCTGGTCCTCAGTAACATCGTAAAGAGTGCATTCATCATCGTCGTCGTCATCACTATCAATGCTATGATCACAATCATCATCTAAGTCTGAATCACGAGGAGATTCTACCACAGAGGGGTCGTCGTCATCCTCAGAGGCCAAAATCTCATAACGATCACTTTGTTGCCACTCGTCATCGTCACTGTCGATGTTCAGAGAAACGATTCGGTTCTGCCTAGCCCTCTTCTGTAGCATGAACACATTGAAATAGTAGCGGACAAGTTCCTTGTAGCTTCTGGAGGGGAAGACCTGAACGAGGTAATCCCAGAAGTTCTTGCCCATCGACACAGGGTTCGAGAACACAACTTCATGGAATGTGTGCTCCTCCTCCTCGATCCATCTCTCGGATACACCTTCTCCCATATCAAAGAAACCCAAGTCCCTAAACCTCTCCAACCCAAGTGTCCTCATTAGTTCCCCTTTGGCTTCACTGATGTGCTGTCTCACACATCTGATGGAACCCTCATCCAGGCATCCGCAATCCTTTCTTCCTAGACCAATGTCACTGGCATCTTTAGAGAGAGTATCAGACATGGGAACTACAGGAGTCCCCAAAAACATGTTTGTTGCATCATCTGTAACTGTAGAACCATGTGGAACCCATTCTGGTATGTTTACTTGATGGTTAGGGCCAATTGGTACAAGTTTTCGATGGCGACTCTCCATAGGGCCCCACTGAAGTTGGACACCCACTTGATAATTGGGTGAAATAGTTGAGCGTTCTAACCTAACATCTTCTAGGGTTATATTGGGCATGACCTCATGCATAACACAAGATGTATCATTCACTAAAATCTTTTGAGCAGCAACTGGAGGAAGTTCGGATCTGTTATTGTTTACAAACCTATCCTCATAATGAGATGCATGGAAGCTTTCTTCTCCTTCAAAATTGTACCAGAATAATAATGTAAATTAAAGGATTCAGTTCACATAGTTCGTCATCAGTGGTAATTCATATTCATTTTACCTGAAACATTTAGTTTTCCTGGTATTTCACCAAAAGGCAGAATCTCATCAAATGAAGATAGGTGGCATATGTAATCCTCTTGTCTCGGATGTTTGTGCCCCAGTTGGTAGGTCTCATCGTCTTGATAAGACCATTTGTTATGTTTGAACACCATGTTTGGCCTGAAAGACAAATAATTATAGAGAAAAATTCAGAGAAGCACAAGCAATTATAAAAGAGACTTTCCCAGAAACATCACAGGCAGGGAACACCAAATTAGCTAATCTATGAAATGGTACTGAAAGACCAAAGGCTGAGTTTGTGTTCATATGTGTTAATTGATGCCTTCTTTTCCTAGCGGTTTTCTTTTGGTTTTCAAGAGAAGGTCCATCAAAGATCAAAAAATGATATGTAATCTAGAATTAATGCAAAACATCAAACACCTAAAACAATAATGTACTTATAATCCTTAACAAGTTCACTGGGACAGCATAACTGAATGAATATTTTGAAGATAATTTACTTCGCGAAATCTACGAAATCACTTTTCTTTAAATTTCTACGACAATAATCGATGATTTCACAATGATCCAATGTTTAACAGGTTTGAAATATATCTCTATTTTCTTTTAGGAATGATAGAAGCCTAGAAAAACAAGATACTATTCCTATCATGCACTCACCAAAATCATAGATATAACATGTATTATAACAAAAGCCAAAGTCCACACAGGCTCACAGAACCTCAAATGAAACCATTCTATTTCATGAGATGCCAAATCATTACACCAACTTCCCAACCACCCAACAAGCATTCATCCATTAGCCTTTTCCCAACATAAAAGCCAAGCAGTTAAACACATCAAACCTCATTATTTGCAAAACGCATTTCAAAAATTAAGAATGCAAGGAAAAAAAGTCATTGCCAAAAATAAAAAACTTTCTAAATAATTGTATTCATCAACCTTATTGCTCTAATTGATTATTAATCCAAAATTCTATAATAGGATTTTTGCATATATACCACCCAAACATGCCACTTATTTTTAGTAATTTACTAAATATGTCAATAAAACAAAATTACGTATATTTACTACTCTAGTTAAATTTCATTATATTTTTCTAAATATGTCTATTAACACCGTTAAGACAAAGTGAAAGTCCAAAATAGCCTTAGCATGTCCTTTTATATATTTTACACTAAAAAATACTTTATTAATTATTATAACCTTTTAAAAAAACATTTTTACTTTGGGTGTGTTTGGATGTTAGGTTAAAACGTTGGGATTCTTAAAATACTATGTTTTAAACTTAGTTTTTGAAAATAATTGTTTTGTTAGCTTTTTAATTGTTATATTTTTTAACCTAAAAATGTAAGACAGTGATTGAAAAAACTAAACGCTGAAAATGTTTTAGATCCACGTTTGAAAATCTTTAGTTTTTCAAATGCAGAATCTACCCAAACGCATATCTCAATGGAGCTTTTGAAAAAAATGGAATTTCAATTTTTTCAAAATAAAAAATTATTTTTAGTTCAACAAAAAATTCGCAAAAAAAAAAGCACATATACCCTCCAAAAGTATGTTATATATTTTTATAATAAAAAAAGTACATTTCACATCAACAAAGTAACTGAACATTATAAATTTTAAACAAAAATAAAATAGAATTAAAACAGAAGTAACTTTAACAATGACAAAAGCAGCTAATGTTTACCTCCGAAGAACTGTTGAATAGCGCGTGTTAAAGATGAAATGCCAAAAAAATAAATAAAAATCAAATCAATATGTAACTTTTTTAAACCCTAACCCTAACGAGACAAGAGAAATCAAACCCTGAAACGAACGTGAGAAATCAAGATATATTTTTCACAGAGGGTAAATCGAATAGAAATCTAATCGAACTCCAATCGAAGAGAAATATCTATAGATCAGTCAATGAAAACCTAACCCTAGATCTGATTTGACAAACGACGGAAATAAAAGCCCCAAATCGAATGAATTCACAGAATAAAGACCTGATCGGTCGATCTGTATCAGAGAACAACAGATCGGGATCGAAAGATTCAACCGAATCCCCAACCCTAGATTTGGATTGACGAGACGGCGAGATGTGAAATTGGGATGGATAGAGAGAGGAGAACGAGAAGAAATCGAATACTATGATTGGATCGGTAAATTAAATCGATATCCGAGCCAAATCAGAAGATTTGGGGAGGAAAGAAGGGAGCGATTGAAAAAAAATTAGGGTTTCAGATCCCCTTTTCGAGAGCGATTTTTTTATTTTTATTAAATTTTATTTTATCCACGTGTAAAAGTCCTTTTCGCAGTAGTGCTATAGTACCCCTTGCTTGTACGAAATTTACTAGACGTGGAAATGTATTTGGTGAGGTATAAGAAGGTAAGTGAAGGGTAGTTTAGGAAATATATTTTTTCACGTGAATTTTTCTTTGTTTATATTGTGATAAGTCGGATGTGAGCCATCCGATTGGGATGGAAAATGAGTAAATGATTTTCACTTTTGGGCCTCTAATTTTGGTAGGCGCCGATACATTTGACTACATTTTTACATGAAAATACAACACTTATTTTTATTTATTTTTTAATAATAAATATTACCTAATAAATTATATGTTTTGATAAAAAAAATATATGATCCAATTTAAATTGAATGAATTTATTTTTAATGAGAATAAGAAAATATTTATGAAGGTATATACATCATTTAATATAATATATAAGACTATATTTTGCAGTAGAAAAAACTGAGTGTAACAACACTCTTTTTACATTGAGCGCTATTACACTCAGTTTCTTTTTACAGTACTATATGCATTCGTTACAAATTTTGTAGAGCATAAATCTCGTTAAATGATATATATGCCTCATTAAATTTATTATTACTCTTACTAAAAATGAGTTCATTCAACTCGAAATGGAGCGATATACACTTTTATTAAAACATATTTTTTATTAGATGATGTTTATAATTTTAAAAAAATGATTGTGTGTGATTTGAGTTTTGATCGATAAAAATAATTGAGCGTAACATTTTTCTTTTACATTAATGATGTAGTACAATATATGAAATTAATGAATGTATATATATTTTTGTATAAAAAATTGTAAAATATATACATTCAATATAGATAAGTATGTACATTATTTTTTACAAAAGAATGTGTTTAATTAATAGATTGTATACTTTAAAATAAAAAATTTGGAAATTTGCATGGGTTTAAATGTGACTGCGAACTAAATGCAGTTATACATTTAGTCTATTTTGCTCTCTTACAAGCTACAAGTATAATATCGTATAAGTATTTATTCCACACTGTATACAAATTATACATTCAATTATTATGATTATGTCTGTCATTTTTTTATAAAATAAAATACTTTATTGACCGAGTATATGATTTAAAAAATCAAAACATTTCCCTTTTCCTTTTCCTTTTGTTTTATGAATATGAAAGGCTCGTGCGAAGTTTTATTTTTTTAGTAAAATTTAGTTATATATATAAAGAAGTTCAACCAACACTATTGTTGCCCGCGTCGAGTCGTCAGTGTTGTCTCACCACCACCAATGATGTCTAGGTCATTATTGTCAGGATCCTCATATATTATGTTATATCCATATCCATTTCAAAATTGAATGATAAATAATATATATTTATCAAATGTAATTAAACATAAAAAATCCTCAAATTAAAAAATAAATATACGCAATCATAAAGTTTTCTAGCTGTCTCGCCCCGCCCACTACCCCAGTCGCTACCCTCCCTATCTCCTTCACCCGTTGCTCCCCCCATAGCCACTTTTTCTTTTTTTTTCTTTTTTATTTTTTCTCTCTAAAAAAAAGGGTGGAATTTCATCATTATGGGTGACTCGACTGTGTTGAGATCCTATCCTCCGTAGTAGAACCAGAGGATCTATACCACAGTAAATGGCTGTCTGGGTATTTCTATTTGATTAAAAAAATAAAAAAAATTTAATCAATCCTTCTATGTAAGTTTTTTTTTAAAAAAATACATGGCTCCACCCCCCTTAAATGATTTATATTTAATGATTATTAGTTTCTTAATTAATGCGTACATAAGCTAAAATATGTATCACTTGAAATATCACAGAAAACTCATATGAACCATATGTAAAAGTAACAACGTTCTTAAAAAATCATCTGAAATTATTTTATCCAAAAATTTTAAGCCCTCTTCGTAATAGAGGATCAAAACCCTAGTTTTCATTTTTTTTTTCTCTCCCTCTCTCAGTCTCTCTTTCAATTGTCTCGTTCTTCCCTTTCGATCGACCTAAATATCGCCCCTTTTATTATACTTTGTCCGTTCCGTGTATTTGCTCCTAGCGTTTGGACGAACCAGTCTAAATTAGGGTTTAATTTTTTCTTAAATCTCGTCCATTACACGTTGAATTGGGTTCGTCTGGTGGGGTTCTTACCTTTCTCTCTCAAGAAATGGCAGCCGAGGCGGCTTTGAAGACATGGGTCTCCGACAGGCTCATCTCCCTCGTGGGAATGTCGGAGCCGACCGTGGTCAAGTTCGTGATTGGACTGAGTAAGTTTCGATTGATCTCGCCCCTTTTTTTAATTCAATCTTTGTGTAGTAGGTTCAATTGGGTCTCTGATTTTTTTTTTCTAACCAAAATTCAATCTTTTGCAGCGAAGAAATCTGTGTCGGCCGCAGACATTGAAAGTCAGTTGGAGAATCTAGGGCTCCCGTCGATGAGGGATACCCGCGTTTTCGCGGAGGAGATCTTTGCAAAGGTCCCGAGGAGGGAAGCTGGCCCCAATGTGAGTTTTTTTTTCATTTTTTACCATATATGTGATTTAGCACTTCTTTAACAAGTCGTACGAAAGTTAAATTTGTCTTAGGATCAATTAGTGGAATTCCAATGGGTCTATGAACTTTTGGTTAGAATTTATTTTAGCACATTGAAAGTAATTGTTGAATTTTATGTTGGTGACTGACATTGCTCCTAGTTGATTTTTGTACTTCTTTAACAAGTCTTAGGAATGTTAAATTTGTTTTAGGATCAGTTAGGGGAATTCAATTGCGAATGAGTCGTCTCTATGAAGTTTTGGCTAGAATTTGTTTGAGCACGTTGAAAGGTAATGTTTGAATTTTATGTTGTGACTTGACATTGCTCCTAGTTGATTTTTTACTTCTTAACAAGTCTTAGGAATGTTAAATTTGTTTTAGGATCAGTTAGGGGAATTCAATTGCGAATGAGTGTGGGATAATGAAATTTTGGTTAGAATTTATTTGAGCACGTTGAAAGGTAATCATTGATTTTAATGTTGGTGACTGACATTGCTCCGCCGTTGATTTTTTGCTTTGTTACATATGAATGGAAAAAAAGGTAACATTTGTGCTGCCTTCTTAGTAGCTGGTTTTGAGTGGGTTTCACACTAAATCCTTATTTCTGGGGTTGTTGTCTGAGAATTGGTGTTGTGTTGGGTATTGTGGGTGTGTTGGGGGCCTTTTAGTTGTTCTTCAGGAAATTATTGGATTGGTGGTAGCATTTATGTTTTCTTTCTTTCTTTTTTTTCGCTCTTTAAAATTTTGGAGAATTACCATTGTTCACGGGGATTTTTTTAATTAATATCAATAAAATCATGGGATTATTGAAAATTCATGGCTTTTTTCCTTTCATTATATTTCCTCCGGCAGAACTATCAACGAGAAGAGAAAGAAGCAGCAATGATCGCGAAGAAACAGATGTCTTATCAACTGTTGGAGGATGATGCTGACGGTGAGAATGATGATCAACCGCCACCTGCCGTTGTTGTTCGTTCCCGGAAGCATTTTCGAACAAAGACAGAAACTTTGGAAAAAGACGATGACGATGAGGTACTATATTCTATTCATAATGATAGGCTTTATTTTTTCATGTGAATATGCTAGGCAATTGTTTCAGTGTTTTTCTCAATGTTTTCTTACTTTTGTTATGACTGGTTGCTGTTTGCAGGGAATCACACTACAAGATAACACAAGGCAAGTCCGAAGACGAACTGAAGATGATTTTGAGGTTTGACATTTTCTTGGAAGTGGTTATCTTTATGTGCTTGTAGTCTGTGATGTCCAGTGGCATGATGTTTTAGTAATGGCTATACTATTGTCAGTGCTGTAGATTTTAAAAAAAAATATCTTGTCTTATAAAAGGGTACAAAACTGAATTAGACATGCTTCCTATTGTTGGATGCAATTTTTTTTCTTATTTGTGAAGGGATGCTAAATTCTAGAAGTGTGCCAAGATGTTATTTGACATATGGATGATAGAGGTGTATAAAACCATTCCTGTGGCCTCAGTAATGAAACATAAGTTTCCACATATGCAAAACTAGTGCATGTCCATGAAAAATCCTGAAGGCACAAGCTAAGGAGGGGGGCATGCATCCTGTCCGAATTGTTATTTTTGCTAGTGGCATATGATATCTAGGTGGCATGGTCTTTAATTATGAATTTTGCTTGTACTAATCCTTCTTATCGCTTCCCTTTTTTCACCTTGATGATGATGATGTTGCATTTTCCAATTGCCCTACAGTCAGAGGAAGCCAGGATGCGTGATCAGGAGGAGAGGGCTCAACTGGAGGAGAAATTGAGAGAAAAAGATGCAGCTGCAACCCGAAAGGTAAGCAAAGAAGCTTATATTGAGCTAAAGTGATATGTACATGTCTACCGTGTGATGGGCAGTGTGCATCCCTGCATCTGTTGAGCATCTTGAACAGTGACACATACTCCAAGCATCTTCTGAGAGAAAGAATGCAATTTTACTTGAACATTGAGTATCTAATCAGTTAGGCAGTTGAAGGACATTAAGAAATTGATTTTTTCCCTCCCCCTTTGGAACTCTCGTTACTTATGAAAGCAATGCTTCCATCTAACCGGGCTTGAATATTTTTATAGATTTTTCATCACAGCCATTGTTTTATCTGAAATTTAGTTTTTTTGCATGTTGAGAAACAAAACTTATTTTGTAGTGCTGAGTCTGTTTTATCTCGAGTCATGATCTAGAAAAACGGAGCTGCGATATCTGACATGTGCTTTTGGTGAATGCTAAGTGATAAATTGCTTTTTGTCCCCCCCCGGGTTTTTTTGAAAATGACTGATAAGGTTTTGCATCCCATTCCTAGTATTGTTGGTTCCCACTCTTATATATATTCTTTTGCCACTTCTCTGAATTGTTTGAAATTTTCTCATAATTTAGATTTTTTTCTGTTTAATTAACAGAAGATGGAGCGGAAGTTAACCAAAAAAGAAGAAGGTACAATCCTGAAATCAGCAAAAGCTTTTTTGGTCCTCTTCTCGATATGTTCTCATCTAGTTGTCACTTGACAGAGGAGGAAATTCGAAGATCAAAAGCTGCTGATCGGAATGATACTTTAGACCTCAGGTTTTCACACTCTATATTCATATTTGTTATTCTTTTATACTGCAAAGAAATCTTTTTCCTAGTTCCACGCGTGTGAGTATTAGATAGGACTTGGGAGATGAAATTCTCAACACACCATGCATGTCTGATGGCCTATTAAAATTGAACAACTCGGACCATGCTGAATCTGGTGGCCTATTGAAATTTAACATCTCAGGCCATCCTGACATCCCCCTCTCCCCCCCCCCCCCCCCCCCAAAAAAAAAAAGGAGGGGGGGGGGGGGACAGGGGACAGTTTGACATCACATGGGAAGTGTGAAGTTGGGCCTTAAGTGTGTCGCTTGGAAACCAAACTGCCAATGTCACATCCTTACCAATAGGAGGGTTGCCTTTTCTGTTTTACTCCTATCTTCCATCTACATGCATTGCACCCACTTTTTGGATTATTTTTCGATTTTCATCTGCATAATTTGATGCATTTTTATATGGATTTTTTCATATATCTTAAACTAAAGCATAAGAATAATTGAGTTAATTATTAGAGTTTGTTAAGGACTAGCAAAGGAGAAGAAGCAATACATTGAGGGGTTACTGTACTTCCACGTCCCCCCCCCCCCCCCCCTCCCCCGTTCCACTTTTTTTCATTTTTTTGCATTTCTTGTTTATGACCATCAAGGCTGATATTAGCCTTTTTGTGCAATTGGTTCAGGGAACTCTCAAGGCAAGAATATTTGAAGAAAAGACAGGAAAAGAAGCTTGAAGAGTTGAGGTGCGTTCAAACAACACATATTCATTTTATTGCATTTGAATCTTTCAAGCTTTGCTGATGATGCATTTACCATTGATGATTCTTCTATAGATTAACACCGCTGATCGGATTTCAGACATTATTGTAATTTTCCATTTTCTTTGTTTTTTTCCTAACTGTATCTTGCTAATTGCTAATGTAGGGACTACATAGAAGATGAACAATACTTGTTTGAAGGCGTCAAGCTCACAGAAAGTGAAATCCGTGATCTAAGGTACTTCGATCTGTATTTGCCTTTATTCTCGAGAGCACTCAGAAACTAATTTTCATGCAGACTGGTGACATTTTGTGTACATTTCTATTTTATTCTTGTTATACTGATTATCATTCTTCCCTGTTCATTGATGTGCTTTTGCTGGAAAGATTGGAAGTGATTTTTCATCTCTAGAGCTATTTATTATGCAAGCATATTTAGTTCTCCTATATTTCTAATATAATATAGAGTTGATTAGTTTGTATTGACATAATTACAACAGCTGCATTACGTACTTTGGTCTTACGATATCTAAGAAATATTTTAATAAATTAATTTGGAACAGTGATTACATTCATAATGATATTTTCCTGGGTTATGGCACTGCTTGAGAGAAAAATAGATCTTGTTGAGTTAATGAGTTTATTGTTCATAAGCTGTAGGGTATAGCTTTGTGTTGACTGCTGATTGTTGACTGTGTCCCTTGCTTCTATGGATATTGAAGCAAGCCATTATTATTTTTTAGTCTGATGGTATATAGACAATTATTTGATAAATTATAATATTAGACAAAAATACTATAAACTTGTGGACCTGTCTTCCCAGCAAGAATATTAGGTTCACATGTAGTTATGTTACAGCGCAAAAGGTGTATATCTTATTTGTAGCTTAACATGGATGATGGTAAATTACATTTACTTAGTATGCTGAAACGCTGAACATTGGCTGCCTGAGCCATGCTGTCTCAGTTTTGCTTTATATAAAAAAAAAAGGATTATAACGAGACGGGGTTGGTTGTGGTGCCCAACTCAGAATCCGAGAAAGCTCAATGGCAATTTTTTTTTTTGGATAGAAAATGGGGTTGCTCCATCGAAATGTTGAATGAATATCATGATTGACTGTCAATCTAATGTCTACCAAACAGCTGAAGTTATGTTCTTTTTCATATTTGGAATTTTTTTTCATAATAATTCTCTGACAGTTGCATATTGGATATTGTTTTTCAGGTACAAAAAAGAAATTTTTGAACTTGCGACGAAGCAATCACAGGCAGTTGATGATATTGATGAGGTGATTAATTTATTTTATGGATTTTAAACTTAAGTTTGTAGTTCTGTATAATTATGTTTAAGTTTCAGCTGTTATTGGGCGGTGAATGATAGAAAGTTGGCATGTTTGTTTTTATGTAACTCATTTAAAATATTGTTCAATATTTTAACAAAAATGAGCAGATCAGTGTTTGTAGGACGGGGGAAAGAGCATTTTTGGGGCTCATTATATTTTTATAGAGCAGTTGGGTGGTCTTTGTTATCACTGTTCTAGCAGACAATTCATCCCCCGAGTCCCTTCTTTAGCTGGTTTGTTTTCTTTGGAGAAAGACCTTTGCACACCACCCCCCCCCCCCCCCCCCAATGCTGGAGTTTACCACTGTTATTTAAAAATCAATACAACTTCCATTTATGTGGCTGGGCAATTTTTTGCTCTGCGTTGTTGGGTGTGCAGGATTCAGGGTCATAGTTTTATCTGGTTGGGACGGGATGCCCGCAAGAGTTCCTGTTTATGTGGCCGGGGCATGATGGTTTGGGTGTGGGGGATGTCCCCAACTCATTTCATCATATTTTCTTGAGCTTTGGCTAGTCCCCCTCTTGTACTTGTATATCAGATTTAGTGGTATAATATCAATTATATTACAGGTGGTGTGCTTCCACCTTTCTTTAAGAATAAATACAGATTGCTTGTTTTCAAATTTTCTTGAGAAAAAGAGGGGGAATGAAAAATGAAGAGATGCCTGTTTCCGTCTGCATTTTAATCTCTTTTACAACCCAGATATTTCCATTATAGAAAGGGCTCACTACTAATAATTTTGAAATGCAGTATCGGATGCCTGAAGCATATGATGTTGATGGCGGTATAAATCAAGATAAAAGATTTGCTGCAATACTCCAGCGCTACAGGTTCTTTTCTTTTATTTCTAAACTCTGCCACTATGGGCACTATGTTTAACATTGTTTATTGTCATTCATGCTATCATGCATGCTGTGTGAAAATACCTTTTAAACTGTACTGTGGTCTTGATGTTTTTGTGTCTGAACAGGGACTCTGGTGCTGGAGATAAAATGAATCCATTTGCAGAACAAGAAGCATGGGAGGATCATCAAATCGGTAATTCCAAATGCCAAACTTTTTGTCGCCTTTTTTTCTGTCACAAATCCCATGTGTTTTGAACTTCAATCTATTTGGTTGCTCTACCTGATAAATTAATTGTGGATCCTTCTGACTGAATTCAAATGATCTCCTTGTAGGAAAGGCAAAAATGAAATTTGGTTCAGACAATAAGCCTAAAGATGATGAATTTCAGTAAGTTGTTACCTATTGTGTGCACTCTTTCTTTGATCCTTGTTAAACCTTATCAAAATTTGAAAGTGCATCTTGTGGACCTTTTTCGATACCTAACTGCAGTCATATGAAACATCTTGGTAGAATTTTTTTTTTTTTTGCCCTTGCGGATAACAAGTATACTGGGGAATTAATTTCTTTATCCTTTCCATTGTAATGATTTTAGGTATGTTTTTGAAGATCAAATTGACTTTATAAAGGCATCTGTTATTGATGGTGTTGAGGTATGTTCTGGAATGCCCATTGTCAGCTGCATGTGTTGTCGAATCTTCTGCTGCTTAAAATCATTTCCTTATGGGAGGTTTTTTTATCTGAACAGTTTGAAAACAAATTTCTTCCGGAGTCTCCTGAAGATTCCATTGCAAAATCAGAATTGGAGAGGCTTCAGGCTGACAGAAAAACTCTACCTATCTATCCGTTGCGTGATGAACTTCTGCAAGCTGTTAATGACTACCAGGTTATACAAAGTTCTTCTATTTGATGTCTATTAAATTTTTAAAATAAATTTAATGAGTTTAGGGGGAAGTTATATATCTTGCTATAACACCTGTTAATATGGGATATTAACAATACATGTTTGTTGCTTTTCAAATAAAAACAATCCATGCTTATTGAAAAGATTTAGCATCATTTTCTTATGTTTTCTTCTGTTCTCTCTCTATCTCTCACTCACTTTTTACTTCTTTTTTTTTTTCTCATACTTCTTTTCAAAGCCATTGTTTAGAGCAATGATAAAGTTTAGTCTTCCAGGACAAAGTCCTGGTTCCGAGTCTTAAGAGAGGTCACATTGTAAAAAAAAGGTTAAAGGTTAGGATCATATTCTCTGCTCCATGTTTGAAAGCTATGGGTGATGACCCTTTTTATCTTCTTTTCATCTACCTGATTCATAGGGTTTGGTTTCCTTGTGGACAGTTTCTATGTAAATCATGAGTGAAACTAAAGGATGGGACTGAACTATGGCATCAAAATTCCTAATTTGGAAACCCCCATGGATGGTAGTATTAGGATATTACAACAATGAAGATGCTGATGTGGATTATTGGTATATGTTGACGCTTGATATGAATAAATAGTGTACAGGGTGTAGGAGTGAATATTGGTGAAGTACTGGATGATGCTTAGGTGGATTCCTATACCGAGGAAGGGGCCAACTTTAAAATACATGGGGTATGGATGATGGACACACGTGTTATGGGAAGTGTGTGGTGAGATATGTTTCTGTAAAACTGACACCAGACCTTGGATAAAAGCTGATAAAAGTGGCTGTGATGTTGGTTATTGTACTGATATTGACAGTTCTATTCCTCACCTCTTTTACTTTTTTATTTATTAAATGGGTGCTGCCCTGGGTTATACCATCCTTCATGGATAGGGGAGGTGCTAGCCAACTAATCAAATCTTGGTTTGCCTCACCTCTTTACATGATGTCTAACTTTTTTATTCTTCCATTTTTATTTTATGACGAGGTTCCATCAATGGCTCATAGCTATTTTTCCATATTGTGTTAAATATTAATTATTATTTTTATTTCTTGGATGCCCAAAAATATTTTCCTTTTTTAACTTTTTTTGTTACAGGTTCTTGTGATTGTTGGGGAGACAGGATCTGGAAAAACTACTCAAATCCCTCAGTATCTTCATGAAGCTGGATACACAAAACGTGGGAAGGTATTGTTATTACTATTTGATTTTATTCGAACAGATATACTAAAGGAGTATTAATTATTAATAATTGTTATTTGAGATCAAATATGCACCCATCTTTTTAAGCTGAATTTTTTATGCTCAGTTTATGGCCTACCTTGTTAAAAGGTTGCTCATGTTGTGTTTGTGTCTAAATGAACATATATTTATATATGTAAAGTGTGTGTGTGTGTGTGTGTGTGTGTGTGTGTGTGTGTGATGTGTGTGTGTGTGATGTATGTGTGTGTGTGTGTTGTTGTGTATGTCTCTATATATGTATGTATGGCGTATATGTACACAAACAGGATGTTTCTGTTGTTATACCCTTCCCTGTAATCAGTGAAGCAACCAGTAAAGGTTGAACGATAAGCACAAAGCAGGAATAGCCTCATAACTTATAGCATAATAGGAACATGTCCTTATTGCTGAGAATTGGTCTATGTCAATGGTATTGACTTAGAGGCTTAAGCATTAACAATTATGGAAAAATTATACATGCATGTGTAGCTTGTTCACTTGTGTGCAGTGCTGCCATGTGGGCTTTGGCATTTCGATGAGTAAAACAGAGTGCCTTTTAAATCTGTGGCAATATCATATCATATAATAAAAATGTTAGGGCGTAAATAGATCATGAATATGAACAATTTTTATTTACATTCATTTGATGGATAATTGAATTAAAAAAATTCAGATATGAATTCAATTTAGTTAACCGGCATACCAATCATGAAATGCAACTCCAATTGCTAGTTGAGATCTGTGTCTGGGTTATATGTGATTTGACAGCAATTTAGCCCATTCACACCGTAGACACCACTTCTCTTTGGCACATGTTCTTGTTGAAATGCTTATAGGAATCATCATCATTGCAATCTCACATCTACATATCTGGTCTGAGTTATTGCTTGACATCAATTGCTAATAGGCCCAATACACACTTTTTTTTTGGAGGAGCATCATGATTCATGAAACTAAAGTACTCGATTGTTCACCCATTTATCACATTTTACAGGATCTCTTTCTCGCTGTTTAGCCATGTAGTTACCTTACACTCATTGCAGATAACTCATTAGTTGTTGAAATTTATCTCTTGACATTTCTTCTCAGATTGGTTGCACCCAGCCACGACGTGTTGCTGCAATGAGTGTTGCAGCTCGAGTCTCCCAAGAGATGGGTGTTAAACTGGGGCATGAGGTATTTTTCAATGCATCTGTTTCAGTAGTAGTGCATGTAATTTGTTTAATCACAGCTTCCACACCTTTAATATCAGATTGTGTACTCCCTTGTCTCCATGTTAAACTTGAAATACAATCTTGATCAAATTTCCACTTATAGGTTGGTTACTCTATTCGTTTTGAAGACTGCACTTCAGAAAAAACTGTTATAAAATATATGACTGATGGAATGTTATTGAGAGAGTTTCTTGGCGAACCTGACCTAGCAAGCTACAGGTGTGTGGAAATAGAATCTCTCAGACCTGGTATTTACATTTTTTTAAAATGTGCGATATTGACACTTTGTTCTGACAATATTTCAGTGTTGTGATGGTAGATGAGGCGCACGAGAGGACACTCTCAACAGATATTTTATTTGGCCTTTTAAAAGTAAGGAAATGAGGTATAGCTGGTCAATATTTTCCCGTTTCTTTTGTTTGGATCCTGACTTACAGTCCACACCTCTACAGGATATTGCACGTTATCGAACAGACCTTAAATTACTTATCTCCAGTGCCACTCTAGATGCTGAGAAGTTCAGTGAGTACTTTGATGCCCCAATATTCAAGATCCCAGGAAGGCGTTATCCAGTGGAGATACATTATACAAAGTCTCCTGAAGCAGATTACATTGATGCTGCAATCGTCACTGTTCTACAAATTCATGTCACACAGTCTCCTGGTGATGTCCTAGTTTTTTTCACTGGACAGGAAGAAATAGAAGCAGCTGAGGAGATCTTAAAACACCGTACAAGGGGCTTAGGAACAAAGATATCTGAACTCATCATTTGCCCTATATATGCTAACCTCCCAACAGAGCTTCAAGCTAAGATTTTTGAACCTACTCCTGAAGGGGCCCGAAAAGTTGTATTGGCTACCAACATTGCAGAGACATCACTGACAATCGATGGCATAAAATATGTCATTGATCCTGGGTTCTGCAAGATCAAGTCTTATAATCCACGGACTGGAATGGAGTCATTACTTGTTACACCGATCTCAAAGGCGTCTGCATTGCAAAGGGCTGGTAGATCCGGACGAACTGGCCCCGGTAAATGCTTTAGATTATATACTGCATACAGTTATCACCATGACATGGATGATAACACTGTACCAGAAATACAGAGGACAAACCTTGCTAATGTTGTCCTGACATTGAAAAGCCTTGGTATCCACAATCTGGTTGATTTTGATTTTCTTGATCCACCTCCATCCGAGGCATTGCTTAGAGCCCTTGAGCTCTTATTTGCCCTCAGTGCATTGAACAGCTTAGGGGAATTGACTAAGCTTGGAAGAAGAATGGCTGAATTTCCCCTAGATCCTATGCTTTCTAAGACAATTGTGGCTTCAGATAAATACAAATGCAGTGACGAGATCATCTCTATTGCTGCCATGTTGTCCATTGGTAACTCAATCTTTTACCGTCCAAAGGACAAGCAAGTCCATGCCGACAATGCGAGGTTGAATTTCCACACTGGCAATGTCGGGGACCACATCGCTTTGCTGAAGGTTTGACATCTCCATTGTCTTTGCTTAGTCCATCATTATTTGATTTGTGGCCAACAGCAGGGCCTTACTTCTATTCCACTTCTTTTTAGGTCTACTCTTCTTGGAAAGAAACCAATTTTTCAACTCAGTGGTGCTATGAAAACTATATCCAGGTATGATCAGCTTTATTTCAAATTTTGATGTTTTTAGAATGGTTCATATTCATCGTGTTTCCATTGTTAGCTTGTTATTTTTGGTGCTCCTGTTATCACATTCAGGAAGCCATGTTCTAAAAGATTATAGGATATTAGAAACCTGAGATGATAGGTTCATTCAGCAAGTATAATTGGACGTGACATAGTGGCCATTGATCCATATGAAACATGCATGGTCATGTGTACACAGAGATGTTTGAGCTCTTAGGAGTTATATAATTTTTTCCCCTCATCCTGCTTTTCCTCAAAACTGTTTGCCTTTTCCAATTCATGCACTCGATTGCCTCTTTTTAGTTATTTTTTATTTATTCTAACAATTTTAAAATTGTATGCACTGGTTTGTTTAATAGGTGCGGAGTATGAAACGTGCCAGAGATATCAGAGACCAGTTGCAGGGGCTCTTGGAGAGGGTTGAGATTGAACTCACATCCAATCCTAATGATTTGGATGCCATAAAGAAAGCCATCACATCAGGTATATTGGAATCTCATTTTACTTTTTAATACAACATTCCCTGACAAAAATGAATTGCTATCCTAATTGGTCATACTGTTGTAGGTTTCTTCCATCATACTGCAAAGATGCAGAAAAATGGTTCATATCGTACAGTGAAGAACCCTCAGACTGTATATATACATCCAAGTTCTGGCTTAGCACAGGTTAGTCATCCACACCAAAAAGTTCTTTTTGTTTCTGGTAACAGCAAAAACAACCATAAATGCGCTACTTAACAAAGGGATATTACATGGATACTTGCATGGATCATAAAAATCTTAAATAGCCCAAAAGATGGACAACTCTAAAATACATACGCTTTATAAATAAATACCTCCAGAAACATAAGCATAAAGGTGAGAGTGAAATTTTATTGACTGGTTTCCATTCCCCTCACTGCAGGAGCTGCCAAGATGGGTTATCTACCATGAACTGGTTCTCACTACAAAAGAATATATGCGACAGGTATTCTGTGTTCTTTAAAAAAAAAGTGATATAGTTATATGGCGTCAGAAGATTTCTTGAGATTTTTAATTTCACATCTTTCTATACATTTAAACTGAAACGAACACAAAAATGTTGCAGGTGACAGAACTAAAACCTGAATGGTTAGTGGAGATTGCTCCCCATTATTATCAGATGAAAGATGTGGAAGAATGTTAGATCTCCCTCCCTCCCTCAATCCTTCAACAAATTTTACACTATTTATTGAAGTCCTAAATCTAAACTTTTCTTTCTGGTAACAGCTGGATCAAAGAAAATGCCTCGAGGGAAAGGACGCGCGGTGATGGACTAACTCCAAGCTCAGTCAGGCAAAATGGCTCAGATGAATTTTTAATGGTCAGGGGCATGTCTCCTGCTTGGCAGGAGGTTTGTTTAACTACAATTATTTGGTTTCTATGGAAAGAACGGAACAATTGAATCTGCAATTAGAAGCAGCAGTCAAAAACAGACGATTGTCTGACAGATTCTCACATCAATGTCAGAGCCAAAGCTAGGCAATTTGAGGTCCTTGATTCCCCCCTCTTGGTTAGAAACTCACAAGCCTGATGCCTTTGTATAAAATCTTTTTAATTTTACCCAAAAAACTTTTTATTGACCTTTTTCCATCCTCCATTCAATCAAATTTTGGTCCATCTTGATGTTGTATAGAAATGCCAGATAATGTAAATTACATCAGAATTTTATAGACAAGTTGCCTTATTTATATGTGTGCCATATTACAGATTGATCCTCCTCCATGCAATGGATTATGTTGTACATAATATTTGAAAAAATGGTTTTCTTTTTAAATTGTAATTGTGAATGTTTTCCAAGTTCGTCTACATTTATGTGTCTATTAATGTCTGGAAAGCTTTCTGTGTAAAAATCTCTGGTATCCGATTTATTGGAGGAGCAAAAGAGCCAATATAAATAGGGGCAGTGTACCAATTTGAAAAGAATCCTTCATTTTTTTTAATGTAATCATCATATGATTAAATCTTCCATAACCTCTGTAATCAATGTGCTTCATTCAATGGGGAAGAAAAAAAAACATCACAGCTCCTTCCAAGCATATAATGTTCTTCACATGTAAGCTGACTCTTCACTGATTAATCATTTAAAATCATCTGGTGACAATGGAGAACAATAATAATGTGTTCTCCTTGACCTTTTTATGTCCTGCTGTTGTTGGGACACACATTATTCTAACATATTATATGGTCATTCATTGTGCATTTGTGCCAGTTGAATCACTGCACATGCAATTGTTTCTCTCCATTGATTCTTCTTCTTGCAGTTGCATAAACAAATAGAGATCCTTTTAGACTTTCTACTGATTTGTAGTTCTTTTTTATATGCCAATTTGTGTTGTAGGATTTTTTTTTTTTTTGAATTTTACAGTAGGCATATATTCATCTAGAAACAGAGAGCAATGCCCAAAGGAATTACATGTTGCAGGGGTCTTTTAAATTAATATTGCAGTTGCATTACATTTTTTTATATATATTGAGCACATGTCATTGCAACTCACCAAATCCACTGGTTGCCTACATACACTGTTTTAAGTCTAATCCCCTGTTTTTACACTGAGAAGATAGCAATGTATACAAAATAAGAGATTTTTTGTTTGATTTTCATGTTATTCTCACTAAAAAAACATAAAAATCATCATTTTCTTTTGTTTGATTCACATTAGCTAAATTGAAGATAAATGGTTGATAAGAGTAAGTGGTTTATATTTTTCAAAGACAATTGTATTCTTATGTTACTTGTCTATGAGTGTTACATGAGATAATTTATTAAGCGATATAGAAAAGTTTTTAACCCATGGAATTACTATGAAAGTTTATGTCAAGTTATGCACACATAATTATAATGTTTTTATTCCTACAACACACATTTTTTCCCCTCATCTGATGGTGCTCCGCAACAAGTGAGATTCAACAAGAGCACATACACAACTGAAACATGTATAAAAATGAAAGACAAAACATATTAGCTATTCCATTTAAATAAACTCAAAGAACCAACAACAGCAACAACAATTCTGTATCATGAAATACAAAATCCAGCACAATAACCTCTTTTTATCTTTTATCTCCCATCCCCCACTAAACATAGAAACTAATATAAACTTAAGAACAAATGAAATCCCCCTCCCCCCACCCCCAAATTCAAAACCTCAACATTCTGTAACCAACCATACCAAAATAGAATCATCATCATCAACAAGAAAGAACAACAGCAGCTAAAACTTTCATAATCCCAGACAACTCCCCAGTTCAAGCTCAGGCCACTGCAGGCATGTCCTTGAGCCACGGATCAAGAGGCTTCCCAATTGAGTAGACGATGAACCCTATCGCCCTCAGCTTCTC
Source organism: Acorus calamus (assembly GCA_030737845.1). NCBI lineage: Eukaryota > Viridiplantae > Streptophyta > Magnoliopsida > Acorales > Acoraceae > Acorus > Acorus calamus. Next base: position 24,951,158 of record CM060872.1, on the reverse strand, counting down.
CGCGTCGACAACATTCCTCCCATCGAACACGAATGCAGGCTTCTGCATCCCCTCATAGATCCTTGCATAATCGAGCTTCTTGAACTCGTCCCACTCTGTTAGGATGCAAATGCCATGTGCGTCCTTCGTGGCCTCGTACGCGTCCCACGCCATGCTCACCTGCTTCACCGCGGTGGGGCTCATTGGCTGGAGGTGGATCGGGTGGTCCCAGTCGAACTTGTTCATGGCAAGGTCCCTCTGTATCTGGTCCTCAGTCACCTGGGGATCGTAGATGCTCACCTTTGCCTTGTCCCCGAGAAGACCCTTGCAGACGTCGATCGCTGGCGTTTCGCGTGTGTCTCCTGTGTCCTTCTTGAAGGCGAACCCCAGGATCGCGATCTTCTTGCCTGAGACTGTGTTGAACATCGACGAGACCACACGGTTCACGAACCGGCTCTTCTGGTAGTCGTTGATCTTGATCACCTGGGTGGTCACAAAGTTCGTGTATGGCAGATATTTAGCAAGTGTTTTGTTCAATATAGTATTTGTGCGCATTCGTGGATTATATGAGTCTGATAAAAGTACATAAAATCAAACCATTTTCTAGATGTATTCTATCATTGATATAAAAATATGTATCATCCAAACTGGTAGTCATTGATCTATCACCTATACAGTCACAAAGGTCGTGTATGGCAGATATTCATCTAGTGCTCTATTTCAATAGTATATATTCGTAAATTATATGAGATGAGAATCATAATATAAAAATAGTCAATTAAACCAAATTTTAGATGTACTCTATCACTAGTATGAAAAATATACACAAAACAAACACTATGTTGATGTGAACAATGCAATAAATCATTTAAACTAAATGGTGCTCTATTGTGTACATTCATAAATTATACATGATGAGCATGATAAGAATACCGAGTTCATTAAACTATATTACAAGTTTTTATCACTAGTATATAAAATATAGGCAAAAAATTCTATATTGGTGTCAATGATGTGATATATCATCCAAACTAAATGGATACCCAGATTCTAAGCTAAGGGGTCAGATCAGATCCTCTGTAGAAGGCCTTAATCAGTGCAAGCTGGTAAATTGTATTGCGTGCACCCAGATTCTAAGGGTCCAGGTTGGGTCCAACGTGAATTGCCTTCATTAACGTTCAATCTTATTATTTCGATAAAAATTATGACTGAGATATCTGTCATATTTGAAAATTAAAATATGATTCCATTAACTTCACTTATCTTAAGGTAACACGGATGGACAACCACGGACGCATTGAACAATCTAATTGTCCAATGCGGATTAGATCTAACCTAGTCCTAGATTCTGAATGTACTAAACACACAGTTCAATGAACAGAAGTAGTGTTTACCTGCTTCCAGTAGTTGGCAACCTCAGGCAACCCATTGCACTCACAGATGTAGACCAAATTGAGAATATCCTTCTGAAAGCAAGACCCCCCAAACCCAACACTCGCATTCAAAAACTTAGGTCCAATGCGCGAGTCCTTCCCGACGGCATAAGCCACCTCTGTCACGTCCGCCCCTGTCGCCTCACAGAGCGCCGACATTGCGTTCACCGACGATATCCTCTGCGCGAGGAACGCATTCGCCGCCAGCTTTGACAGCTCCGCCGACCACAGATTCGTCGTTATGATCCGATCCTCCGGCACCCAATGCGCGTACACGTCCTTCAACGCCTGCACACCTAAGCCTGTCAATTATCCGAAAATTTTTCCAAAAAACCAGAAATATATAATATATTTCTGTTTGTATTATATATTGTTCATATTTGTTATCCTGCATGATTAATCACAATCATATATTATATTACTATTAAATTTTTAATGTCTGTACCTAAACCAGGGCCGGCCCTGAGAATTATTTTTTTAGCGGGGCCCTAGACAAACTTTTAAAACGGGGCCCCATGTACATTCAAATTTTTTTTTTTAATGTATATCCCTTTAAAAAAAAATTATGTACCTAATTAAGAAAAACACATCAGCTGCTCTAAAAAAAGATACAATCCTAAATAAAACTTGAAAAGCAACAAAAAAAAAAGATCTTTATAGAATGAAAAAAAAATCTAAAAATACCTTAAAAGATGACTTTATTTGTTCAACCATTCATACTACAACAATAAAAAATTTGGGCCTTTAAGAGGGAGAGAGATGTAGAGAGAGAGAGAGAGAGATGTATATGAGTTTGAAAGAGAATACAAATAATCATATAAACAAAGAGATTAAGAGAGAGAAAGATATATAAAAAATTGAAATTGTGGAAGAGAAAAACGTTGGAAGAGATTTGTAAATGTGAAATGGCAGACATTGTTAATAGGGTGGGAGGTTTTTAGGGATTTAATAGGGGATGAGTATCAGGGTTTTTAATGGGACAGTTAGAAAAAAATTGGTTGGGATTATGGGGTTCATTTTGGTTACTTGGGGATATATAATATATGTTGTTGGGCCTGGGTGGATGGGCTTTGGGTTGAGTAAAGACCAATAACCAAACAACCACTTTCATTTTTTTCATGGGCTTAAACTGTATGGGTTAGGGCTGGGGGCCCTCCCTGGGTGGGGGCCCTAGGCAGTGGCCTTGGTGGCCTCTGCCCAGGGCCGGGCCTGACCTAAACATGTCAATTATCTGGAAAATATCAATATCTGATCCGTTGACAGGCTTACCTGCACTGCCTTCCGCCCCTCTGGTGTCTCCCGCCCGCCGATCAACACCCGGTCGGGCTTGAACAGGTCCTCGATCGCCGTCCCCTCGGCGAGGAATTCAGGGTTCGAGAGGATCTGGAAGTGGATGCCGTTGCTGTTGTGGGTCAGGATCTTCTCGATCGCTTCGGCGGTCTTCACCGGGACCGTCGACTTCTCGACGACGATCTTGTCGGACTTCGACACGTCGGCGATCATCCGCGCCGCGGACTCCCAGTAGGTCAGGTCGGCGGCCTTGCCGGCGCCGAGACCTCGGGTCTTGGTGGGGGTGTTGACGGAGACGAAGATGATGTCGGCTTCGGAGACGTGTTTTTCGATGTCGGTGGAGAAGAAGAGGTTCCGGCCGCGGCAGCTCTTCACGACCTCGTCGAGACCCGGTTCGTAGATCGGGAGGGGGTCACCGTTCCAGGCGTTGATGCGGGCGACGGAGATGTCGACGACGACGACCTCGATCGACGGGCACTTGAGGGCGATCACCGCCATTGTTGGACCTCCGACGTACCCGGCTCCGAGACAGCAGATCTTCACCATTGTTGATGATGCCCTGTAAGAAAAATTGGTTCTTTTGAGTGTTAGAAATGTAGATCTGATAGAGATCGAACAGATCTGAGAGAGAAGGGTCAGATCGGGATCGCAAACAATCAAAGATCATCAAAGATATCAACTTTAGAGATCAGAATTGAAAATGAAGAAGACCCAAACCAGAAAAAAACGGATCAGAGCATCAAAGATAACTTTAGAGAACAGAAATGAAAATGGGGAAGACCCAAATCAAAATAACAGATCAGATCGGCATTACCTTCAAAGATTAGTGAATGAATGCGAAGAATGTTTTTGAAGGAGAGAAGAGGAGAGAGAAAGAGAAGTTTGTTTGTGGTTGGAGTGAGAAAAAGGAGGGGACTTTGGGGGTCTTTAAATACCCAAAAGAAAACACATTTGAGATCTACCTCTCCTTGTTTTAAGAACTAACCATGCAAAAAATTGAAAAAATGAAAGTCAGATTTAATAGACAAGCTGGAACATTCAACACGTTTTCAAGCACATCATATGCTTTGCAACCAAACAATTATTATAACAAGTAGAGTTGGGGAAAGTATATTTACATAGCCCATAGATTTGTTATTTAGGAACATTTTGGTAATTCTGTTTTTAGGACATTTTCAAATTTCTTTATAGAAATTGATAGATTATTTGAAATAAATACATGAATGAAGTATCATGAAGTGTGAATATTGTAGTTCTAATTCAACATGTGAAACTAACAAAATTTAATACTATTTATATTTATTTAATTGTAAAATTTACTTATTTATTTTATAAAAATATGTAATTTATTAAATAAATGTATGCTTCAAAATTTTGATATTGAGACTGAAAAAGCTAGCATAGGAATTCTTCAATGAAACATTTTTTTTTATTTCCAAAGTTAAAAAAAGTTTTTTAAAAAATAGTGTTCCATCAATATTTGTTTAGATGGAAGGAAAATGTTAAATGTGTGGTAATTTTTGCAGCCTTTTACATGTTTTAGTTTTACAAAGCAAATGATGATGTTTTATAAAGCAAATCACATACAATATATCAGTGAATTCGAAATCTGCTTAGTCGTTAAGACTTTAGAAATGATTGCATATATATCAAGGCACTGAATAAAAAGTAACAAGGGTGGCTTAAAACAGCACCAAATAAATCAATCATACATTATTAGAATAATGCTAGGGACAGTTTAAAAGACAGTCTGATTTTTAAAATGAATAAATCTCATTTAATAAGATAAAAATTTAATAAGAAATTGTATATAACTTCAAGAGAAATTGCATGGACTTGTTGGATAAAAAATTGTTCAAAATTATTAATATATCTTACCTAGTCAGATAAATATCTCATTAGATAATTATATAAGGTATATGGAATGTTTCTATAGAAATTGAACAACACAAAGCTATAGGTGCAACAAGACCAAGCCAGACAAACCTCCATTTGGTAACGCTTTTAAATGCTATTCTACATAAAATTACTTATAACTTTTAGTATTACAAAAATTATTTTTAAAAATGTTAAAAATGTGTTTTTTAACAATCGAATATATTTATATCACTTTATTTAAAATCTTAATTTTTAAACATGTTTTGAAAGCAAACACTTCTATAAAAAATTCTCAAACTTTGAAAATGAAAGATAGAGATTCTAATCAATGAATCATATCTAATGGTACAAAAGTACAAACCAATTGTATTCCGAGAATAACTATCTTAAAAACTGGGGACCCAATTACATATAAACAAAGTTAAACAAAGAAAAGGACAAAAAAAATCTTACAATACAAGAAAAACCCAATCTCAGACTTTTACATAAAAAAGCTCATTCAAAAAAATTCACTCAACTAAAAATCACAGATTCCATGAAATTGAGAGACACCCAAATAATAAAATCCCAAATCTAACAGTACCCAAATCTCACTTTCCCTAAAAAAACAGTAAATCGAATTCGTAACGCATCACGGATTCAATGGACCCTACTTTTCATGTGGGTCAGTAATTTTTTTTTTAATTTTTAAATTTTTCAACAGAAACACCCACAATTGATAATAATATTTGCCAATTGTCAATCAATGAAAAGTTGCTGAATCTTCAATGACAAGCAAAGATAGCGATTGATAGATCCCCAAAACACAAAAAAGAAAAAAAAAGAAATGCTGTTTGAGTGAAATCAAAGCGAAAAAAAAAATTGGTGTTTGTGTGATTGAGACGTAAAGACCACTTCAAAAAATAAATTATAAACAGAAATCCAAAAAGAGAGGATTAAAAAGAAAAAAAATGCAAGCCTTTTGTAAAAATCAATTTTTTTAATAAAACCGCGTCGGTGAAGGAGTCCCTGATTTGTTTTTTAAAGAGTGAGTAAGTAAAAAGAGGGAAAAAGAAATAAATATTAATCATACACCAGGGCCGGGCCGGGCCGCCGCAAAAAAAATAGGCCCATGCCCTACCCACGGGCCCGGCCCTGCCGGGCCTGGACTTCAAGCCTACGGGCCTAAATTTTAAACATCTTATTTCTTTTATTTTTTAATTTTAAGTTGTTTATTTATATATAAATGTTAAAATAACACAAAATTGAAGTATAATATTGAGAAAAAATATTTACATCTATTAAATTTTTAAAAATAAAAATATTGAATGAATTAATTGTTTAAAAACTAAATAACTACGCATATTTAAGTAGGTTGACACCTACATAAATGCCAATAATTTGTATAATTTAATAACAATTCAAATAAAAATTACATAAAATCACATAACACATTTATTGTATTGCCTCCCACGGGTCTACGGGCCCTATTTGGGGGGGGGGGGGGCTTCCGGGCCGGGCCCGGGGCCCAGAATCAGGCCCGAGCCCGGCCCGCTCTAAAAACGGGCCGGGATTTTGGGCCTCGGGCCTTTTGGGGACCCTTACCCAACTGTATTGATATTTGTGGTAAACCTTGATTAAGATATTTTGTAATTTTTTTATCGGACTGCTATGATTTTCAGAACTGGAGTAGACTGGGGAGTATCATAAATTCGAGATGGGAAACATCCAAATAATCCCTATAAACTTATCTAAAATCCATATAACCTTCTGACTTTTCTCAAAATCTATGTAACCTTAAATTTTCATTGACAGATGAAGAATATTATGCAAATATTATGTTTTGTACTTTTCTTGACCCTGATTGAAAACACAATATACTTAAATACCCATACAATTTGTTAAAAATGCGAAAAACTTTATGTTTATGATATTTTATCTCTCTAAAAAGATTATAAAACTCTATCAGAGGAATCAAATTGTTATTTACAAATGATTTTCACATTTTTCATATATTGTAGGGGGTTTTTAGTATATTATGTTTTCAACCAGGTTAACCAGACAAAATATCAACATAATAATCTTAATCTGTCAATGAAAATTTAATTCAATAGACTATTTGGATTTATGCAGGTATTTGAATGGAGTCATATGGAATGTAGAAAAGTAGGGGTCATATGGATTTCAAGAAATTTATATAGGGGGTTATCTGGATTTTGCCATTGAGATTAGCAAATTTTGGTGATGAAGTTCGATATAAAAAAAAAACTCGGGAGCATGGAGAGACACGTTCTGGAGTTTATTGTATATATTCATATTTTTCACATGAATTTTGTTATACACAATTAGAGTCGTGTTTACAAATTGGCTTGAAAATGAATGGATTTATATAATTTCATGTTTACATTAAAATAATTTCATGATAAAAAAAATAGAGACTATAATCTTGTTGACATAGGGTAGAATTACTAAAAAAAATCAATTGTAAATGCCAATAAAACTAGTGTTTCCAAAAAAAGAAATGGAAAAGCTTTTATTGGCTTTTAAAATAGGATTCTCATTTATATTACATCCTTAAAAGCTGCCAATGAAATGCTCATTTAATAATATCGTCAACTAAATGGACATTTTATTAATTCTTGAGAAATCTTGCATTAAAAAGTGAGATGGGGTATGGGTTCCTCAAGCCATCATTTATGCAACAAGGGGTTAATATCTACTTATATGTTTAACATGTGAGATTGGATAACAATGTTAGATACTTTTCAACTCTTCATTAATGATAAATCCAATAATTAGTGAATCTGATCTCATAAAAATCTACAATTTTCTTGTTTCCATATGCTCCTACGTTTACAAGAAGCAGCTAAACACTCAGCTTTATACATGTGTAGTGCTGAAAATTACTAAAAAAAAATTTACAATTTTTTTTACTAATGTGACAGTCTCTCACTAAATACTGATTGATGGTATCCAACATTGACTGGATTTAAAATACATAAATAAATCAATTTATTTTAAAAAATATCAAATAGTTGTATTGTATTTTAATTAAATTATATATTGTACAATTAACAATAAATTTCAAAATTTTGATTTCATATCTAGATGGTCCCTTGAAACATGTATACCCCACCTCCCTTTTTTCTTCTCTTTTTAGTTATAATGGTCCATCAAATTTGGGGTCCACTAATCACAGCTGCCAAACCCATGGACCCTCCAAAGACTGAGAGTCTCTACCGACCGCACGATTCCTAGACCCCCACCCCCACATTGCCCGGTCGGACTCCACTCACTGTCCATTGATTCTTCGCGCCAACAGAACTCCAACCGTCTTATACAAGGACACGTAACCCTATCATGACCGTCCAATGTATGAATCTAATGGGATCAGCGCATCTTGACCGTCCGATGGGTCACAACAAAAACTCCTAAAAATATTGACTTTTTTTTACGTTTTGGTATATATGGTTCGAATCACACTAAACGTACCGTACGCGTTTTTCGGTCCAATTGACGGTGGGGGCACGGGTCAAGTGGGGCCCACTTAGCGTTCGGTCTGGGCCTAACTAGTCTAGGGCATTGACACACGCAGTTCATGCATTCAATGCATTGAAAATGTCACACTCAAGTTTATTTTACATTTCAGAACTAGTCTAGGGCATTGACACACGGTCTGGGCCTAACTCAGACCACACTGTATATTTCATAGCAATTTTATAAAATGTGAAGTATATACTTTAATTAATTGAATAATATAATTTATTAGAAATATAAAAAATTTAGTTCGGTTTCAATGAAGTGAAAGAGACTAATGAGACATATAAAATGTATTTGTTACTGTAAAGAAAATAAAAAGTGTAATAGAACTATTTATTTATATGGTTATTTTTTTAGCGCTAAAACACGTAATTCGTTTTATAGCTTCATCTGCAACCTATAAGCAATCTCTCAATTATTTATACAATGTGATAATACAATATACACACACATGTGTATATTATACTATCACATTGCATGAAAATTAAATATTTTATATTTTTCAAAGAACAATATTGTGTATCTCAATGTATATTTCACTTTTCCTAGCAGCACGTATTTTAATTGACAAATGCATATTTTTTTTTATAAAAAACTGATAAAAGTTGTGGATGGGGCTACACATGTTTTCTGTTTTTTTAAAAGCATATAATTTCTTATATCAATTTCATATATCAAAAAAAAAAAAATCGAAACAACAGGTCATCTCTACAATCACTTTTTGTTTTTCTCATCTGCCCCTAGTTACACTAGAATACTAGATATGCTTAGTAAAAATGTAAAAGAATATATTTTTAATTTTTTAAAAATGAATCTTTTAAAAAAATCTAAAACACCTTGGAAACAGACAAAAAAGTACTGCAAAAAACGACACATATTTTGCCTTTAAATTTCATTAGGGGCACATGGGTCATGGATGTGGTCTCTTCTGATTTTACACCTTTTCTTTTCCTTTTTTAAATTTTATTGTATGTTTGGTGGTCGCATGTTCTTGAGGGGGCCTGAAAATCAAATCTAGAGACAACAGTTGTTGAGTTGGGTCCCATTGGGGTCCGGGATTGGATGACACGTGGTTTGTTGCAGGGTTCTTCTCTGTAGCAATCCAATGGTGATCCATCACATATGAGGGAGTCATTAAGCGCACTGTAAAAAAAAAAAAAAAAAAAGTGTTTGTGGATCACCATTGGTTACTGCGCAGAGGAAGAAACTCTGTAGTGAATCATAAGTGATCTGAACCCTTGAAGTTTTTTAAACCGGTAGAAACTTCGATTAAATGTCCAAAATATGCACCGATACTCTTGTTGTCAAGATAGAACAAAAGTATGATTTTATTCTTTTAATTAAATTATTATTGTGTTTTCACTATTTAATTAACTGTTGTGTGATTTAACTCTCACAATAAATGCATTCAGATGTATTTGAAGAGTTGATCATTGTATTAATTGCTATTTATAAAGCGTATTCAAAGTTAATTCATTTTATATTTACAAAATTAATTATTCGTAATGTTTAAAAACTGATTGAACTGTTCAGTAAACCAAAAAAATGAACGGATCAAGGGTTAGTGGTTCAACCGTTGAATCAATTGAGATTTGAACTATAACATAATTGTAATATAATTATCATTACTAAACAAAAAAACATTTTAAAAAAAATTGTATGAAATTTTTATTTAACATCATAACATGAATTTAGTATATAAAATCTTAACTTTTTTATTAGTATTTCATATTTTCATAAGTGATTAATTACAATTTCTATAAATAAAGAACCATTTGATATAATCAAGTCATAGCCGGTTCACAAAACTGTTGGTTGATTGGATTTTTCTAGTTTTTTATATCATCAGGTTTTATGGATAAATCGAACCAAAATTCAAAGCGGGTGAAGGTTTAACTAGTTCAACCAAGCTGATCAGGTTAGATTTTAAAACACAGCTTATTACAATCAAAATTTATATTAACTTATCCTTATTTATCTTTCTGTTATTTCTGTCCATGTGACCATTTTTCCTCACCCAAATGGGGGCAACTAGTTGAATGACAAAAAAAAAACATTCATGTAATGGGTCTCAAATTTTTAGCATAATGTTTACCATTATTATTTTTTTTGAAGAAAGGTAGATGTTTGCTACCCGATTTCATTTCTGAACTCGAATTACAAATTCTGAATGGAGGGAGAAAAAAGTAAAATAAAGCAAGAAAGAAGCATATTCACAAAAAGAGAGATCTCATGGGTTAGGTTAGAAGAGGCATCTAAACCACCCAGCTAGATCAAAAGCTCACCCTGTCACCTTGTAATGCATATGGCCCCTTCCCGAAACTGGACCTCCCCCGCTCTCGCAATGTGTCGACCCCAATCCGACATACACCCTCGAAACATGTCCCACATGTTTTCTTGATACACCCTTGTCCCTTTGAAGATGGCTTCGTTGCGTGTCTTCCAAATCGTCCATGCCCCCGCCGGTACTATGGATTGCGAAACCACCGCGGCCATGGAGTTATCGTTTGCACGCTTCATTGCTTTCCCTGCCGCCCATAGCTCCTCCACCGTATGGAATGTTGTTTGCAGGCCCGTGAACCTCCCCACCACCGACCAAAACTCCCGAGCCACTTCGCACGTACAAAACAGGTGCTCAGCGGTCTCCGTAGCCCCTGAGCAAAGGGCACACACCGTGGAGTCTTCTGGCGCCCATCTTGCTCGATACGCCCTTGTCATTAGACGTTCTAAGAATAGGAACCACACAAAGACCTTTATCTTCAATGGGATCTTTGGCCGCCACGTTTGGGCAAACTTCGCGCTCGGCCTCGACCCCCCCGCCTGTTCCGTCGACCACCTATTGTACGCACTCTTGACTGAGTGCATCCCTGATCGCTTGAACTTCCATCTGTACTGATCTTCTTCTGACGCATGCAGGTTGTGTAGCCCGAGCCTCTCCAATAGAACCGTGAACTGTCTGGTTTCATCCACGGTCAGTCTCGCTCGTGACAGCTCGATCGACCACGCTCCATCTTCCAGTTGATAGAATTCCCCCACCGTCCCTTCCTTCTTATTCGCCAAACGATAAATGTCGGGGACCAGGTCGCACAGTTTCTCTACCCCACTCCACCGATCCTTCCAAAAATGCACCGAGGCGCCGTTACCAACCTTCCATTCAATTGCGGACTCCATGTCATCGCGATCCGCGAACAGTCCCTTGCAAATCTGTGACGTGCGAGCGTTCATCACCGGCCAACGTTGCTCACCAATACCCCCACCACCGTATCGGTCCCTAAAGAGGACACACCACAGCGAATCGCACCTGTTAAACCAACGCCATGTCCATTTTGAGAGAAGAGCCCGGTTCATCACACGGAGATCTAGCACACCCAAACCTCCCTCCTTTTTGGGTTTGCACACCGTCCCCCAGTCCACCATGTGGGGAGCTCGTCGTGACTCATCTCCTCCCTGCCACAAAAACCGCCTCCGGATACGATCAACACGATTAAGCACCCCCGCCGGTATTCTAAATATTGAGAGGTAGAAGATTGGCAGGTTCGTTAGCACCGCTTGCAAGAGAGTCAGCCGCCCCCCCCCCCCCCCCCCCAGCTAAGAAGCTTCCCATGCCAGCCTGCCAAACGTCGTTCGAATCGCTCGATAAGAGGATCCCACTGTTCCTTCTTGAGCCGCCCTTTGACCAAAGGTAGCCCCAGATGTTTAGTTGGCAGCACAACCGTTGAACAGCCCATCCACGCCGCAAGTTCGGCTTCCTCCTCCATCGACGTGTTCACCCCATGCATGAAGCTTTTCTGCATATTCAACTTGAGCCCCGAAAGCATACCAAAACAGAACACAATGAAGCGAAGGCCCCTCACGCTTCGGCCCGACGCTTCGCTTAACAAAATTGTGTCATCGGCATATTGTAGCACTGACACCTTCCTCCCCGCAACTGAGTTTACCATTATTATTGTGTTGAACATGCAATATGCATACTCCTGTGAAGAGGTGTACTTTATTGAGGAGTTTGTGAGGATTATCATCCACACGAATATCATGTGTTGGTTAATTTTACGGTAGAATGTCCATTCATTGTATGATATATAACTATACATGATCATGAAATATGAACGACAAGTAATATATATTAAATATAAGTAAATGAAAACCCTTTTGATTAATGAGTCGTTTTCATTGGAAGCGTTTAAAAAATCAGCTTTTCGTTTTCAACATTTTCTTTTAAACAACTCTTTAGAAACTATACATCCTTAGATTTTTGAAAAATTATTTTTCGCTTTATTTAAGATACTTGATACCACTCCAACGTTTAAAAACGAATTTGAATTAAATATGATTTCACAGGGATCATACTTTTATTAATCTAAACACGTTTCAAATTATTTTTCAAATTCTTAAGGGGCCGTTTGGGTCAAATTAAGTAAGGAGAGAATATAAATAAATACACTGTATATATCAAAGTCATCACCTCTTAAACATCAATGGGGCCCACATGTCAAATCAACTTTTTACACCTTATTCACATCTTATTCTTCATCAACCAAACACCCCAACCTTTATTATTACGGAACAACACAAAATTAAGTATGTCACAGTGTTGGGGGGAGTTGTTGGGGGGAGTGGGGACCATATAAACAGATGCCTTGCCAAAAGCTTATGTTCTTATTTAAAAAAAAATGTTTAGCTCATAAAACATGATTTTCAACATATGATCCCACCAAAATAGGGAGACCCTCAAAAAGAGTCCAACACAGAATCACAATAAAACGTGCTCGCTATATGTTGTCAGGTGGTGGGGATAGGATTTATTTTGGAATGGTCTGAAATAATATATTTATTTAATAAATCTTTTGATAAAAAATCATATAAAAAATTCTAAGTAATAATTCTTTATGATCAAAATATCAAACAAATATAACTAAGCCTCTTCATTGAATATGTAGTCAAGATAAGTACAAGATAGAAATTATATGAATAGACTTGATTGAAGCTGATTCATGCAGTGTTTTCAATTATTATGGAACCTGTATCAATATTTTATTTAAGGGTAAAATGCATTAGGACCCGAAGTTTACAAAACCTACATAAACACCCTTCTGAGGTTCGAAAACTTACATTTACACTCCCATGATATTAAATTTTCCATTAAGATGAAATAAATATATCTTAGAATTATTATTTTACCCTTTAATTATTTTTTTAAATATCCCAAAAAAGCCAATTAACTTTGGATATGTTATATGAATATTAATTAGTAAAATAATTAACTCTTCGAGTACATATGAATGCATTTTTTTGTGATAATTAACTCACATAATAGTTAATTAAATGGTAAAAACACGATAATGATTTAATTAAAATGGTGAAACTGTATTTTTATCTTATCTTAACAAAAAATCTAACAGTAGGGGATGTAAGTGCATGTTTTGAACTTCATGGAATGTTTATGTAGATTTCAAAATTTTCAAGGGATCCAAATGCATTTTACCCTTTCTTTAAATTCTCTTGTGAGGAGGTGATTGATGTGGAACAAATTAGCCCCAATAATCACGTTTATTATTTTTTTATTTTTTTTGGGAAATAGCCAATTGGGTTAAATTTCTATTCCAACTTCAACAAAATTATACAGTATGATCCCTTATATATGCTATAGGCATTATTGCCTGTTCTATACACAAAGATATAGAAGATATGACTCAAGTTATACTACTCTTTTTTTTATAGTGAAACTGTGGTCATTTCTATTTCAGTAATGAAAATGTCCGAAGTGGTTAGACGATACAGGTAAATTTAAAACAAACTCAAAAAAAGAAGAAAAGGGTCACCACACTTGATTCCAGCCCCGTTGTAATCCCAAAAGAAGATATAACTGGAGTTAAATTACTCCTAATCACGTTTAATTAGTTGATGTTAGATTTGGTAACCAATGAATTTGATGAGCTATACCAATCACAAAAGGAAATATCTATAACTGGTCCAATTAGTTTATGTTTATTTGCATTGAAGCCAGTCATTCAAATTCAAACAAACAAAATTACAGAAAAATATGCTAGAGAGGACGTTTTGAATTTTTCAGAGGTTATATATCCATTTAATGAGTGTATATGCATACCACAAAAAAAAAATGAAGCATACACTGCATATCTTCTTTCAATTTTCATAATCAATTAGGTGTCATTTGATTAGAAACATAAGTTATTCTTGAGTTTATGATTATTCTAGAAATAGATAACTATACCAGTGAAAAAAAATAATTTTTTAATTATTTTCATTAAAACACGTAATAATGAAGTTTTTGTTATTTCATTGTCTATGAATAAGTTATGGATAAAATATAAATAAAGTATGACTAACAATTTATATAAGATATGACAGACCCCCTTAACAGAATGATCGAGACATCTTCTCCCAAGAAAAGGTCCAGGGTTTGATTCTTACCAAGGAAAAAAAAAACTATTTATATAAGATAGATTAAAAATCTACCGCCCATCTTATGCACCCCCATGCCACGCTCCCACGTAATAGCCGCCATTCCCTCCGCTCCTGCCTTTTTCTTCTTCACCCACACAGCGCGGTTGTCCCTCTTTTTTTTTTTTGTTGCTTTTATTTCTCTATTCTCTCTCAACCCCAATTCAAACCTATACTTTTTTTTAATAAAAGCAATGGTGACATAATTCTACTTTTTTTTAAAAAAAATAATTTATAAAAGATGAAAAAATGATTTAACTTGTGAATCCCCTGAACTTACAAAAAATAATGACAGTTGATTTAACAACATGACCCATTTATATCAGTAAAATAACACAAATTCCAGTGAGGACCTCGAATACAAATATCAGTTTATTCTCATTTATTCTATCATAACTATACTCATCTATTCCTTCCCATTTGGCCCATTCTCCCCCTGCTCCATCGCATTCTCCCCCAACTCCTCTACCCAAACAGACTGGAGATTTCATATACTCTGTTAAGACAGTAGAAATGATTGAGTGTATCAGCTCTCAAAAGTTAAGGAGAAACATACAAAACAAAACAACAGCAAAACCCATGCAGAATGAAACAGAGAGACGGATAACACAACGTTCACAACACAAACCCTTCAAAAGGCTGATCAAACAACTCACTCAACATCCGACAATTAATGAAATTGGAGGCTGATTGCCTACCTTTAAAGTTAAAAAAAAAAAACCACTCACTCAACATGGTGATCTCCTCAAACATGGGAGAAACTGATCAAACAGACTCACCGCCGACAAGACTCCCGATGACCCCCGCGAGCACCCCAACCATCGTCGTCTGCAACAAAGATGTCGCCCTCTTCGACCTGCACGAGCTCATGTCCATAACGGACCGCCTCGGCAGGGCCTTGATGACTCCGACTCCGCTGTGGAGGCCGAACCCCGTCAATGGGGTCCAAGGCACCCTGTATGACTCGGTTGAGCTCAAGTCGGTGGCGAAACAGCTCAACCAGGCCTTGAGGAGCATGCACCACCCAGAAGACTCGCCTTGCCTGCACCCGCGGTGCGTAGAGAGGCTGTGGAGGTTGGGAAGTGACCGGAAACTGAGGCGGATAGCCGGAGTTCATGGGGCTGATGGCGGTGTTAAACCGCCCAAACCTCTTGTGATGAAGATATGGAAGAAGATCAAAGGGGCTGTACTGAATAGACAACAGACTTGAATGTATGTGTGTGTCTCCTGTACTAGATAGCTTGACAGTGAAGTTTTTCTCATCTGGGCATGAAATCCAAACAGAGTGGCTTGAGATAGTCACTAAAGATTGAAAGGTGTTTTTGTGCCTCCATGAAACTAAATAATATAATTTTTTCTACTTTTTAGTGGTGTTTGTATCAAACAAAAGGATAGAATCCTATCTTTTGTTCTATTAGAAGAGTAAAAATTTTCACTTCCTCTCAGGAGTGAAGTGAATGTGATGAAAGTGATAGAATCATTTTCTGTCACTTTCCACAGCCAGAACAGATGATTTCCTTTCTGCGCTTTTTCTTTGATCCAGATTCTCATTTTCTTCATTTTTCTTAAGGACCACACACACACACCTTAAATGGAGTTTCTAAGCATCTAAAAGTTTTTGACAAGATGAAACTGTGCTATTGCTATATAGACAAAATGAGAACAGATCACTATTCACAAGCTCCAATAAGATTAAATCGAATAAAAGGGGGGACTAAACTTGATAAATATACATTGCTTGTAAAAAAAAAAAAAATAAGGGATATATATATATACTCACCCAAAACATGATTACATATAGTAGGTCTCTACAATAAATTGCTTCATGAAAGCCTTACTGCCATCTCTTGGAGGAGAGCCCGCTTTTGTGCGGCGGTGATCACATGATTGGTTTCAGCATTTTCAAGAACATCAGTGATAATGGCGGCTGCATGACCAAGAGGCTCTTCCGCCGCTCTCTTCAACATGAATGCCTATCATCAAAATGAGGTTGGTGAAAAAAAATCCCTTCACAATATAGGGGGATGGTTAAGGTTTTCTGTGCATGCAATGGTTTTAGGTTGAATAGGCTATTGAATATAATGAGACCAACCATATATATGAGAGGGAGAGAGAGAGGGACCTGGCCATGATGTGATATTCGCAGAGTGCAAGGTTGCTGAAACCATGGCTCACCATCAATTTGGACTGGCAAAGGTGTAAAGAGTTGGATCTTTATTGATTGACCCTGGGCCAGCCTTCGAGCTCGAGAGAGTCCAACCTATGGCAGACAAAATCTTCATAATCATAATTGACATTTTCTAATAACTCCTTGAAAGTAAATAAATTTAACTAGATGACATAAGATCCTTCTAGTTGATCCCAACACTTGTCGGGGAAAACCCGGATGCACAGAATACCCATAAACCCTGATTATCCGGTAAGACTAAGTGGTTCAAACCCGAGACCAATGGGAACAAACCTATCACTCTTGCCAAGAGCCAAAGAAAAACACCCTGCCTTCCTCGGATACTTGTTGTAACAAAAGTCATATAACAGGGAGGATATAATCAACCAATGTCCTTACCAATCATTTGGTTCACAGATAGCTTTCTGGGCATAAAATAGTTCTACGCAGATAAAAATAGAGGAGAATAAGATGATTGGGGAATTAGATTATTTCTCTTTTGTTTTTATTCCCTTCTCTGTTTGGATATTTGAGTTTGTCTTATTAAAATATATTTATAAATTTGAATGGATGAGGAGGAATAACTATGCATGCTTCCCCTAGGTATAGTTGTCAAGGTTTTTTATAACATAGAAGGCATAAATAGTGCAATTATTCATGCTAAACAAACTTTTTTTCTTTTCTTTTGAGGATTAAGTCCATTCTTTCTTTATCCACTTGTTTATTCGTGAAACAAAAGGAGGCTTAATGTTCATACTTAAATCAGAAAAAGAAATCGATCACCTGAAGCTTTCCAAGGTGCCACATTCCTGTTATACTGACAACCTCCAATATCTTATCGTGCATGGATTGGGGGTCAAAGTTGTCATAATTTTCATCTTCATTTTGCCATAAATCCACTCCTCCCATATAGCTCCCAATGTTAGCCACAAGCACGCCTTCTGCATCCTGCAATAACTTTGTAAAGTTTATACAAAGAAAACAAATTCCAGCCAAAGATGGTCAAAGTTTTCAATTTCCTACCTCTGGAACCTCTATCTCATCCCCATCTACTTCTAGTCGAATTTGCCAAGGGAAGTCTGCAAATGTTCTATCCATGATGTTTCTTGCACCTCTCTTGCATAAAGCACTTTGTTAAAGAACTGCACAAGATGTGAGACTTAGCCGTCATTGAAGTGCAAAAGATTAAATGACATGTGACAAGCAGTTCTGAAGCTAAATCTGAGGACATATAAATTCTTAAAAACATATATCATGGTGAGAAGATGGTCTATATGAGAATCAAGCATTACAAAGTTTAAGATACAAGCAAATAATTCAAAATTCCTGAACCATAAATTTAAATGCATGATTCAATGCTTGTGATGGTCACAAATAATCTCCAATAAGTGACACAATAAAGAATGTAGGTCCCATTTGGAACCAATTTTCAAAAATTGTTCTCCTTTTTCATAGAATCAGCTTAAAACCTGTTTTGTTAAATTTTCACAGAGAAACCAAATCTGCCAAAAACTAAAATTTAAAAACATCGGTTTAAAACCGAATATCTGAAAACTGATTTCGCAGAAGCATAGTGAGTTTGACATATGTTTCCAAACCTTTATAAGGAACCACATATACAAAACTACACACAAAATTAAGTCTCAATATTTACCTGGCTGTAGAATTTTTCAGGGTTTTCTTCCCGCAAGTTATGAATATCTAGGGCCACCTTAGCATCACACCCAATCCCTGACAACAAAAGCTATGAAATCATGTACTTGTACATATAATTCAGGTAGCCGATAGAAAAATTCACATTGACATACCAAGATAGTTGTTCATGTATTTTGTGGGATGATCAGACTTGTATTGTTGACTTTCAATGGCGATTTTCCATCTATCTAAAATGGTAACTGCGGCATGTTCAATGTGGTGCAAAACTGTGTACAGGCCTCCTTGTCTCTCTACTACACCTAACCCACCTCCCCAAGACAACACTCTAGCTAGATCATTACCGGTACCTGCTGGAAGAATTGCTACTGGGGGAGGGGATTCAAAATTTTGTTTGTCTATGGCACCAAGAACCCAGCCAACCGTACCATCGCCACCACAAACAAGTATTTTGAAGTGAGGCACCCTTCTAAACAAAAAAAGTCCCGCTTCCGGTCCCTGTGCCGAGCTCAACTCAAAGACCTGAATCAAATCAATAAGTATTTAACTATAATGGTCATCCAAGTCAAATAAATTTCGCATCGATAAAGCATTCATCCACACACAATCATTATGCAATGAGCAAGGACCTTACAGAACTGGGCACATTAAAAATTAATCTTATAGAAGCATTTGTCACTTGATTCTAAGGTCCTGTTTGGAACCAATTACTAAACTAATTCTACTTCTGCAAAATCATTTCCAAACTTTTTAAAAAAACTTAGCTTTTAGTTTAGATTTTGGTTTTTATATGTTAAAAGTCAACAAGACAGCTTTTTAGAGAAAAAAAATGGTTCAACAGTAGATTTTATGGGAAAAAAATGGTTGACAACAACTTTTATGAAAAATATATTTTTGAAAACTTTTTCCAAAAGGGGCCTAAGTTTCAAGACGTGTCAAGTTATCTGCTGCAAAAATCAGAAGGGGACAAGTTGACTCATAAAAGATGATATTTATGTTGCACCAGGAAGCCATAGAATGTACCATGAGAATGATTTTTTTTTTCTAATACTAAATCAATGCAGAAAAATTCACATAAGAAAATAAACAAGAGTCAACTATTTGTAAATCTAAGACGGCGACAGGGTTGGATGATCGGTTCTCATCATTGAGGGCCTGTGGGAAGCAGGGAACAAACTCAAGAAAATGGGAGATAGAAGTGCGAAAGCCAAGATTTCACAAGTTTTAGTCCTGGCGGCAATGTGGGCCATTTGACTTCGCAGAATCACCTCTTATTTCATGGGGAGAAGGTTTAAGCGAAGAATGTGTGGAAAGACGGTCCAACGACTCATCCAAGATTGGCAGAGGTTTTGTGTGGCTAACTGGCTGCTAAGAACGTGTTGTTTGTAAGGGTAAACTCGTTATCGAGGAGTAGAATTGTATTTTGGCCAGGGTGATACTAGTAGACGCCTCCTCTAGGTCTATCACCTGTCCGGGATTCACTCTCGGGTGCAATTGTATGCTTGGATCACCTATTTCCATTTCTTAATGAATTTGAGGTAGGATGGATTCATTTATAATAAACTCATAAAACTCATATACTGCAAACAAATTGCGATCTAGGAAGCAATTATAAAATAAAATAAAATATCCTAATACAAAGTGAATTTGTAAGGTGTGGTTGTTCCAACAAGTCATAGCAGAATTTTAATCAATGATAGTAGAACGAGACAATCAGCCTCCATGGCTTCCCCACATGCAACCAATATAACATAAAAACTCACAACACACGGTAAACTTAAAGTATTTGAACAGTTCGATAGGAATGAATATGGACCTGAAGGGGATTAAGAAGAATCCTTAAACGTCGTTTGAGAGAATCTCCACGCTGGGCCCCACTTTTCTTGTTGATGAAAACCAGTAGAGGTCTGGCATCAGGAGGTAAATCAATCAGCTCATACTTTTGTTTCATTCCTAGACATAAAGAATCATCATGTTGAGTGGATGAGGCACTTCTTTTTAAGTTTTAGTTCACCTCCATTTTTCCATTGATTTCCCCCGCATCCAATGCACCATTGCGATTCTCACCGACCACATTAGATACATTCACCGACTGATGAGTGTCCACATTGCTCTCTGGGGCTGAGTCAGCAGTACTGCCGCTATTCCCTGACTCAACCGAGTTCTCTGAGCCATGTTTATTCTTCTTCTTGCTCTTACTCCTAATGTGTCCAC
Source organism: Acorus calamus (assembly GCA_030737845.1). Classification (NCBI taxonomy): domain Eukaryota; kingdom Viridiplantae; phylum Streptophyta; class Magnoliopsida; order Acorales; family Acoraceae; genus Acorus; species Acorus calamus. The sequence continues at coordinate 24,930,563 of CM060872.1, read as the reverse complement.
GCACTGTCGAGGCCAGCTCATTCGCTCCATGTGTGATTGAGCTCAGAAATCCCCTGTCGTAGATTTGCTCAACTCTTTGACATACAAAGGAGACAAAACAAGTCGTTTGAAGGGACCCAAATCACAATCCTCGCCCATCTCATCAACCAAGCTTCCATGGCATTCAGCGTGCACGAGACGTTGACACCACATGCAGCGCCAAATCGGAGACCCACCAAGAAATGATCCACCGCATGGCTCCTCGCAATAGCTACAGCAGGGAGTTTCCTCAGCACGGTCCAAAATTTCTGTCCACTGCTCAGTCCACTGGTGGATTACGTGCTTATAACCAAACATGGATAAGCACTTACAATCCTTGTTTGCATTCTGGGAGCAAGTCATGTGTGCAGCCACTCCACAAATATCACAACTATGTACAGAATAATCTGAAGCCATCCCAAGAGGCTGAATAACAGAAAGAGGCTCCAAACATACACAACAGTTCAAATTCTTTGCACGAGATATGGATTCCAATATCCAAGTGTGGGGAGCAACAGGAATCTTGCGCCTCAATCTCAATTTCTTTTTTGATCTAGCTACAGGTTTCAACCAACTTAGATTAACAAATTTTCTCCATGAAGTGGTGGTATATATAATTGTCAATATGCCAATAAAGAATGCAGTAAAACAAGCCACTGCCAAAAGATGAGATTCTGATCCATCATATGAATTGGAGATCCACCCACGAAGAAATGACCAACACTCCTCTTTATAATTATCCATGGTTAACCTTTATAGAAATACCCTCATCCGTAACTGATGCAAGACAATATCGACTGAATTTTAAATCATTTGTTAACAACCTTTGGGACCTCAACCATGAGAGAGAGGTTGATTCCAAAATAAAAATTTGGACATGATTTACAGTGGGTCTACCAAGACCATTCCCTCAATTATCTGCAGAACTAGTTGACCTTCAATTTCTCATAATTAAACAGGTGACTCAAAATTCTTCAGACGATGGATATCAACAAATGGCTTCAAGCAAACACAAAAATAAGGTCTATAACCTTCCTTCATGACCAATAAAATCATTTATTTCTTTGTAAAGATATCAAGACCTGTAAGAAGAAAAAACCAATATCAGTTTCATTCTTTGGCTGCAGATAAGTGACACAGAGCTGACACAAGCCTACAAAGCACAAATCATGAAGCTCAACTCCAGATCTAAACATCATTTAAGAAGCAGAGAACAAGCGATTGAGCACAACATTTGAATTAACTTTAAAAAAAAGTTTTCCAATGATAAATTATAAGCCAGTATCGGTGAAAATTCAAGAATAAACAGTAGCATAATAAAGAATTCAACTCACATCATCATAGAAAATGCAAACTCATCTCCATGAATACCATAACACATGAAACCAGACAAAAAGAACTTTGCTTCATATAAAGCAGACTGAATCTGTGAACAGTCTAAGCACATTATAAAAACAATTTAATGGAGTCTATCCAAAAAACATGGTGCAATCTTATAAAACACACTTTAACCAATTACTTAATCAGGGTGTCTTCCATTACAAGCATGAAAAATACTGCACTTGATTCTTTGAAGCTAAACACCATATTTAAGCACACCCATATAATAAAGAAACTAAGATCGTTCTTTTTTCTCTCTTTGAGCCACATAAATGAATTTCAGGGGTGCAACATGAGGACTTCCCATCCTGGTACTACTCTCTCCCAATCAAGCTTAAATTTGGAGTGAGAACTTGTGTATTAATGCTGGTATGTTCTTACCCAAGATACTAAGTTCTTTATAAAGTCAAAAAATACAAATGATTTTCCTTGAAGGCTTAAACTACTTAAATGGTGTTTAAGGTTTGTAGAGACTATGTATTCAGTAACTTACACATTCTCTCAGTCTATCAAGTTACAGTCCCTTAGCAAGTGCACCATATATCATTAGTATCACATATGAACCATGAGAATGTGCTTCCTTTGTGGATGTGTAGAAATTGAAGTGAGCAGAGATCACCATTAGTTGCCTCAAAACAAACTACAGAAACAGTTTTACATCTTTGTAATCGCGACGGGCAATTAACACAATTCAAGCCCTTGTTATATATAGTACAATCAATTTGACATTTTGACATGGACTCTCGGACAATGAATAAATGGTAAGTAGCACCATAGTTGAGAGCCAACAGAACCCACCATTTTATAACAGTAGTTCTAATAAACTTATAAGAGACAACAGTTGCAGTGATCATAAGCAATTTCATAATTATCGCTTTCTTGAAGTCGTGATTCGTATGGTTAGCACCAACTTCACTGAATTTTAATTAAACCCATATAAGAATAAGAGATATTCTGAACTAGAGATGACATCAATGACATCAATCGAAACCAACCTACATATAACACCAAGAAATCAAATGAAAAACAAACAACCCAATCATTAAAAGAACCCAATAAAAAAAACCCATCACTATTTCAACAACCAATCTCCAAAATCATCAAAAACAAGCAACAAAAAGCATTGAATCAATACAAACTCAAAACATTCCCTGAACAAAAAAACACACGCAAACACATCACGAATGGATCGTATACTCACCGAGTTCTCTCGAAGGCCCAAAAAAACTCAAATGGGTCTGTATTGGAGCCATCAAAATCGAATCTTCGTTAAAACTTCAACACCAAAAGTTCTCCAAAAAGAGAGATCAAGAATTTGTACTCTCTAAATACAACCGCGTGTGATCACATTTGCCGACTAAACGGGTATACTGGTCAGGTGTTACGGCGGAATTAAATAGTTAGAATGGTTGTTACAGAAAGACAAGTAAGAAATAGCGTCATGCGTGCGATAAAGGAATGATAAATTTGCATTTATACCCCAAGAAAACACCTATTTGTATTTGTATTTGGCGTAATAACCTGCTTAAATAGTAATTACACATATACCCCTAAAAAATTTGATCATTGTGCATGCATATCACTCTGTCTCTCACCATTAATCTATTTGACATTACCACGATTATCTATCTAACTATTCCTTATGAAAAGTCTCTTATACTCTTTAAAAAATTTATATGTATACGTCTAAAAAATATTTATTTGACGTTATATCCTACTTTAAAATGTAATTATGCATATTCCTACAAAATTTGGTAGTTGTGCATAAGACATATGGGTCTCGTGTATCTCATGGTCATAAGGGTATATTAGTCAATTCATGTTATATTTAACAGAATATTTATTTTTATTTAACAGAACTTAACTCAGGGTATTCCTGCACATTAATCAAATTTTTTAGGTGTATACATGCAATGTAATTCTTTCTAAGTGGGATGTAAAGTTAAATAAATACTTTTCCAGGGGTATGTACACATGCAAATTTCCCAGATGCGTAGCACCGGACCTTGAGTTGGATGCGAGAATCGTCAGAGGTCCTTGGTGGGGGCAGTGAATCTTGCCCTTGAAGGGTCTGTTCGATTTGTATAATCTGCTGATCTCTACCGTTGAAATGATGGGATTTGTTGAAGAAGTTGATCAGAGCCGTTCTTTTCTGGATCCTATTGTGGTCTAGGAAATTTTGTTTTGGGCTGAATAATCGAGTCCATAACATATTCGGCCCAATATGGGATCTCTTCTACTGAAATGGGATAGAAAAAAGATACACGTAGCCCATTTACAGTCCTAATTGTAGTCCGTTCTGTTTTTCTTTATTTTTATAAAATTATACATTTACGATTTGAAATGCATGCTATTATATGAAATGAAGTATATACTGAGATGCATTGGTGTATTTTTTTTCACGGTGAAAAAAAAAAGATTACAGTTTATACTATGATAGTGTAATATACACTATGTTAGTGTAGTATATACTGTGTTATCATAGCGTATGAGGCTGCAAAACATGCTGTAAAATGGACTGCGTGTATCAACACTATGAGATATCATCACTTCTTGGATGTCAAGTCTCTCTTTTTATAGACATCTTTTTATCTGGATTTCAGATGTCTAATAGTTTTCAGTGACCACATTTTGAGTGGAGTTAATTTATATTTGTCTTTTACTTTTGCAAATTCATTCTTAGCAGAGTTTTATTCCCTTTATATTTTACTGTAATCTTTAGTGGAAAGTAGAGCTTTTATCTTTTCTCTTAGTGGAACATCTTTGAGTGGATCACATGTGTCATCTTTTTTTTTTTTTTTTTTTTTTGGATATCGGAGGGACTCTCCGTGGCAGACCTTACGGTTGAGCTGGTAAAACTACCTCCGCCTGTTTGCCCCGGTCTCACGGAAAATTCTTTCGAATAATCGCCAACAAATAGGTGGGTAAGTCAACGTCAAACTCGAACCCAGGACCTATCGGTAACACCGCTTGTGTCATCTTGTTTTTGATATAGCATATTCATGAGTGAATTATTTAAAACTCTATATTTTGTTAACAAAAATGCATACTTTTATCATGTGCTTTTGTTTTTGTAAATAAATATTTAATTGGATCTCATGTGCTATCTTGTTTTGGAAAAACACACTTTCAAGTGAATCAGCTAAAGCTCTATATTTTATACAACAAAATACATACTTTTATTGTGTGCACTCATTTTTATAAAATAAAAAATAATAATAAATGTTTAATTTAAAAAGTATGTTCCTTTTTGAAATGAGACTGCATATGGGGAATAAAAACCACATGTTACAAACAGTTCTTATAAACATCTCCACATGCAATCTTATTTCATTATTATAACATGTTTTTTTGTTGATGAGACGTAATTCTTCTTTTTTTTTTTTTTGGTAAGGAGACATGAAATGTCAGAGCATATACTTTGTAAAGAAGATATATGTCATTTTATGTCTCTTTTTTGGTAAGGAGATATGAAATATTAGAGTATATACTTTGTAAAGAAAATATGTCATTTTATATGTCGGTCACAAACAGTTCTCATAGACATCTCCACAAGCAATCTTATTTTATTAATATAGCATGTTTTTGTTAATGAGGCGTGATTCTTTTTCATTTTTTTGGGTAAGAAAACACATGAAATATTAGAGTATTTACTTTGTAAAAAAAGTATGTCATCTTATATGTGGTCACAACTTAATTGGGGTCAATATTTTAGAAATAAAAAAACTTGATGACATGAAAAACCATTAATCCGAGTTAGTCAATGAGTCAACTAATCACACTAGCAATCTAAAAAAAAATTTAAAAAATCAATAACATGTAACATAATAAAAAAAATCTAAAATTATATAATTAAAAAATATTAGATGAATAAATTTATTATAAAGTACAATATCTTAGATCGATAATAAACAAATAAACAAACTTATTTATTATTATTATATCATCAAACTAAACCTTCGTCTAGCAAGGTGGTAGAGTCACTCTCCTCTCTTATCTCTTATGTAATAGTGTCCCTTGTGCGTATCTCTAAAAAATAAAAATAAAAAGATGTATTTTGCTTATAAAATATGGATTTAAAAACTGAACTCATGCATGCCTCATCCTAACAATCAAAATTTGAATTAAAATAATATTGGATTCTTGGTTATCTCCAATCCCTTTTTCTCACATATCGACTCTATGGACTCCATTCACTCGATCTTCCCATCGTATTCACTAGTACCAGGTGTTGTGGAGAGTGCCAAATCTGATTGGAAAGCACATGTGATTCCCCCTCCCCTCAAATGAATCTCATCAAATGTGAAAGGGGGGAGAAACAATTCTTTTATTAGTGAGGAAGTTATACCACATCATTATATTATCAACTAAAGAAACATTGGTTTCAACTTGTCATGAAACCCTAGATCATTCTCAATCTCAATCACAAGAAGAAAAAAAAGTTCTAAAAAAGCGGAAAATCTCTAATTCATGGAAACCCTAGATCATTCATCTCCATCTTCCTTTCTCTTTAAAAATTTTTTGTCGAACATCAGAAGATTTTATATGATTCTATAAATCTCCACATGTTGTTCCCCCTATTAAAAGTGTGTGTATTAAGCTACAGATCTGTGCATATATAAGTATGAATATTTATGTTTATAATCTTTAGTTAATGCATTTACCTAAAATCATCATAGTGAAATTATCAGAATTTTTTTAGCTTCAAGTGTTGAGTATTAAATAATTATTATGGCAGTATTGGGGATCTCTTTAGTTAATGAAATATAAAAGAAAGGAAAAGATGCATTTACCTAAACGATCTTGTGGATCATATTAGCAAATGGGGGGGGGGGTTTCTTGTTCAATCTTTGTTATATACTTGTCTCCCATAGCAGTACTACCTGTCAAACAAATATTCATCTAGGCCCTTTATTCAAAAAATAAAATAAAATCTAGCTCCACCTTTTGCATAATGAATGTCTGTATACACACCTATACAAATGTATATACCTATCCCAAGGCTAAAATCATAGCTAAAAATAGGGTTTGGTGTGACAAAGCTACCTTTTCTCTTATTAATTGATCGTTTTTCTATTTGGATTGATTTTGTTTAATTGAAGGGTCATGATAAGTAGGAGAACATTAGCTTGTGTGGCAGTTTTTTTATTTAGTTGTGCATCCGATGGTTCTTTTTCTGCAGGTGAGACTATTGTACAAGATAATGGTAAAAGAGCATGAAACTGAAGGGAAATGTTTTATTAAGGCAAGTCTGAGACAAGATTTGTCATTGAAATTGACTTTTATGTCCTGTGAGCAATAACAGGCTATCGTAGTTATAGTTATTGATGATATGCCATTTAAATGAACAGTCTGATAGTGATCCTAAAAATATTTATGATAAGCTGGACTTGAGGGAACTTAAGGAGAAGCATCTGAACGTGTCTGAATCCGATCTCATTGCAGCTGTTCAGGCGAGAAATATACCTTCTTTTTACCCACTCGCATAATTTATCTCCGTATGTCTTTTGATAATCAAATGCCACATCCCTGCAGGTATATATTGTTCGGGCCGAAGAATTGAAGAGGATCGAGAAGACTTAATTTTAAGTTATGCAATTTCTTTCTGGAAAATGCTTATGAAAAGGTGAATCACATATCCTTGTCTTTCTTTTCTAATGTTTCACACACAAACTTCCGTAGGTTAATCTATTCTGTTTGGGGGGGGGGGGGGGGGGGGGGTTATTTTGGGGATCTCCTGAAGTCCTTTTTTGGATGTTGGTGGAAGATAATATTGTGCAAGATGGAATTTTTTCTGGGATTGATGTTTCTATTCCTAGCGATTTTAGAGAGTATTATTTTTTTTCCTGCTGTTCTTCATATGTTAAGTATTTTATTTGTATATGTTCTGACAATTGCATTTGTAGATGTATATGGTTGCTCGTAAGACTGCAGAAGTAGAGGTAACCTTATTGTCTTCAGTCTAATTTAAGAGCTTACAGGAAAATCCTCATTTCAAACTCACCCAACAGAAAGTCAAACGCATGAATCTTCTGATTTTTAATGAAGATAGTAACATATGCTCTCCTGATTATGGATATTGACAGAAAAAATCAGTGGAGCAGGTTCTGTCTGAAATAAAGGCTGTACATATGGAGAGCATTGAGGAGGTGTGATGAGGAGAACGGATCCGCTGTCCTTTTACCGAACTGCACCACGTTCCTATCACTTATAAATCTTGTTGGGTATATTTTTCAGCATTCTTATTCATATTTTCTCCAATAGTATCTAAGAGAATAAAAAATGGTTGTGCACGATTTGCTGGTACAATCGAACTGACCGAGGAGCACTGACCGGATCCGGTCCCTGTGATTGCTGTCCTTTTGTTTCCTACTTTACAATTTTTATTGATTTACAATTGCTTTTTATGATTTTGATTCAGGCTTCGCGCATTTTCTATTAGATTAATCAGGTACTTCAATGGTTCATGTACTTTTGACATACTTTTGTGTTTGGTTTATATATCTTATTACACAAAAATCTTTATTACTTGAGTTTTAGATATTTCAAATCAGAACTGTGACTTGACTTACACATGTAATGTGGTGTGCAGGGATCTTCTTGGTTGTGTCGAATGATCGATCACCAGAGTCTGCCATCCGGTGATGGTGAGTTTCTGTGTGTCTGATGTTTCAGTTAATGTGTACCAAATAAGACAAGGTTGTTGGGATTTGGGGGGGTATATGGAATTCCCCCCAAAACCCTATACCCCCAAATCCCAACAACCTTGTCTTTAAAATGTGGTGAGTTTATGAACCTGTTTTTAAAATGTGGAACATGCAAGTTACTTGTGGAGCTGTAGGAGTTGGTTACTTTCTGGTTTCAACAAGTTTTAGCTTCTACTAATTAATTAGTAGTTAATGCCCAAGAGTAATAAATTAAGTATTCAAATCATATCTTTAATAAAAATAAATGTAGATTTTATAATATCAATAACATATATTTAAATTCATACATTGCATTATATCTTAATAATTCAATAAAAAAATACAATTAAGCCTTATATGATTAAATTTGGATTACAAATATGGTCATAAGAGAATATTAGTCAATTCAAGTTATATTTAACAGAATATCCCACTTTTATTTGACAGAACTTAACTCAGGGGTATACATGCACATTGATCAATTTTTTTAGGTGTATATGTGCAATTACCTTTTTAAGCGGGATGTAAAGTTAAATAAATATTTTTTAAGGGGTATACATGCAAATTTCCCTGGTGCGTAGCAGCAAATCTTGCTCTTGAAGGGTCTGTTCGGTTTGTGTAATCTGCTGATCTCTACCGTTGAAATGATGGGATTTGTTGAAGAAGTTGATCAGAGCTGTTCTTTTCTGTATCCTTTTGTGGTCTGGGAAATTTTATTTTGGGCTGAACAATCGAGTCCATAACAATATGGGATCTCTTCTACTAATATGGAATATCATCACACTTCTTGGATGTCAAGTCTCTCTTTTTATAGACATTTTTAATCTGGATTTCAGATGTCTAAAAATTCATGGTCACCTCATTTTGAGTGGAGTTAATTTATATTTGTCTTTTACTTTTGTTAATTCATTCTTAGCAGAGTTTCATTGCCTTTATATTTTACAGTAGTCTTTACTGAAAAATAGAGCTTTTTATCTTTTCTCTTAATGGATCATCTTTGAATGGATTACATGTGTCATCTTGTTTTTGATATAGCATATTTATGAGTGAATCATTTGAAACTCTATATTTTGTATAACAAAAATGCATACCTTTATCATGTGCTTTCGTTTTTGTAAATAAATCTTTGAATGGATCTTATGTGTTCTCTTGTTTTTTATGAAACACACTCATGAGTGATTCATTTGAAGCTCTATGTTATATAAAACAAAATACATACTTCTATTATGTGCACTCATTTTTATAAAATAAAAAAATAAATGCTTAATTTAAGGAAGCATGTACCTCTTTGAAATGAGATTGCATACAGGGAATGCAAACCACATGTTACAAACAATTCTCATAGACATCTTCACTTGCAATCTTATTTCATTATTATAGCATGTTTTTTTTGTTAATGAAACGTGGTTTTTTTTTTTTTTTGATAAGGAGACCTGAAATATTAGAGCATTTACTTTGTAAAGAAAGTATATGTCATTTTACATATCGGTCACAATTAGTCTTGTAAACATCTCTACATGCAATCTTATTTTATTAATATAACATGTTTTTGTTAATGAGACGTGATTCTTTTTTTTTTTTGGTAAGGAGACATGAAATATTAGAGTATATATTTTGTAAAGGAAGTATATGTCATTTTATATGTCCGTCGTAACTTAATTGTGGTTAATATTTTAGAACTCAAAAGGCTTGAAAACATGAAAAGCCATCAATCTAAGTTAGTCAATGAGTCAACTAGTCATACCAGCAATCTAATATAAAAAAATTATTTTTAAAAATCAATAACATGTAACATAATAATAAAAATCTAAAATTGTATAATTAAAAAATATTATATGAACAAATTTATTATAAGAGTACAATATTTTAGATGGATAATAAACAAATAAACAAATTTATTATTATAATATCATCAAACTAAGCACTCACCAGGTGGTAGAGGCACTCTCTTTTGTTATGTAACTATTATTATTATTATAATAGTCCCTTCTGCGTCTCTTTGCCAAATAAATAAATAAATATGCACATATTTTGATATCGAGATTAATAATATCATTAGCATTAGTGATATGCAACTTTATGGAGAGCTTATAAAAAAAATCCAACTAATCTAATCTGAATAGTTCAATCTATGGAATTGGATCACGAGTTTTTAAGCAGGGATGCACCTTGGTTCTATTAAGGGGAAAAAATTCAAGTTATCACATGTAAACTATTTAAAATCAATATAACATCTTGAAAACATTCATTCTAAATCTAAATAACTCTACGAATTAAATTTACACAGTATACCCAAACCATTTACACAATTTGTTAAAAATACGAATAACATTCTGTACATGACGATTTTACTCTTCTAGATAGATTATAAAATCTTATCTGGAGGGGTAAAATCATCATCTACAATAATTTTTTTACATTTTTAACACATTATAGGAAGTTTTTTGTATACTCTATTTTCAACTAGAGTTAATCAGACAGAATATTCGTAGAACAATTTTGGCTTGTCAACGAAAATTTAACTCAGGAGTTATTTAAATTTACACCGGTATTTTAAGGGGTCTATATGGACTTTAGTAAATGTCAAGGGGTTTTTGGATTTTCTCTAATAAATATATATCTTCTCCTTTGTAGGGTATATTCATAAATTTAAAGTCCTTTGTGGGTATACTTACAAAAGACCCAATGCAATCTCCATCTGAAGATGATCTCCATCTGAAGATGGACGGTCAAAGATGCATAAACTAAACTATACGTATAGCATCGACTGATCTATATATTATATACAAAAACATAAAATAAAAAATAATAAAACACGTATATAGCTTTTGTTACGCGACCGATTAATCTCTCTTTTGTTCGACCTCTTCGATTCTTGTGATCAATCCTCTTGAAGAAACCCGACGAAAACAAAAACCCAAATTTCGCAATCAAAGTTTCACACGACACAACCCCCTTTTTCTTATTCTGCTTTTGGGGGAGCAATAAAAAAAATCCGATCTTTGGGAAGTTTCATCGAAAGGGAGGTGTGGGTCACGGGTAAATTCTGCCATGAATCGCTTTTTTTTTTTCTTCTGATCATGGGTTCTTTGAAAATTTTGATTTTTTTGTTGGTCTTTGTGGGTTTTGATGAGAACTTGTTGTGGAATGCGTGTTTTTGGGCGTATTGGTGTAATGGGCAGGCTTTTTTTTTAATTGTTTTTTGTCTATATAAGCTGATGAAAGTAGTTAATAATTGTTTTATTGGGTTATTTGTGGATGTTTTGTATCTGGGTTTTTTATTTCATGTTTTTGTGAGTGTAAGAATGTTTAATGCCATAAAGAAACAAGCTTTTTGGGTTTGATAGGTTGTATAGACATTTTTTTAATCGTAATTTCTCTTTGGGAGGGAGGGATTTTTCAGGATGTTGTTTACATGTACATTTAGCTTTATAGATTTTTAGATGATCGAAGGTTGCGTGAAATTGATGCAGCTGATGAGGAATTCATGCCAATATGGAAATGCAATATGCTGTGTATGAAAGACTTGATTTTGAACTGGTTGGGAGAACTAAAATAGAATTTTGATTGTTAGTACTACATTTGCATAAGAAAGGTAAAGCCAATTTTGAACAATATGCCTTTTATGGGTATTGTATTTTAATTTTAATTTTTATTATTTGATAAAGGGTATGGATGTAACTATATGTTGTAGTAGAAGCATTTTGTAGAATGATGATGTTTTGAATTTGAAGAAAGGTTATTTCTTATCTTATGACTGCTAAATATCGATTTCTTGAAGTGGTGATGAATACAAAAAGAATGGGTGTCATCAACATGTCCATTTAAGAGTTTTTGATATCTAATATTAAATAGGACTGATTTAGAATCACAGTGGATAGGTTTCCCTCATAAAATCTGAAGAATTAATGATGGCAAGGGTTAGAGAGATTTTGTTCCATAGTCAAGTCTTGATTTATACCCACCACTCTGGTATGCCGGGAAGGTTCAGCCTGAGCTGGCAATGGAGGACAAGAGCACGTGTAAAATTGCCTTAGTGAAATGGGTAGTTTGATTTGGTTTCTGTGGTGCCATATCATATATCACATCCCGACCCATGACAGATTACCTGATTCCTCCTCAGACAAATCTCCTATGGGGAGGATTTTGACTCTTTTAGACCCTTATTTGTGTTCAATAGGATGAATTCTCTGTCATTCATCCCATAGATTGGGTGTCACCTGGCTTTGATATCCCATCGAATATACACATAAAATTTCAAGTTTGGGTGCTCCTGGTTTCTGTTGAAGGCTTGGTGGAGTTGGTTAAGCAATTCCGGCAGAATGTATCAGTTGAAGGGAGAGGGGCACTGTTGAATGGCTAGGAAACTGAGATTTGTAAAAATCAGGCTCAGGGAATGAGGGAAAAACTGAATGGGAAAGAAACTCCAGATTATGTTGCTAAGGAAAATTAAGATGTGGGATCTCCCAGAGGAGGAAGGACAGACATCAGTTTCAGGAAAGGCTTTAATAAAGAGGATCATTTTATGGAGATTCTCAAGTAAGAAGAAGTAGAATGGAGACTGATTGCAAATTTGCAATGCTCTGTTCTTCCACAAGGTGGCAAATCCGCAGAAGCGAACAAACTCTTATCTTAAACACTTTGAAGATGGGAGAAGTGGCTTGATGATGAGGCAATTTTCAAACAGCATGTTGAATACTGCCTCGGAAGATCTTTTACAAAAGATACAAGGTGGTTTCCTCAATGGGTTGAATTTAATCTCCATAGAATCTCACGGAAGGCATGCCAAAGTTTAGATCATTCCTTCTTGGAGGATGATATGTGGAAGACAATTCATGATTTGAAAGGGGATAAAATTGATGATCCCAATGGATTCCTCTTGCGCTGCTTCCAAGAGTTTTAGGATGTACTAAAGTCTGATATCATGGAGACAGTATCGGATTTCCACTCTAATTCTCAAAATTATCAACTAATCATGTTCATCATGCTCATTCCTTGATGTTTTGGAGCTGAATGTTTTTTTTTTTGGGGGGGGGGGGGGTGTATTCAGGCTGACAAGTCTTCTTAATGGAGATGGTAGCGGAATTCCACCCTAATTTCCAAAATGATCCCATCAACTAAAAATCATGTTCATCATGCTCATTCCTAAGTGTTTTGGAGCTGAATGTTTGGGGGAATTCGGACTGACAGGTCTTCTTAATGTGGCCTACAAAATCCTTGCTGAGGTTTCAACCAACAGGCTGAAATGTGGACCGCAGTCAAAACAATATTTATAAAGGGGAAAAAACCTATTGGATGTTTTCTTAACAAAGAAAAAGGTGCTATTCTCAGATGCCTGCAGCTGGTTTTGTGGCTAAAGGTGAATTTCAGGAAAACTATTGTGGCTGGTGTCAATTTCTCTGTGGTGGGAATTGGTACATGTCCCTGTACTTTACAGTGTGGAAAGGTATTAGAGCTAAATATTATGTGAGGCGCTCAAGGTTTGTCCTTGAATCACTTGTGCTGTACAAATTGTCAAAGGCGTGGAAGAACATTGTGTGTCTTGTCTCATTTACTAAACAGGAGATCAGGTGGGCAGTGGAATATGAGTGAAAAATTGTGTCTTATCTCATTTGTTATTTGGATGAACAGTTCCCTTATGATATTGCCTTGGATAAAAATGAGATGGTGGAATGAAACATCTAGATGGTGAGTGGTAACATGATATGGGGTCCTGTTTTGTGGTGGACAATGTGCTTTTAAGCAAATTACATGAGGCGATTTTGAAACCATCTTATGAGGATGATGTAGTGTGGAAGAGGGAAGTAGACCTAGAGTTCACAGAATGGTAAAGAATCCTTGGAAGTCTTGTTCTTTCCTTAAGGTTCAGGCTTTCATGTGAACTCTTTCTTCACACAAGATTCTCACCAAGATAAGCACAGCTGTGTGGGCACTTGACCCTCAGTTATAACTGTGAGTTCTGTTGAAGCATATGATAGAGATCTCGGAGCATCTTTTTATCAAGTGTCAATTCAGTGGATGGATGTGGAAAAGAGTTAGAAGCATTCAGGCTTCAATGCTATCCTCAATCATAACTGGATGTGCAATGGAGCTCCCAAAGACACAGGAGAAGAGGCAACAGAAGAAAGAAAAGCAAGTTCATATTATAATCCCTCGTACTGTGTTGGTTCACATGGTTCTCCAGAAATTAGTCTTATATTGTCTGTTTTTTGAATGGCTGAATAAAGCATACAATAAATGCTCAGAGTGTCTTGTCAATGGGGTGGGTAGATTTACCGTTGAGTGAGGTATCTGTGTGAGTGGGATTTTTGGTAATGTCACTTCTGGTGTCTCCCCCCTCTTTTATTCTCTCTCTTCGAATCCTCTATGTTTACCTATTAATACATGGTGAATACTCATCTACACTTCTTCTTGCCAGTGGGTGGTGCAACTTTCCACAAGGATCGTAATTCCTTTTTCTGCTAATGGAAAATGTTTTTCTTTTATATGATAACATGGGGTGTTCTGATGATATTTTGCAGCAGAGTGGACCACCAATAGTAATTAAGACTGCAAGCCATTGGAAATTTGTTTTTATGTGCACATAAAAGTGTTTAGTTCCTCTTCATTTCTTTTCATCAAAAAAGCAAAAAAGTAAAAAGATCCTCTATATTTCTTCTCTGTCTGTCACATATTTCTGTCATAACAAGGCAATCCAAATCATTGAGTGGTCATGGGTTATCTTTTTAATTATCATTTTTTTTAATAAGGACCATGCACATATGACATATAGCCCTGATATTACTTGTAAGTTATCACCAGGTCATAGCTGTGGTCCTGTCTTGTCATCGAATCTGCTTAACAGATGATGTGTGTTTGGTATCTTGCTCTTAATTTAATCCAAGCATAATAAAATAGACCCATATCATGATTATACATTATACATGCACCAAGTTCAATCACTTAGACCTGGGCTTTCCAGGTAATGGTCAATGTTTCCATCAATTTATGAAGCTTTCTTGATTCTTGCAATACAGTATGGGGTGCCACCATCTTATAGGGTGATCATATTTTCTGTTTTTTTTCAGGTTAGTATGTACACCGGTCAAATATTTATATCAGGGAATGGACTGGCGACCTTTGCATGATCTGCATCTTTGTGAATGATGTCCAGTGGCCTGAAGGGTGCATATTCTCGGGTATTTAAATGGCAATGGCGTGGAGAACCATCATTGACCAGTGAATTGCTCAACAATGTGTCACCTGAGATTGAACTCTCTGATTACCGTAAACTTCCAAGTACTGGTAGTGAGAGCCCATCCGGTCTTCTGAATGACGAAAGCCTGAGATCAGAACCAATAGCTGATCTAGATCTATTCTTCGAGCGGATATATGGTTATTACTGTGGCAATGGGCTGTCGTGTATCATTGTCAAGTGGGTATTTGAACTCTTAAAGTTGGCTTTCACCATTTTTTTGTCTGGAGTTCTCCTGTTATTTGTTGATTGGAATGGTCTGCGCAATGCGAAATGCGGGATAGATGCAGTGGAATCAGGAGTTAAACCATGTGATCTGGCGAAGGAGGCTTTTCGTCGTCAACCATTGCATCCCTTTACATTTGTTAAAGGAGTAATCATTGCATACTTGGTATTAGTTTCTATCTATTGGGCATTCAACTTTTTGAGGTTTTTTGCACAATTGAAAGAGACACTATATATTCGGCGCTTCTACCATAGCAGGTTAGACAAATGGTTTGATCATGTAGTCAGGTACACCTGAAAAGGGATTTGGTGCAACATTACTGACTTGTATTAACTTTCTTTGTTTCTAGTCTCAACATTACCGACCGTGAAGTACAGACGACATCTTGGGCGGCCATTCTAGAGAAGGTTGTTGAAGTGCAACAGTCGCATCAACTTTGTGTAATCAAGGACCTATCTGCCCATGACATTATAATGCGAATAATGCGTAAGGAGAATTATTTGATTGGAATGCTCAACAAAGGCGTACTTGCTTTTCCTATCTGTGCAAGGTTCCCGGGTGCTGGTCCTGCCATTGGCTCAAGAGAAAATGGAAGGAAAAATCATTTGATACTGACAAAGACCCTTGAATGGACATTGAATTGGTGCATATTGCAAAGCATGTTTGACAGGTAAAATTTTTCAATCTAAAATTTATTTGATTTGGATAAATACCTTAATGTAATCTTTTAGGTTGTTTTTTGTGTTCAAAATTCATAATTGAATGCAGCTCAGTTATGCTGGATTGAGGATCTAGATGAAATTAATAAAAAATGCAAAACTGCAACATGAAAAGCGTCTCATAGTTTTAGAATAAGTGAAAACTTGAATATATATAATGAGGTTGTACATCTTCAGTTGTGTGTATCTCTTATATAATCCTTTTAATTAAAGAAATTCCCATTGCTTGTCAACAATGAGAAATGCTTTGTGTTTAAGTTAACCTATTCATTTATCCGGGGTTTAAAATCCTTTTACATTTTAATCAATAACACATTTAAAATCATGCCAAAGTCATTTCACTTACCTTGTAAGGGCAGGTAAGAGATAGTTTAGAACAAGCATAATAATTTAAATTTAATTGATTTTAAAAAAAAATTGGGTAATTTTATGTTCAAAAACTTTTCCAAACTATATATTTTCAGATATTCACATCAAATTGTAGCCTTACAGAGGCTCATGGTTGTCCTTGAACATATGCTGGTCTTGAAATTGCTACACTGTCATCTAGTTTATGCTTCCTTTAATAAACATATCATGTTGCACAGGAACTTCTGTGTTCGGAGGGACTTCATCGGCAACCCGTCTGCTCTGAAGAAGAGACTTGTAACTGTTGGGATCGTGATGTTTCTCATCTCCCCTTTCCTTGTATTATTCATGTTGGTGTATCTCTTCCTGCAACATGCTGAAGAGGTCTACAATCATCCTAGCACTGCATCGTCTCGAAGGTGGTCAAACTTATCGAAATGGATCTTTAGGGAGTTCAATGAGGTAGTGTTATTGTGTTTCTAAAATTTAAATCATCACACATGTTAACTTGTAAAATTATGGGTGTGGAAAAACTATATAATCTATATCGATTCTTTATTCTTGATGAGATACAAATTGCTGGATGTAAATGTTTTTGATCTCCCGTCATTTCAGGTTGAACATATTCTCAAAAATCGAATCAACAGTAGTGTTGTACATGCAGCTGGTTACCTAAAGGAATTCCCCTCTCCCATTGTTTCTTTGACTGCCAAATTCATATCTTTTGTGTCTGGTGGCTTTGCTGCAATTTTAATCATCATCGCTTTCCTCGAAGAATCTCTTCTTGAGGGCCATGTAATGCCACCACTAGTCTTGTTTTTTTTATTTTTCATCCTTACATAGATGAATGAAAGACTGATTACTAAAAAAATGCGTCTAATGAGACCTTTTAATTGAATTTGCAGATATTTGGTCGGAATTTGATTTGGTATGCCGCTGTGTTTGGAACTGTGACGGCTATGAGTCGTCGGGCGGTGTGACTTGTGAGCTTCAGGTCCTTGACCCTATAAAAGCAATGTCTCATGTTGTCGAACACACACATTATATGCCGAAGAAATGGCGTGGCAGGGAAAACACTGATTCAGTTCGGACAGAGTTTGAAACTTTTTTTCAGGTAAGATTTGTCTTCTTTTGTATTAGTGCTGGTTTATCTTCATATATTTTGTTTTTCACTTCATTATATCACGTGGCAATATTTTATTGGTAAAACTGGCACAATGCTGATCATTTTAGTGAGATATTCTGAAAAGTGAAGATAGGATTATTTGTTTATAATGTTCATTGTGGAAATGTGAATTTGTTGTCATTATTGGAAATGTACTTACTAGTGCTCCCTTAAAAATGGGAAAGAAAGACAATGTTAGTGTTGGAATTTGCTTTGGTTTTACAGTTCAGTGGAAGCTATCAATTTTGATGTTATTGTTTGTCTTAACTTCATTTTTAGAAGCTTTCTCTCACATTGATGCAATGATCACTTGTTTCTAACCAGAACAAGATGAGTTTTATTCTTTTGCTAAGAAAGCAGGTACGAATTCTAAGGACCCACTACCATTGATTTATAGGCATTAATAAAGCTACATCATCAACATCTACATCAAACATCAACATAGCCTATTTTCCAACATGTCTAGAAATCGGTGTTATGAATCCAAATTTTCCAACATGTCTAGAAATCGGTGTTATGAATCCAAAATTACAATATAGTTTCTATGCATGACCAAGATATACTTTGGAGTTGATCATTTCTTAAAAAATATATATCGTTAACCATTGCTGCTCACATGTTTCCATGCTTACTATGTATGAAACTTCAATTTTCTCAGAAATCTGAATTGGTCCTTCCTTTCAATCTTGCAGTACACTGGATTCATGCTACTAGAGGAGTTGGCATCGATTTTCCTCACCCCATACCTACTAATATTTGTGGTACCAAAGGTATGATTCATATCTTCTGCTTAGAGGCATTAATACTCTGTTGCTTTTTTGACATGGAGAGCTGCATCAGAATAAAATTAATCGCAACCTCTGATTCTAGCTTGAGCACAAAATCCCTTATCGAATGGGATGATCTGATCGAAGATTTTTATCCCACATCAACTGGTAGTTGACTCAGTACCTGTTTTGGATAATACTACCCTCGCTGTTTATAACTTCTATATTTTGGGCTATCACTAGTATGGCAGCTTTCATGTATTTGTCCCTCTTTCCAAAACTTTTAGATATTTAATACAATTCTTCTTTCTTGCTTGTAGCATGTAGAAGATATTCTGCAGTTCATCGAGGACTTCACAGTGCACATCGAAGGAGTTGGTGATGTTTGCAGGTATTTCAACCTACCACATTCTGCCAGGCCCTTAGTCTGTGATTAGTATTTCAGTTTTATATTCTGAGACCCTTCTGTCTTGTTGATTTTCCTATTATTGGTTCCCAGCTTAAGCGTATTCGACTTTGAAAGCCATGGAAATAGCAAATATGGTTCACCATTCAATGCTGCACCTCACCGGAGGAGTTCGCAAGGGAAGATGGAGAAATCATTCTTAAGGTACTGTTACTTCTCTTAACGTGCTCAAATAGAAGTTGAAGAAGAAACAGAGAGAAAAAAAATTGGAAGCTGCATTGACTAGTTCAAATAATTATTCAGAATATAATAATATGTAAATAGAAGCCCCTGGGTTGACTATAGCCCTGTTTGAAACAAAATTTAAAATAACAGCTTGTACTCTAAATTGATTAAATAATCGACTTTGGAAAAGCTACTCAAGCAGCTTTTATAAAAGCTGTTTTGTTTACTTGTAATACATAAATACTAAATTCTGAAGTTCAAAAATACCCGCCGGTACATATTATCTAAAAATTGATTATGCAAACCGAAACCTGTTTGAAAATTGGTTCTTTGTACAGCTTCCACACCGAGTACCCCACGTGGGAGCCGAACGTGCACGGAAAGCGATTCCTATCAATCCTCCGTGATTTCAGTGAGCAAGAAACAAGGCAACTAGAGGCACAACAAGCGTACTCCCCTTCTCGACCATGGCATCTCAACCCCCAACCAGTTGCACGAGTCCAATCCGAAATCTATCGGTTCCCTTTGACAAGAGATCCGCACATCACCCCTCACTACTCGAAACCACCTCCATCAACCAAACACCACCATGAAAACCTCCCATACCTTCTCGACCGGTTCTACACCTCCTCCCCTCATGATCTAGAGAACCCAATAGACTCTCCAACCGATCTATATGAAGAAGAGCCTGGGGAGCTTCTTTGGCCTCCGCCAAGTCACCTGGACCGTCTTGGAAGTCACCCTGGGGCTTCCACCTCAGGCCAGTTCTTCCATGGGAGTATCCTCCGACACCACGATGAGGGTCACATGGATCACCTCTCCAGCAGCAACTGGTGGCGGCGGTCTCAGCAGCAACAGCAGGAAGGGCCACAAGCGAGCTTCCTTGAGCCGGAATTCAGCTACCACAATGAGCCGAATAGGTGGGTGGACAACATGATGGGTAGGAGCCGGTCGGGTAGTTTCTTGTCAGATGGGAGTGCTGAGGATCGCCAAGTTGGTGGTGGTGGTGGTGTGCGTCTGAGAAGTCCTCAAACTTTGTCCTCCATGGCGTACATGGATGATGACTTTGATCTACCTTTCAATGATATATACAGCCAGCCATTGAGGAAGCTCAACATTAGAGTCGATCCTTCGGGTGATGAGTCGCAAGATGAAAGAAGGCCGCCGTCTGAAATTTAGTTGGTAGTTGACAGATTTGTGTGGTATTTGATGCACAGATTCTTTTGTGAATAGATATTGGAAAACAGTGAACTCATTTAGTTTTATTGTGAGCTGGATGGTATGAACATCACAGTTCAGGTGGTGAAAAAAAAAATTGTAAACATAAAAACATTCTTTTGTGCTTCACTTTTAGTTAGCATAAAGAAAGCTCTGTGCAGTGTTTTATATGTGATGAGCTTTCCATCAGATGCATTGTTTGAAAGGCTGTGTGAAGCTGGTGCTTTGTCTGATCATGTCAACATTTGAAACCATCAGAGATGAATAATGGGTTCCTTTTTTTTAATTAATCTCTTGAAACCAATAAATCAATAGATGAATAATCTCTTGGAGTTTAACTAATGAGTTCGTTCAAAAAAAAAAAAACTAATGAGTTCATTTCATGATTGATTGTTTCCTTTAGCTGAGAAAATTT
Organism: Acorus calamus; assembly: GCA_030737845.1. Taxonomy (NCBI): domain Eukaryota; kingdom Viridiplantae; phylum Streptophyta; class Magnoliopsida; order Acorales; family Acoraceae; genus Acorus; species Acorus calamus. The sequence continues at coordinate 24,909,756 of CM060872.1, read as the reverse complement.
TGATTTGACCATATAAAAAAAAATGAAATACATCACAATCTCTATATTTATATTGGCTATTGGCTTTTTTATATATAAAAAAAATTAATCCACCTAGAAAATTCTAATTTGCAGTCATATTGGTTGTACCACAGTTTTTTTAATTTTTATGTAAGAATTGAAAATTCATCAGTTTTTTTTATCATTTTAAACGTTGAACTTTGTATGAAATTATAGAATTGAATAGATTCTATGTATAATAAATTACATAATTTAATTTTCTTTTATCTCACAAATTGAACAATCAAAATATAACTTAAAACATTTAAATTTAGGATAATGTTATTGTGGAGGTAAAAATCTGCACTAGGACACGTGTCATGACGAGACAAGACATGGGCCATTTGGCATAAGGCCCACTAGGCCCAATTCACAAAAAGTGACTTCATGATGACGGCATCTGGTATGTCGACACGACTAAACTAAAGGGTCTAGTCGGATAGCCGACACCTCTTGAGAGGATATCACCTCGAGTAGTCTAAGCATGACCAGACGACAGTTTGGTTGGACGACCTTATTATCCAAGTACGAGTAGTCTAAGGCATGACCAGACGACAGATCTGGTCGGATGACCTTATTACTCGAGCACGGGTAGTCTAAGGTATGACCAGACGACAGGTCTGGTCGGTCGACCTTACTCCTCGTGGACATACGCGGAGACATAACGCCTAGACAGGCACGCCAAGAGAGTGAGAGACACCTAGCAGACATAGAAACGGTCAAAAAACCACAAACGTCTGTAAGCACCACGTTGGTACTTAAAGCCCACTACCAGCAAAATGTGGGTAATTAAGGGCTGACGTGAGAGTAATTACGGGAAATGTTTTCCTGGAAAAAAGCCACTAACACTTAGTGGCAAAACGGTTACAATGTGACCAATGGAATTACGTGAGACTTGATCCCTCCGGGGTACGTAGGCAACATATAAAAAGGTCGCGCGCACAGCACTCTTAGGCAGGTTCAAGTAAACATCTTCACTATTGCTAGACACAGTCATTGTTGTTACAGCCCAAAATCCATATCACCTTAACTTATTCCTACCACCAAAAAACCTTACATAAATTCCTTTGAAGTTCCGAATCCAAAATTATAAATTTAACTGTAGGGGGGAAATATCAACCTCAATTATGTACAACCATTTTTTTAGCCCTAATTCTACTCTACACACGTTTTATATTTTTTTTAAATAGTACACCGCATCTAATGAGGCACATGCTTTATAAAAAAATAAAAAATATAATTTAATGAATTGCATTGATGCATTTATAAAAAAATATGAAAATTTTCTATCAGAATATACTTCATTAATATAAATATATGTTCAGTGATTTTCTATTGAATACACATAGACTGAAAAGAAAAATTGTGTAAGAGCACACTGAATTTTATCACTTATTAATTCAGGATCAGATTGAATTCAAGTAACTTGAACCATCAATCCAAACCCAATCCAAATCAGATTCAAGTTCTTCGAATTCACATACAAATTGAATCTGAAAACTAAAACCTCAACTCAGCCGTTCCAAGTTGAATCCATGACCATGTCCCAATTACGAAAATCTGGGCTTTTTAAACTTCAAAATCAATCCCATTAAACGAAGGGCAGATCCGTAAAAAAACCCCACCCCGTATCTCCCGCTCTCTCCAAATCCAACGGCCACAATCAAAAGTGGGTCCCCTCCCCTCAAACAAAAACTAGCCGTTACAATATCGCCTTCTCTTCTCTTCTTCTCCGACGAATCTCTCTCTCTCGCTCTCTCTCTCTCTCTCTCAATAAGATCTTCGAAGACCCATCAAAGAAAACCCTAAGAGGACCAAAACCCATATCTTGATTTGCGATGACGACGACAATGATCGCCGCAGCAGTTCAAAAGATGACGACGACCCCTTCGAAGGCCCGACGGAGGCCCTCCTCCGAGAATTCCGACCCAAACCTCCCCGGACGGTCCAGATCGACCCCTCGAAAGCCCTCACCGAAGAACCCAATCCGGGTCTTCTCTCCCCCCACCGTCGTCAAGGAGAGGAGGTTCATCGTCGCCAAGAAGAAGAACAAGAACAACAACAACCCCCCAAAAGAGGGGGGTCCGATTGAATCGGGGGAGGCGTCAAAGAAGTTCCTTTACGAGACCCTCCGCGCATCCCAGGAGGGGTTCCTCAGGGAAGCCGCGGCGCCGCCGAAGGCGATCGGTGCGGATTCCGAGGAGTGCGCGATTTACGAGGAGGGGGAGGAGGAGAGGGGGAGTGTGAAGGTGAGGAAGATGAGGAGTCAGGTGATGGCGGCGGCGGTGGAGAGCATGCCGGAGCAGGGGTCCGGGAGGGTGAAGCACCTCGTTAAGGCGTTCGAGAGGCTCTTGTCGATCCCACGATCGGACGGTCGGGAGGAGGGGATTGGAGGTGGTGAGGGGGAGGAGGGGAGCGGGTCGTGAATTGGGCGTTGCCCGGTCTCCGGCCGCCGAAGGCGGTGGAGACAGTGAACGTCGGTTCTTCGTCGTCTTCGTTGGAGTCTGTTTTCGGTGGTTCGAAGGAGTTCAGGCGGGTGTTGAGCGTGTATTCTTCCATGGATAGCAATGATGAAAGGTGAGTGATTTTATAGGATGATTTAAATGTTTGAAAGAAAACAAAATCTTTTTTTTTTAAATATAATTTTTCACTTCCCTTCGTATATGTTTTTTAGGCTCAGCATTGGGAGCAGGACTTCAGGAGCTGGCCGACGAAGTAGGCGAAATGTAAGGAAATTGTTGTTGATCATTGTTTTATTATTGGAAAATGTTACAGTCCAAAATGTGGTCCGCCCAAAGTTTTTTATTTTAAAAAAAATTCATATACCTTATCAAATGAGGTACTTTTAAAAAGATGAAGTATATATCAGTGAATTGAATGGTACCATTTATTAAAAAATGTGAAAATTTTCTAATGATAGAGTGAGTAGAGGGAACTAACGAGATATATGTGACTGCATTTGGGACTGTAAAAAGACTTGAGTATAGTAAAGCTCTCTATTATTTTGGAATATTTTGATATGTCAATGGGAGGATTTTGGAGTGGCAAAATGTGGATAGTTATTTAGATTTCAGCTCCTGGAAATTATAATTTACTGGGCTTTATAGAGGACTTTGAGAAGTGAATTATATATAATGCACATTTCTTCTATTTTTTATATATTATAGTTATAGAATACTTGGTAGCCACCAAAAAATATGTGAAGTTGATGAACCCACTATGGATAGAACATGATTTCATGGTTTTAAATGCATTTTGTGATCTTCTGTTGTGTTTTCATTCATATCCGAGCACAAAAAATTCTAAATAACATTTTCAACCAGCAATGAATGTGAAAACTCAATGGTTATTGCACTTCATTGTAACAGCTGATTACATGTTTATACTGTAAAAAATTTAGTTATTTGGTTTGAGTCTTTGAGAGTTTGTGTCCTAAAGAATCCCTCTTAATCAGCCAACCATGATGTAAAGTCTGCTATTGTAATGCAACTAAAGATGATGGTATTTTGTGTTTGGAGGAAGAATGAAGAGATGCGTCAAGATTTGCATTGCCGAATTCATTTGGTGATTCTTTCTAGTTTTCAGTGGTAAAAGGAATCTGGTTAGGATATGGGGCTGACCTTAATCTTTTAGTATAAATTTCATGTATATATTAGTTTCCACTGGTAAGGATTACGCTAATACGGGATTAGTGATTTTCTGGGCTTGTTAAAAGCAAACTTGTTCTTTAAAATGTGTGTGAGAGAGTGCCATACTTGTTCTACTAAATATTTGAGCTTTCTTTATACGCCATTATGTGTACTGAAAACTTGAAATTTTGTGCATCTTCAGAGCACTGATTCATCGAGTAGAGCCAGTGGAAGGAGCTGGAATAAAAAGCTGAAGGTCACCAGCCAACATCCTTTCAAGTTAAGAACAGAGGTAAGAATGTTGAGTTCTGTGTTTTTATCATTATATCTATCAATATGAATTGGAAGAAGCTGTCATATGTTGAATTTTGTCTTATTGTGACATATTCTCTTAGGGCCCGTTTGGGGTGTGACATAAGGTTATTTGCCCTTTAGCTTCTGGGATATAACAATATTGAATAGGTTTTTTTTGGTTGTCTTTTCTGTTACATTGGGACGTAAAATTGATCTTTTTGTTGTTTGGTTCACCTTGATAAAATATGTAAGTGGTAGATAAGAGATGGATAATAGTTTATGACTTTTTATACAATATACCCCTGTAAATTATTTGTGTTTGGGATATATAAAAGATGTGAGTGTGATATGATAGATGTGACAGTTTTTGGAATGTGTGCAAAGTGTTAGGAATAAATATTTTAAAATGACAGGAAGGGTATTTTTATCCATTGGCAAGATAAGCCCTGAAGAATTCTACCATTTTCTTAGAATAGTTATCAGGCCTCATTATCCAGAATAACTATCAATGTTTATTCATATTAAACAAACAGTGTTTGAGGCATTCTACTGTATTCTCCCCTATCCAGCCTTTATTCTTCACCCCAAACGGGGGGTTAGCATATTGTTTTTCATATTATTTTTTTTTTACAACCCAATTGTCATATATGTGATATCAGCAAAGAGGAGGGTGAAAAGAAGGATTCTAAGAAGGTGCGAATTCAGAGGAGGAGAAACAATTCCAATTGCGCAAGGCCTTCCATGGACCACTGAGGAGCCACAGGTGAAACTCTTTCTTTGTACTCTCTCTATATCTATGGTGAATTTGAATATATCTGTTTGTTAATGCCACCAGAACAATAACAGTTAAACAATGTCTAATAAACAATTGAAATTTATTGTGGTGAGAATATTCAGTCTATTGTTATTGTTAATTGCTTTTACTTTAGACTTTTTACATAATTTGGTTTTCTCTAGGGTGTGAATGGATTGAACTTTCTCTGGGATTTCACATCTGATTTCATTGTTTAGGGATTTGATATACTTTTTTTTTATTATCGGAGTCAAGGTGAAAACAAATTGTGCTAAAAAAATAAATATTTGTGGATGAAAGATGTGTTTATGTGGAAATTGTGTGGGTGATATACAAATAATGGGTTGCAATTGGATGTGATGATTGGTCTGCTCACTGGTTAACTTCTTAGATGCGACGGATGCTTCTGTTTTATGTGTTTTTTTTTTTTCGCTTGGTTTAAGGAAACATCAGAAGTTTAATCATTGTTGATTTATGCTCAGTATTCAGAAGTTTTTTTTTGTTATGCATAACAATTGTATGAAAAAATTTCAATGTTGTTGGGTGCTATTTGTATTAACATGTATGATTACATAATCTTTAATAGTGTCTTTTTTAATAAAACAGTGTTTGGTCAAACCTCCTCCGAAAGAACGCACAGAGCCCATCGATTTGGTGCTTCATAGCGATGTGCGAGCAGTGGAACGTGCTGGATTTGATCAACATGTAAGCTTTTTAGAACTTTAATTAATCTTAGTTTTTAAAAATTCAAAGTTTGACATTTTTTTTGCTTCATGTGGTACAATTAATCTTCACTTAATAAATAAGATCATGCTTTTTTCCAAACTTTTCAGATTGCTGAAAGATTAACAGCCATTGAACAGATGAGATTAGAGAGAGAGAGGCAACAAAAGGTAGTCATTGAACACATTATTTTCTGTTGAACATATTGATTGAGTTGTGGGAGTTCATGCTAATTTGGCTATCTTGGCTATCTTGGAATTTCTCAAACAGTTGGAAGAAGAAGAAGAAATAAAAAGGCTGAGAAGAGAGCTTGTACCCAAAGCGCAGCCAATGCCCTATTTTGATCGCCCATTCATCCCAAGGAGGTAACAAATCTAGGCTTAACACACTTGAATAATGACATAATGTTTATATGTCATATGTGTCTAGACAGGTATATTGCTCCCTATGAACAAATTTGTTTACATATCTATTTCACTTATAATTATGTTGTGTTGAAGGTCTGCGAAGCCACAAACGATCCCAAAGGAGCCAAGATTCCATATCCATCCCCACCACAAGTCATGGTAAGTTAGTATCATTATTGTTTAGATACATTGAAATATACAACCTAAAAATAGTTCAGTAAAGAGTAGAATAATCTGCTTTGTGTATATTTAATGCTCAAACAAACATTCTTACAAGAAATTTGGATTTTTGTAGTGTTGTATATAAAACTAGAAAAAATAGAAGTTCAGACCAGAATAGAATACACTGGTGTTACCACATTAGTTTGCTTTGTGTATTGTTAATGCTCAAACAAAATTTCTTACAGAAATTCGGATTTTCGTCTAGTGTGACCACCTCCAGGAACTCGAAGGCCATGCGAGGTTGATCAATCGTAACATTTTTTCACCCTAAGTTCGGATTTCAGAAGAACACTTATCTTCTGTTGCATCAGCATTTGTGCAAGTTTTCTGTCGACTCTGTTCGAGATTTTTGCTCATTGTGGTCGTTAATTAGTTTGTAATGATTTGAACATGTATTTTAATTTGTTCTATATTCTTAAACCAATAAGGGTTCATGTGTTGTTTCTCCATGGACCTGTGGAAATACATTTAGATTTTCAACCATTCTTGTTGGTTTTGTACAAAGTTTGAATTGGTTGTCTGTCAATGGAAAATAAAAGCTTTCTTCTTCTTTGCAGTGGTTGCTACTAAAAGGTGTTGAACAACACCATAAGATGAGCTGTATTGGGATTTATATTATACCAGCCCAGTAGCATATACTAGAAACCTGAGTGCATACTGAGGTAGTGAAAAGGGTTTGAAATAGAGCTATCCACTTGAAAGTGCTTTTAAAATTAGTTTCCAAGAAACATGCATGTTTTGTTAGATTCCTTAACCCCCTACCCCAACCATTTCATAACTAAAGTAGAGCATTTGAAAATGAGTCTGGGCATCTACTGGGGATTTTGTTGTCGTAGGATTTATATTGGGGTGCACTTTGGAAAACACGGTTTTTTTTTCTAGAAATCAAATCTTTTAGCTTTTGAAAATTCATTCTCAGAAAACACACTTTTTTCATTTTTTAAAGGGAAAAATCCATATAACCCCCTGTAAACTGATTGAAATCTATATAACTCCTTGACTTTTTTAAAAATCCATATAACCCCTGAAAACACTTAAGTTAATTCAAATGACCCCCTAAATAAAATTTAGGTTTATAAATGATGAATATTTGTGAATATTATGTTTGATTAACCCTAATTAAAAATACAATATATCAAAAAAACCGTGTGCTAAAAATGCAAAACATCTTTTATAAATAACGATTTTACCTCTTCAGATAGGGTTTTATAATATGTCTAAAGAGGAATAAAATTATCATTTTCATATTATAACACATTGTAGTGATTTTTTTAGTATATTGTGTCTTCAGTCAAGGCTAAATCCAAACGAAATATTCACAAAATATTCATTATTTACTAACGAAAATTTTATTCAGATGGGTTATTTGGATTTACTAAGTGTTTTCATGGGGTTATATGGATTTCAATCAAATTTCAGGGGCTAAAAAATTAAATTATAAATTAAATTAAAAACATATTTGCAGTGTTTTCTTCTTGCATAAGTAAAACCTCCCAATCTATTTTCCAAACGCTCCTGTAGTCCCCACTTAAAAAATAGCAATTCACAAATCCAACAAAAATAAACTTCCCAGTAAAGCTAATTTCAAGAGCACTTCTTCAAAATTTGAACTTCTTCTTCTTCCTAACCTCTTTGGGACTTAACCAAGTGTAGCGTGTTGTTAGAAAAGGCCTCTATGACGAGCGTCACTCTGTGTGGAGCAAAGAACGACTCAGCTCTAAACGACAACAAAGTAGTCTCTTTTTGGCCAATTTAGGTGCAACCGTTTGGTTATTCAGATACATTCCTTCATGATAAATAAATACATGTTAAAATTGAATGCATATATTTAAAGCTTTTCCACACCCCCTTTTGGAAAACATTTGGTTTTATTATAATTCCTGTAAAAACATAATATCCAAACATGTTTTAAAACTGATGTGATCATCCATGATTTGCATCTATGCAAAAAATTGGTGATCATCCATGCCTTTCAGAGGTAATGAAATCTCTAATGAGTATATACTGAAGATTCCTTTTCATGTTGATCTATTTATATTCTGAATGTAAGTATGAGCCCATGATTAACAGAATCACATTCTGATCATAAATCAGTAATAATTAAATTTCTTAAACAATAATTAAAATTTCTTGTTTAAGGGGAAACAGCCATCACATTAATATTAGGTGGGATTTCACAAAATAGCAGAGCACAACACATTTTTAAAATTAGGATCTCATCAAAATCACCAGCAGTGCCAAAATCAGTTTAAAAAAATGATGTTTTTCTTTGCAAAACCCTGTCAAAGACAGATCCACATGAAATCAGAAAGGCTTTTTTTCCCTTTCAACACTGCAAAGATGAATAATAAGACATCATTTCAACATGGGATTAAATAACCTACATATATTAATACTAAAGAAACGCTTAAATGGGTAATAATAATCCGACAATCAACTCTTACAAAATCTCAATTTCAAGGGGTAAAAACTAGATCACAGTCTTTAACAACTGGGAACGGAAGAACAGATAAAACATCATAGCAAGTTCAAACACCCTACAAAAAACATTTCACCAATAGACATCACACTGAAACGAGAATTGTTGTTCAAGGAGCAATGACAATCCGGCCAGCAACTTGATCAAGATCCCGCTGTCCGCTGGAGGTTATTTTCCTCCCCCTACAAAATCAAGGAGCAGATTAATATGATATGTTTAATTACAGATGAACTAATTAATATGATATGTTTAATATGATATATCCACACTTCATGAATCAAAACAAATAAATTAGTATCAATGATTGAGATGATGTAAACTATTGAGGCAAAATGGAAATTATCAAGATTTGATACAGCCATATATGCTATAGCCAATTAAGACTGATGACAAATTTCTGGAAATCAGAAAGATTTAAGGATACAGGTTTCAATCAAGCCATATAATCTATGGTGTGTGGACAGACACCATCCAGAGAGTGACATGGCAAATCTTAAAAAACTAGGATGTAGACATCACAAAGACATGGCAAAGAATAAATAAATAAATGATATGTGTTATTATAATTATTCGGAAAACTGGAGCGCATACCAATAGCTATTAAAGTTCATAAAACTATAATGGTTGCACTTATCAAACTCGGTAAGAATTACAATCATTTGGCCTCATGTAAGCATAAACATCTAAATAGTTAACATCATTCCATTTCATGCATCATGTGTCCACACCATGCCCATCACACATCAAATGCATGTATAAAGTTCAAAAGAAAAATTTGAACGTTGGACATGTATGAGACATGTCCAACACATGTCATATAACAAATAAGTGTCCATGAGACACGGCATATTCATTGAAGCTTCCACACTTCCTAGCACATAACAAGCAAGGCAATTACTAAGTCTAAGTTTTACAAATATTAAACCATAGGGCCAAAACAAATATCACAGATACACAGATTAATAAAATTATTGGAGTGTTTATAAGAGAAGCATACTAGAAATACCATACTTTTGTATCACAATATTTGACAGAATCTTCAAATGTCACAAAAGATCAGAATAAAAACAAGTCTCACCCTTTCACATCCTTTTCGATGATCTTCATTGTCTCCAATTGTGACAGGATGTGGCGTGCAATAGACCCACTGCTCTTGCAGAAGTGTGGAGGACGACTACCATTCCTCTTGCGTCCTCCATAAATCTTCTGGAATCCACCAACACCAATGCCCTGCCTCATGTAGATCTTTCTCGCCATTGAAGCTACAACAAGAAATGAACAAGATAAGCCAAGCACAAACACCTTTGCTATAAATGCAACAAATGCAAGATGCCATATATAGCAAGGGAGAAACATTAGTACCAGCTCTAATGTAGTACCAATCCGGGTCATAAGGAGCAAGCTCCTTGAATTTGCCAGTTTTGACTATGTCAGTCCAGTGAGGAAGCTCCACCTATATAGGCAAAGACAAACAAAAAGTGTCATAAATTCTGCTTTGCATCCATCGCCAAATGTTCATCAATGATAATACTCAGTGTAAATAAAATCAAGAGGCCTAAAATAACAAAAAAAATTATCATATTGAAGAATTCCTGAACTAGTTGCAACACTGATTAAGCAAGCATGTAGCATTGAAACTATTGATATATGTGCCTCATCAAGTGTTGCAGCCTGGAACTTTAGAACATCCAACTCCAATGAGGGAGGTAAAAGCATATCACCAATCCATCATCACATTCATTGAAGAATTTGCAATGCATATATGAGATATTCCAGTATAAAATATATCTCTACTCACTGACCTAATCATATATAAAATACTTGCAGATAGGAGAATAATCTTTATCCTAACTCATTCACATAAAACCAATTAACCATGTACAGAACATACTTTTAATTTATGAACTGCATGGTAAAACATATGGGACACGTTGCAATGTCAATAAAAAATACACAACTAGTACAAAACCATATCATGACTAGGCTTACAAAATTATCAGTCCAAGGCTCCAAGCCATCAGACAAAATAAATAATCAATTAATTCATTTTTACAAACACTGCAACAGTAAATACTAGTTTTTTTTCTGCAGTCATATGACATTATATGAAAATATAAATAATACTTTCCAAACCACACAAGTAGAAGAAAAACAGTATATAATATATCAATCACATACGTAAACTACACAACAAGCTACATATTCACATGTTGACTAAAAATCAGGCAACTTTTTTTTATCGATAGCAAGACAAACTACTAATCATCATCTTCATTACATCAACAAAAAACACAAATTTCTCGTTTTCCACTGCACAAAAAATGACCCATCATCGTCAACAGGACATTTTCAATTCTATAAACAACAGAAACAATTGAAAAGGCATTCCAAAAAAAAAAAACCAATACCAACTTTCACAAAAACTATCCCCTTCTACAGTGAATTTTCTGAGCTCTCTATTCCACGTAAAGATCTGTATCCGAAACTATCATTTCTAATACAACTCTCAATGACATCAACAATCAACCATTTTTCAAGCTTCATATCTTCAATCAAACAATCCGTATCCACCGATTTAGAAAAAACAAAATCAACAACAACTAAAACAGATTGCGAGATCGCCACACATCAACAATCACCAAAACAAAGAAAGTTCACATTCATCCAATCGAAGATCGGAAGGAGAAGATCTGACCTTGCCGGAGCGCTTGAGGTGGGCCGAGTAGGCCTTCACGAAGTCGTGAGGGGAGACATCCTTGACAGTCCTCGCTGCCCTCACCCCGGTCTCCATCGCCGCCACCGTAGTCGCCGCTCTTCGAAATCACTGCGAAGTGAAAAGAAGCGAAAGCGAGGCGCGGCTAGAGTTAGGGTTTTCGTCGCTTGGGATGGGAGAGCTTGTATAGTTGGTGGGAGTTCCTGAAATGCCCCTTACTTGTTTAGTTTTTTACGATACGGTGCCATTGGTTCCACGGCTGAGATTGACTGTGGAGTTCGCGTGCGGCCTCTGATTGGTGTGTTTGTTTTGATGTTTTATCTGACTGGGTTCACCGTAAATATTTGATCTCTGCCGTTGGTAAGAGATCGGACGGCTAGAGATTTTTAAATAAAAGTTGGACTTTGAGATTGACCCTCGACAGTGTGTTTAAAACCCGTACATCTCGAATCAATTTTATTTTGGGAAAATTTGAGATAATTCTATGTTTTCTTAGCTCAATCGATTTTAATTCCTGTATAATCTTTAAATCACCGTAGGTCTTTATATTCTATTATAGTTAATGATTTTAGTTCTCTAATTAAAAGTTCATAAAAAATGTATATATATATTCTAGGAATATTTCGTCCAACTAATAAAATCTTTTAAAATTGTATTTAAATAAGTCTTTAGAAAAGTGTAAATATCAAAATAAGTCATTTCTATGACCAAAATATTCTTGAGACCGGAAAATTTTAAGGCTTTTGAAAAAAACAATGAGAGAAAGATTAGATGAAGGGAACGATATTTTAATAATCTAACATGTCTAAATTTCTTGATAGTGATTTAAGGATTTTACATTGATTAAAATCGATTTAACTAAGATTACATGAAGTTGTATAGATTTTTTCATTAATTTTATAGGATAATCTTTATTTCGTTGATTTGTTCCTTACCTCAATACTTATATAATATTAGTCACAGATGTGTAACAAAAAAACTTTTTTTTTGGGAAAGTGTTACCTAGATTACTTTTAGTTTTACCCGTTTTATACATCTGTATGTATATGCATTTATATGTGGTTGTAAATGATCCAAAAGCTAAAAATAAAATTAAAAATTGGGCTAAATGTATCAAAAGAGTTCGGATCATTTGTTTGAGTTTCTATCTTGCTTTGATTTCTAAATTCATTAAATGCAATATTCTCATTCATCGCGCATGGTCACATACAATTGAAGAATTTAAAATCATTCAATAATCAAACAATGTACAAGCACAATCGGATAATCCAATCTAGCATTGAAAGCCTATTTTATCATAACAAAATGGATATATAATTACTGTTGGCCGTATATGTTCTGAACATGATGGTGAAAACAAAAAAGTACAGTGACATATTTTTGTTAGAATTTTGAAAAGCTATTTTTCTATGGGTTCATTTGCAAATACGGTGAGGACGCTAACATTAAAAAAATTTAAAAGTTAAAACTCCATGTTAGAGAATCATTGTTGACCTTGTCGGGGGCTTTTTGAAAGCTCGATTTTTTGTAAATAAAACATGTGAATTATGTTTCCAAGGTCAGATACTCAAATTCATTTTAAATGTGTAACATGTATTACGGATGATCCAAATAATGTCTATAACTAAAGTTGTTTTTCGCTTTCATAGAAGGTCAAAATTAAAGTATGGTTATTGTAAAATTTTAAAGTGAACTTTGTTATTTATCTATCTATTTATCTTAGCTTTTTATATTGAGGGATGTAGTGAGGAAACTTTGTATTTTGTGTGGGGCACTATTGACTTCTTGCACAAGTGTTTATCTCCTACACTCTCCACTACCAACCACCTCATTCACCACTTTCCCATATCTTGACTTCCTATGTCACCCACCATATTTTCCATGACTTGGAAAACCAAATTTACCATTAGTTTTTTCAAGATCTCCATTTACCTATACATGGACCATCACTTCCCATAAGCCTTATATTTCCCTATGCATTGGTAAATCACATTGACTACCTTTTCTCAATATCTACACTTACCCATGCATTGGTACACCACACAAGTGATTATGTACACCAACTTCCCATAACCTATTCCCCATACCAACCTTGCCTATAAAAGGAGACCCTCTCCACCATTTTCACCAACTCAACTCAATCTATCTCACTCCACAAAATCCCAACACCACCTAAAACATACACTTGTGCAAGCTTGACTCTAGTAGCCCAATTTTGAATGTAAGCTTGTCTCTTGTAGTGAATATCAAATTGCCAGTTTTCCCTCATCTTTAAGCTGTTCATTCTTCTTCTACTTTTGGTTGTGAGTCTTGGGCTAGTGTGACTTTGGTTGCACTATTTGAGAGCCTCGTGTCTCTCCACATGGTATCAGAGCTACAAGGGTTGTAGTTTGGTGCTTTTCAAGATTCCCTTGGTGAAGAAGTTTGTTCGGAGCTTCGAAGATGGATTCGGGAGGTCGTGTTGGCGGACTTGGCTTTGTGGTGCTTTCACAAACCAACTACAAGAGGTGGAAGTCGTGTATGGAGTCCTACCTTCTTGGTGAGGACTTGTGGGAGGTTGGTGGGGGTGAGAAGGAGGCTCCGGAGGATACGCCGGAGAACGCTAATGCATTGAAGAAGTGGAAGACTTCTAATGCAAAGGCGGAGTTCATATTGAAGAGATCGGTTTCCGAAGAATTGTTCGAGCACATCATAGATTGCACATCGGCGTGCAATATATGGGAGACCCTTCATGGGTTGTTCAACAAGAAGAACGTTGCTCGGTTACAATTGTTGGAGAATGAGTTGGCCAACTCTTCTCAAGGCGATCTCTCTATCTCTCAATTCTTCTTGAAGATCAAAAACTTTGTTCGGAGATCTCTATTCTTGACCCGGACGAGCCTATCTCGGAGGCGCGGTTGAAGCGGCACATCGTTCGTGGGCTCAAGAAAGAGTACATTCCCTATGTCACATCTATTCAAGGGTGGGCAATCCAGCCATCCTTGGTGGAGTTTGAGAACCTTCTTGCTTCGCAAGAGTCTCTAGCTCGACAAATGGCGGGTGTTCTACTTCCGATGGTGACGGGAATGCCTTGTTTTCTTCCAACAAAAAATCTGGGAAGAAAGGCAAGGAGAAGAAGAAGGACGATGGCGACTCCTCTAGTAAATCGGAGGGGAATCGGAAAGGTGTCAAGTGTTACCGTTGTGGTAAACTTGGACACATTAAGAAGAATTGCCGCGTGAAGCTCAATGGTGGCAATCTTGCTCAAAAAGAGGGCGTCGAAGAAGAAGATTGGGGGAATTGCTTCTTGACGGAGGCAACTTCGGTCAATGCCTTGGCCTCCATCAACTTCAAAGAGGATTGGATCATCGATTCCGGTTGCGGCCATCATCTAACCGGCGATGACTCCAAGTTCTCTTCTCTCCAAGATCATTATGATGGCAATGATCGGATTGTCACGGCGGACAATACTATACACCCGGTGGAGAAGGTCGGGAGCGTCATCCTTGGTGGCAAAGGAGGCGACGACGCTATCACACTTAAGAGTGTGTACCATGTTCCGGGTGTGAAGAAGAACCTTCTCTCCGTCTCCAATACGGTGGATACGGGTCATTATGTCTTGTTCGGGCCACAAGACGTGAAGATTCTTCGGAATGTTTCCAAGTTGGAGGGAGACATTGTCCACACCGGAAAGAGGGTAAATGATCTCTTTGTTTTATCTGCCTCTTCTTCATATGTTGATAAAATGAGCACCAATGATAGTGCATCCATATGGCATGCTAGATTAGGGCATCTTAGCATGGATAAACTAAATATCATGGTGAAAAAAAACCTTGTTGATGGGCTTCCTTCCTTGGGCACCTTTGGTGGAGCAGAAGTGTGTGAGGGATGCCAATATGGAAAGGCACATCGTCTTCCATTCGATAGATCCTTCTCTCGGTGCAAGAGTCCTTTGGAGCTCATCCATAGTGACTTGATGGGGCCTTGTTCTACACCATCTTATTCGGGCTCTCTTTATATGCTTTTATTTGTTGATGACTTTTCACGGTTCACTTGGGTGTATTTTGTAAAAGAAAAATCAGATGTTTTCTCAAAGTTCAAGGAGTTTAAGGTGATCGTAGAAGGCATGCTCAACAAGAAGATCCGGAGGCTCCGCACGGACAATGGGGGAGAGTTCACTTCGAACGACTTCTCCTCATTTTGTCGTGAGCACGGCATTCGGAGGGAGCTTTCTTGTGCCTACACTCCACAACAAAATGGCGTGGCGGAGAGGAAGATTCGTCACTTGGTGGAGACGTGCAAGAGTTGGTTGCATGCGAAGAATTTACCCAAGGCCTTATGGGCGGAGGGTATGGCATGTGCGACCCATGTGATCAATCGGGTGCCTCTTAGCCCGATTAACATGAAGTCTCCATATGAGCTCTTGTACGGGGAGAAGCCCAATGTGAAGCATCTCAAGGTGTTCGGATCTATTTGCTATGTTCATGTGCCCGATGCAAGGAGGTCCAAGTTGGATGCCAAGGCCAAGAAGTGCATCTTCATTGGCTACGATGAACGGAAGAAGGGGTGGAAATGCATGGATCCCGAAACTCACAAATTCAAAGTTTCAAGGGATGTTGTATTTGATGAGATCACCTCATTTTATGGCCCGAGTGTTGCTGGTCCTGAAGGTGTTGGTGCTCTCTCGGACATCAACAAGAAGCCAGGAGGCCACCGTTAGCTTGCCGGTCTCCTCTAGTGCTCCTATTTCATCGGAGGGCTCTTCTTCTTCGTCGATGGGGGAGCCAAGTGAGAGGGGGAGCCGGATTTCTTCTTTTGATCTGGATGAACAGCAAGAAGAGAATGTGGTGGAGGCTCCAAGCGGGCCTACTCTTCGGCGATCGGAGAGGAAAATTGTGAAACCCATGCGGTATCGCGATGGGAATTTGGTGAGCACCATTCCTTGTTTACTTGCCGGTCCTATTGATGAACTTGAACCTTCCTCTTTCAGTGAAGCTAAAGGTGTGAAGGAGTGGGAGGACGCCATGGATGAGGAGATGTGTGCGCTCATCAAGAATGAGACTTGGGTTCTTGTTCAAAACCCAATGATGTGAAGCCGATCACTTGCAAGTGGGTGTACAAGACGAAGCGAAAGGCGGATGGAAGTGTTGAGCGTTTCAAAGCTCGACTTGTGGCTAGAGGTTTCTCTCAAAAATATGGAGAGGACTATGAGGAAACTTTTAGTCCGGTGGCCAAGATGACTTCCGTTCGGGTGGTGATTTCTTTGGCGGCTTCGCTTGGATGGAGACTATGGCAACTCGATGTCAAGAATGCCTTCTTGTATGGCGAAATTGACAAGGAGATTTATATGGACCAGCCCCCGGGATATGTCTCTAGCACTCATCCGGAGTTTGTTTGTAAACTCAAGAAGGCTCTTTATGGGCTTAAGCAAGCACCGAGGGCATGGTATGGTAAAATTGCGGAGTATTTACAATTTTGTGGATATTGTGCTTCTAACTCCGATTCTAGTCTCTTTGTGAAGAAGCAAGGGTGTCTCCACATGATTGTTCTCTTATATGTGGATGACATGATCGTCACGGGCAATGATGAAGGGGAGGTTGCTAAGCTTCGGTCCGAGCTTTCCATTCGATTCGAGATGAAAGATCTTGGCGAGCTAAGCCATTTTCTTGGTTTGGAAGTGGAGAAGGTGGACCTTGGGCTCTTCCTTTCTCAAAAGGGCTATGCGAAGAAGATTGTTGAGAGGTTTGGGTTGAACCAAAGCAAACGGTGTTCCACTCCTCTCGATTCAAGCATGAAATTGCTCGTGATGATGGAAGCTTCTTCCGGACCCTCGCCCATATCGTGCTCTTGTGGGTAGTCTCATCTATTTGACTATCACAAGACCTGACATTGCATTCTCTGTTGGACTTGTGAGCCGTTACATGCATGAACCGCGGAAACCACATTTGGAGGCGGCAAAACGCATTTTGAAGTATGTGAATTCCACACTTGACTTTGGTCTTCTTTACAAGAAGAAAGTTGAGTTTTCTTTATGTGGATTCACGGATGCCGACTTGGGTGGTGACTCGGATGATCGGAGGTCTACATCCGGTTATGTTTTTCTATGCGGATCAGCCGGGGTCTCTTGGTGTAGTAAGAAACAGGATTCTGTGTCTATTTCTACTACGGAGGCGGAATACAAAGCCGCTACTCTTGCTTGTCAAGAGTGTGTGTGGCTTCGGCGGCTCATCGAGGATGTCCATTCCATCATTCACAAACCAACCACTATTCTTGGTGACAACCAAAGTGCTATCAAGCTTGCTACCAATCCGGTTTGTCACGCAAGAACCAAGCATATCGAGATCGAGCATCATTTCATTCGTGAGAAGGTGCTTGATGGAACGGTAAACATGGAGGAGGTGCGAAGCAAAGATAATCTTGCGGATATTTTCACCAAATCTCTCTCCAAAGGGCCGTTCGAGTTTTTACGAGCCAAACTTGGGCTTGTACCCAAAAGTTCACTTTAAGGGGGAGTGTGAAATTTTAAAGTGAACTTTGTTATCTATCTATCTATTTATCTTAGCTTTTTATATTGAGGGATGTAGTGAGGCAACTTTGTATTTTGTGTGGGGCACTATTGACTTCTTGCACAAGTGTTTATCTCCTACACTCTCCACTACCAACCACCTCATTCACCACTTTCCCATATCTTGACTTCCTATGTCACCCACCATATTTTCCATGACTTGGAAAACCAAATTTACCATTATTTTTTTCAAGATCTCCATTTACCTATACATGGACCATCACTTCCCATAAGCCTTATATTTCCCTATGCATTTGGTAAATCACATTGACTACCTTTTCTCAATATCTACACTTACCCATGCATTGGTACACCACACAAGTGATTATGTACACCAACTTCCCATAACCTATTCCCCATACCAACCTTGCCTATAAAAGGAGACCATCTCCACCATTTTCACCAACTCAACTCAATCTATCTCACTCCACAAAATCCCAACACCACCTAAAACATACACTTGTGCAAACTTGACTCTAGTAGCCCAATTTTGAATGTAAGCTTGTCTCTTGTAGTGAATATCAAATTGCCAATTTTCCCTCATCTTTAAGTTGTTCATTCTTCTTCTATTTTTGGTTGTGAGTCTTGGGCTAGTGTGACCTCGGTTGCACTATTTGAGAGCCTCATGTCTCTCCACAATTATAAAATTAAGAACTTCAAAAGCTTTTCAAAGCTTGAAAATTGTTTTCAAGTGTCATTTCCTTCAGGAGAGGGTTAGAGACACCATTAAACCCCTGTATGGGGTATGACATTTAGTTATTCACTCCTGATAGCTATACTGTGATAGATAATAATCCAGGTTGAATAAACAATTTTTTATTTGGTTGTCATTTCTATTATTCTCAATGGAAAACGTTAAAATGATTTTTTTTTTACCTTGGATAAAGTGATGATAAATGATTAATAAGTGATGAATAAGAGTTTATGACTTTTTAAATGACAACTATGCCCCTGGAGAATAGTGTGAGAGATGTATGATTGATTTGATAAATGTGACAGTTTTGGAATCTGTGTGAGACTGTTAGATGAGATATTTTTTAAAATGTCAGAGAAGAGTATTTTTATCCATTGACATAGATAAACCCTGATAGGGAATTCTAACATTTCCTTAGAATAATTATCAGACCTTATCCTAGCTTATCCAAACATAACTATCGTGGTTTATTCTATCAAAACTAACAGTTTTTTTGAGTTATGCTCATGTATTCTTCATTATTCTTGTCTTATGTTCCACCCCATACGGGGGGATAAGAATATAAACTCACCCCTTTTTTATCTTTTTTTTGGGATGGAGTTTTATCATCAAGAAAAAGAAGAGAGAAAAAGAAAGAGGGGGGGGGGGCAAGAGGGAGACGGAGGAGTTGGTGGTGATGGGGGAGACAGAGGTGCTAGGGAGGAGGAGAGCAACAATCGCGGGTGACAACAAGCGGAGGAGTAGGAGGAAAGAGAAAGAGATCTAACGCCCCGACCTCTCTCTCTCGCTCCCCTTCCATCACACCCCCCACCCCTTCGCATGTCTTCCTTCCTATTATGCCCACCTCTACCGCCCTTTTCCTCCCCTCTGCACTCCCCTTTCTCTTATTCTTTCGCTTTCTTTTTCTTCTTTTTTATTTTACTTAGGAAGGGTGGCTTTAGAGTCAACTCCAACCGTACTCTAGAAAGGATCTCTATTTTGGAGACCCTCATTTGGAGGATGAGATCTCCCATGATCCATCACAAGGAACAACCCTAAGCAACCAATAATGCGCATAAGTCGAATGCACTATAAAACCTTCAACAAAAATACTTTTACCGAAAAGAGTATATTCAAATATATTTATTAATTTTTTTCCTATACGTGGTGCATTCTCATTCGGTGCTGTAGATACCTTAATTTTGATCGTCCAGAAAGACAGAAATACTTCAAAAAACACTTAGGAATAAACTACATTTGGACATCAAATAGAAAACAAATCCTCGAAAAAAAATCGAACCAAAAAATCCCAACACTTAGAGAAACCTAAGACCCTGGAAAGGGGCGGCTAACCCTAATTAGCCACCCCATCCCGAGCGGCTAGTTTCAACTAGCCGCCCTCCTGACCGACCCCAAGCCGCTTCCCTGGATGAGACATAAAGCAACATTAAATGCTGATCAAACACACTATTACCCAAATCATTTTATTACCAACTGGACACTCTCCTGCATCTCTTTTACTATAAATAGAGGGGGTCCGAAGCCTTTCTAACATAATCATCCACACCTTCTATCTTCAATCCACAACAATTCACATTCCCACACCCACTACTTGAAATCCCTAGAGAGAGAGAGTCCCATTTGTGAGAGAAAAACCCATTCCCTACACAAAATCACCCCCCTCAACCCACCCTCTAAAACCTAGGTTAAACCAGGTTTAACCTCTGCCAAAACCAAAACCCTTTCCTACCTAGGTTCTGCCCAAGTTGACCCAGACCCCTGACGGCTACCCTAAACTAGCCGCCCCATACCCGATGGCCCAAACCCACTAGCCGCCCCTTATCTACACCCCCACTCAACCAAGACTCCTCTATTCAAGCCCAGAAACATAATATGATACCTGTTTTTCACCTCTGTGTACGGTATATTCGTATCCCAGAGCGGAGACCCCACAAACTCCCTCACGTAGGCGATTAAATCCAATCCAACTTTTCCTGCTTTTCGAAAAGGCAGGTGCCGATCACACATACACCGGAACCCCCTTGAGCCGCTGTTAGGCGCCTCAACCGGGAACGAGACCCCACCACCCTTCTGAGAGACAATCCGATCAAGCCCGCCAAGACACGCACCGGATATGAATCCCCGAAGAACCCCCACACACGCCACGCCCCCCACCGGATTCCGTCAACGCCGACGAATCCGATACTGACAGGTGCTACATGCTCTTCCTTGTAGTTAACTATAGAGGATTCGATCCTCTCATTTGGTATTCCAAATATGGAGGATCACTCTTTCATCCTCCATATTTAGAGTACAACTTTTTAATATATTTTTTTAAAATGGTGATAATTTTATATATATAGTTTAAATATTTAAAATCAGTACCATAGGAAAGATGTTGATCGTTTTAAATGAGTTTAACATTAAATATGTTTAACTTATATTTAAAAATAATTATTTAATAATACTTTTTAACAAAATTAATATTTATTATATTAATTATTATTTTGCGCTTATATATTAAAATATCATTTATTCTAATTGAAAAATATAACATGACAAAATAAAAACTAAATAAAACACAACAACAAAGTACAACACAAAATGAACTACATCTAGAACCATCTAAATAATATACAAAAATAGAATAAAGATGAAAACAAATACTGAACAGAGATCCTTGCATTAAATTCATTATGATATGTCAATTTTTGAAATTTTTATTATTTTGTTAGATTCCAATTTTTATAGATCTCCATTGCTATGTCATAACATATGTAACACATGAAAAAACAGTGGATACGCCTCAAAAAAGTCAGACCGTCGATTATCCAAAACCAACAGACACAAAGTTCTTGCAATACAAACGTAAGCACTACATGTGTAGTACACTCTTCATCGTTGTCTCCAGAGATTTTTCGGCCCTCATTTTCTGATCTCCCATCTTTGACGACTTTTTCATTACAGTCGTCTTTCTCTCTCTCTCTGCAACTCTTCGAAACCCTAAAAAATGGCGATCAATCACCTCCTCTCCTCCCTCGCCCGCCGATCCCGCCACTCCCCTCCGATCTCCTCCCGCCTCCATCAACTCCGCTCCGCCTCCACCATCGCCGTCTCCGACACCGCCCCGACCGATATCCTCGGCCCTCCCCCTCCAACGCTCATGCCGTACGACCGAGCCGCGGAGGAGGTGAAGCAGAAGATCAAGCGGCTGGAGAGCCCCGACGAGCGCTTCCTGAGACGCGCCTCCCCCTTCCCGAAGCTCCACGACTACACGTCAGTCCTCTCCGCGCCGGAGACGCGCGTCACGACTCTCCCGAACGGGCTCCGGGTGGCGACGGAGTCGAATCTGGCGAGCCGGACCGCGACCGTCGGGGTCTGGATCGACGCGGGGAGCCGGTACGAGACGGAGGAGACGAACGGGACCGCGCACTTCTTGGAGCACATGATCTTTAAGGGGACGAAAGATCGGACGCACCAGGGGCTCGAGGAGGAGATCGAGAACCTCGGGGCGCACCTGAACGCCTGCACGTCGAGGGAGCAGACGGTCTTCTACACGAACGTGATGGACAAGGACGTGACGAAGTCTATTGATATCTTGGCGGATATCTTGCAGAATTCGAGATTCGACGAGCGGCGGATCGAGCATGAAAGGGATGTTATACTCAGAGAGATGAAGGAGGTATCGAAAAAGTGATTTATTGGGTTCTATATATTTTTTAAAAAAAATTGTGCCTTAGGTGATGCTTCTGCTCTAATTGGATTTGGATTACAGGAATTGTTATGGTTGTTTAACTACTATGATTTTGGATCCACTTGTTCTGATTTGTACATTTGTTTTTTTTAATCATACATGGTGTTCTTCCGATGGAAATTAGGGGTGTTTTAGTGTTCCATGTGATTTGCGATTTGCTGAATGTATGAAGTAAATGGTATAACTGTTTTCTTTCAGATGCTATTGAAATTGTTAGTACGGTGTGTAGGCATTTTAATGGCAAGATGTTGGTTAGATATTGATTAATGTGAAGAATTGTAGACTAATTCCAACTATCTCAGTCGATTTATCATGTGATGCTGATTGAGTCCAGGCCATTTAGGAGAACATTGAATTCGCTGCACTAATTTGAAAAAAAAGAAGGAAATGGCTGATTCATTAGACGAAGATGAAAAGACAGTGGGAATTGAGGAATGTTTTGAACAATCTTGCTTACATTATCACAAGTCATTTATCCAAGTGGTCAACATAATTCAGTTAACATATCTAGATAATTATTGTATCCAGTGTGGTCAATCAATTGATTCTATTGATTCTTTGCAGTTTTGATATCTGTCATTTCTTTAGAACGATAGAGGTATGATATCTATCCCCCCAGTCATTTGAGCATGTGAAGTGAGTACTATCAGATGCTCCTATAGAAATGGTGAGCTGATTAGGTTTGAAAGGCCTGAAAAGGCGTGGATAATGGTCATGTAGTAGGATTTATAAAGCTGGCCATATTTCGGTGGAATCTAGCCTATGTTATTGGGTTATTTCTAGTAACACTCTTTACATGTGATTGCTGCTGGACTGCCCTAAGTTGTGCATGTTCATGATTATAAAATTGAGTTCATGATTACAAAATGGGCGTGATAAATTTCAATCCTATTTGCAAGAGCTCAGTTTTTCAGATAGTTTTTTATTACTGATATTTATAAAAGATGAATGTTTGAGAATGATCCATTATGACTTGCAGATTGAGGATGTACCTGAAGAAGTGATCTTTGATCACCTGCATGCAACTGCATTCCAATATACCCCATTGGGAAGAACTATTCTTGGACTTGAAAAGAATGTCAAGACGATCACCAAAGCTCATCTCGAGAATTACATTTCGACTCATTATACGACTCCTAGAATGGTTTGACTCTCAACAGCACTATTGATTACTCTTTTTTCAGCTTATCTATTCAATTAGTGATGGATTTGTGAATAGTTGTGTTCTCCATATTTGCTGTTTACAGAATTTTCCCTTTGCTTGTTGATTCTAATCAATATATGTTTGGGTTTCATTTTTTCTTCTTCAAAATGTGTAGGTTATTTCTGCTGCTGGTGCTGTGAAGCATGAAGATGTAGTTGAGCAAGTCAAGAAGCTCTTCACAAAGCTTTCCTCTGAACCTACCACTGCAACTCAGTTGGTTGCGAAAGAACCAGCTGTTTTTACTGGTTCAGAGGTGTGTATGCTGTAAAACTGTGCCCTAGCAATCTAGCATTGTTTGTACTGGAGTTTTTAATGTAGGAATTTTGCATGAGAAACTCAGCCTTTTATATCCATCCAACATCCAGGTCAGGATAATTGATGATGACTTGCCTCTCGCAAAATTTGCGGTTGCATTTAATGGAGCATCTTGGACAGATCCAGATTCAATTGCTTTGATGGTCATGCAGACCATGCTGGGTTCTTGGGACAAGTCGCATGGTGGAGGAATGCATGTTGGGTGAGTTTTCCCATAGCATTTATAGCTGTTATCTGCCTCTATTGCTGAGGTTGATTTTATAAATTATTAACGCCTGGTAAATTGTTAACAGTTCAGAGCTTGTCCAGAAGATTGCAATCAATGAGGTAGCTGAGAGCATAACGGCCTTCAACACCAATTACAAGGACACCGGTTTATTTGGGGTCTATGTGACTGCAAAGGTGAGTCATTCAGGCAAAACCAGACCTTGACCAGGCATGCAAATTTTTTGGTTGAACATGAATAATAGTCCATGATAGAGGACACAATCCAGTCAATGGAATTCATAATATATTGGGTTCTGAGAACCAGTTGAACCTTACAATTTCAAAATTTTATATTTTAATTGGGCTACAATGGATTTTCTTTAGCAACCTCAGGTATCTTGTTGTTGTCAGTGGCATTATCTCCTATAAGGATTTTAATCAATTAGAATGTATTCCTACACAAGTGTGGTAAATGTTTTTTCCCCTGTGATGAAACCCAATCAATTTTTTCTTTAGCAATATAAATCACTTACATTTCCTTTTGTGAATCAGCCGGATCACTTGGGCGATTTGTCCTTTGCGATTATGCAAGCGATAAGCAAACTGTCTTATCGAGTCTCAGAAGACGATGTCACCCGTGCTTGTACTCAGGTAATTCATCATCTCTGTTGCACTTAATTTAAAATATTGGATTGTGCATGTGTTGTTTTATCGCGTTTGTTCCTTCACAAGGAGATAGAGTGATAGACCTACTTCAATAACAATTGATGATTCCGCGTTTGTTCCTTCACAAGGAGATAGAGTGATAGACCTACTTCAATAACAATTGATGATTCCATATTTCTGTTCATATGATAATTATGTCTGCGTACTGCATTTCATATACCTACATTGTTTCTCTTCATACATATACAGTTCCTTCACACAACTTGAATAATGGGTTCTAAGTTTGTTTGATACTTTGATGCAGTCAGGGTCATTTGCTCTTCTAGACATTTCATCTTTCAAAACTGTGAATGGATTGAGCACTTGTAAACCATGGATCAGCTGATTTTTTCAACATATCATGGACCATTTTAATTGTGACATTTTTTGGATAACTTGGAACATTGCATTATTGACATGGCTTACTGTGACTGAATGCTGTAAGGTGTGATGACATAGATCGAATGATCACTTGAGTAAATAGAATTGGTTTGGTTGCTTTTTGGAGTGGATCAATGTTGAATGCTTTTTGTGAAATTTTTAACGGTAAGATTAATCTGATAGCCAGGCGATAGGAGCATGCGGGCTAAGTTCTCTCAGATTCTATTGCTGGCTGTGTTGTGGTCTGTATGGTTGATTAGGAACCGGTGTGTGTTCAAGAGGAGTAGTCCTTATGCCGAAAACATCTGGGACTTGGCTGTTCAGTTGGTGGCTGAGTGGGGTGTTTTCTGTGTTGGAGCACGGTCGGCCTGTTTGGTTAGTGGGGTTTTCATGGGCCAGGAGTAATCGGTTGCAACCTTTTTTTGGGAACTTCAGTCTCATGCAGGGATCTCTTCTGTGAAGGATTGTAGTTTCTTGGAGGTCTTGTGTTTGTTCTAATTTAGGCTTACCCTTTATATATCAGAGGGTGCAGGCCTACCATTTCCTAAAAAAAAAAAGATTAATCTGATAGCCGCAACTAGTTCACAGCAGGTGATGTGAAATTCGTTTTCACAATTATGGTTACAGCTTCAAAATTGGGAATGCTTGATGGGTGTCCCTATGCTGTGTTTGATTATGATTTCATCATAAATTCAACTTTGTTAATGTTGCTTGATGGATTGATCACCAATCCTGAAATTGCTATACATTGTTGTGCTAATATTTCTTGGGGTGAGAAGCAAGATTGCCAAGGTGGCCTCTGGGGATTGGAGGGAACCAACAACAAATATATCCATGTTACAATGTTATATGTAATTAATGCAACAATTTATTGATCATCTTCTATTGGTCATCACAAAGTCTAATTTATGTCATTTTCTTGCCATCTGAGTGATGAATTATGCTTATGTAGTATATCTCACAAATATTATCACATTGATGTTTCTCAGTTAAAGTCAAATTTCTTGCTATCCATGGATGGGCCTGGTGCTCTTGCTGAAGACATCGGTCGCCAGGTATATCTCTTTGCTGTATCTAAGCATGCAATATACAAATGATGAGTTGCCATCTATATTCAGATTTATTAATTGAGATTTGGTCTATGTTTGCAGCTTCTCACATATGGTCGCAGAATGCCACTTCCTGAACTGTTTGCAAGGATTGATGCAGTTGACGCAAGCACTGTGAAGCGTGTTGCAAACCGCTTTATATGTGACCGGGTAAGAGCTGATTCATCTTTATTATTTGATATACAAACAGTTTTTTGGGTCCAAATCTAGAATGGGTTAACAGTAATTTGCCGAAATTAAAACATCACTGGTTTATTGATGGAACTGGCCTCAATTAATAAAACAATGAATAATCAGTTAGTGGGAAGTTTAAATTCCACTTTTTGAGAATCCTCGATTGACTGCTACTTTCACTTTTTAATTCATAGTTATTGATCTGCAATCGCATGGAGTGATGTTTTAAATCACCTGATAGAAATTTTAGATTACATGGATGACTTGAATGATAATGGTTGAATCCCTGTGATTAACAGTACTATTCTATGTAACATGACTAGATTGGGGTATCTTTATATGTGACAATTATTTGGAAAATGTTAGACACTTGCGTGGAGCCTCAAATGCAATCCCCACATGCTTTCATTTTTTCCCCTAAATGTATATATACTTCATGTTATAAAACATGTATCTTCATAAAAATTGAAGAATATTCTTCAATAAATGTATATATTCTCTTGAAAACACATGCTTCATCCAATGAAGCATGTACAAGGACTGTGTGCAACACCGCTCATATTATATGTGGTAATAGATGCTTTGAAAATATTCATGACCTCATGATGATGTGATAGATATGTGTACCCCATTTTATTTTATTTTTGATGAGAGAGAGATAAAAAACTGACGACTTTGTTTCTTTCAAAAAAAAAAAATCACATGTTCTAGTTTCACTCCTATGCACAGTTAGTTACTTTGGAGACTACATTGAAATTGAAGTTTTAAAAGGGTATCACTCTACACACACAGAATTAAACAACTATAATAATTATTATTATCATCAATACTAATACATCCAATGTGTTATGACTTCACTGACACTTTGCCTTTGTGTTTGACATTTCACAGGATATTGCAATTTCCGCCATGGGACCGATCCAGGACCTCCCTGACTACAACTGGTTCAGGCGCCGCACCTACCTGCTCCGCTACTGAGCTATGTAATTTTTATTCCCCTCCATATTCTGCCCCCTTTTCTTCTGTTAGCAAACGAGGCCTTCAGTCAGCATTTTTGGAGACTCAGTCCCCCATGAAAATACATTTTCATGGCTGATTATTCTTTTCGCCTTGTTGAGTTTTTGTTCATTATAAGTTCCCAACTTATCAGCCATCACAAAAAAAAGCAGCTTCCAATAATGACATGGCTGTTTATTTTTATGTTTGTGCTATATATGTATCTGCAACAGATGTTTATCATGTGTAGTGAGTGGCTCTTCTTCATTGTCAAGTCTTTCTCATGTATGCCACAAAGAAGCCAAAGATTCAACTGTATAGCAGTATAGGAATAAGAAACTGGGGGATTTAAGCCCGAACTGTTCACCTCTCATCCCACCTTAGGCCCCCGTTTGTTTTGAGAATAAGGGTTTCGAGAATAAGGCCTGGTATAAGTGGGAATTAGTCGGAATAACTTCAAAATGGGTGTTTAACGCAGCGTAAAATTGATAAAAAGATCCAACAAGCGTTTAGACCTTATAACCTCCTTGAATCCACAAGGAAGAAAACTCAAAAGGGAGAAAATTCAAAATATTATTAATCAAAAGTTCTTTCTTACAAAGATAGTGGCACTCATTAAATATGTCACAAATAATAAATACATATTTATAATATGAATTATGACTATATTAAAAAAGATTTGTCAATAAATGATAAAATTTCATAAAACTTTATTTTGATGGTAGATTTGAAATCAAATATTATACAAAGATTTCTTTTCAAATCTGTCTTATATCAGTGTTTGAAAGACTGGAATAAATGAGAATATGTATGTCATAAATAACTGTGATAAAGTGGTATATGAATTACAGTTACTCATTGGAATTAAGTTATTTCAGGTTAACCCAAAAGAATATGTAGGCACACTTGTTATAAATAATTATTATCACTTTTCACTTTTTATAAATCTTTATTCACATTTTATTCAAACAGTAGAGAAATTAGTATTTACATTTCTGAAAGAAAATAATTCTAAACACGACAAAAAAAAATCAATTTATCCTCGTTTATACCATAGAGGGGGATGGGGTTGAATATAGTTGTCCGTGAATAATAATTGTATGTCACATCCTAGACAAAATAGAACACTTAAATATCTAAGACATGCAAAGACACTTAGCCCCCGTTTGGATACAGAATAAGATTTATTCTTGGGTATTTATTTATCCGAGTATAAGTGAGTATAAAAAAAGATAAAGTGATTTTGTGTTTGGTTGTGTTTTGAATTATTCTCGTTGGGAATCGTAAGAATAAATGTTTTGTTGTTTGGGTAAAATGTGAATAAAGTATAGATAAGAATTTATAAAAGGTAAAAAGTAATGATAGTTGATTTGATAGGTGATTTATAAGAGGTGATGATAGTTGATTTGATAGTGGGCCCACTTATTCTTTGGGTGGAATAACCTAGGATAACTTTTATTCTAGGGGTTGATTGGAATCCATATACCATTTTATACCAGTTTATTCTAGCACATTTTATCCGGGGTTATCAGGGCTTTCCAAACGAGACTCAAATTTTATCCGGGGTTATCCGGGGCTTATCCGGCATCCAAATGGGGGCTTAGGCTCTGTTTGGGTAGAGGGTTAGGGAAGGAATAGGTGGGAATAGACAGGGAATAGGAAAAAAAAGGTGTTTGTGTGAGGGTAATAAGGTGGTATTTGGATGTTGGAATAACAAATAATAAATGGGTATAGTAATCCTTCATTTTCCATGGAATTAGCCTATTCCAACAACAATCATAAGTGAGTCCCACTGTTTTTTTTTTTTTTTCATTTCAATCACCTGTCAACACCTCTTATACATCAATGGGACCCACATGTCAAATCAACTTTTTACACTTTATTCACATTTTATTCTTCATCAACCAAACACATTCACTTTATTATTACGTTTCCAATGAGAATAATTTAAAACACAACCAAACATAAAATCATTTATTCTACTGATAAAGTCAACAATTCCTAGAATAGGTATAAACCCCAGAATAGCTTATGTCTCTATCCAAACGGGCCCTTACACCTCTCTCCTACATTTTAAAAATATACACTTACACCTCTCTCCTAATAAATCACATAATAACACGAAGAAAATAATTACATAAAAGAATATTGTTGTTTGAAATGTAATGATGATTTATATTAATTAAAATATATAGATGATTAACTTAAGATATGATAATGCTTTTAATTATTTCAAATGTATGTATGGATGGTAAGTATAAAAATATTATTTTGAATGAAAATAATATTTTATGTTATCGATTTTCCTATTTTAATAGAGAAGTATACAGTAGAGGGCGTAAGTGCGTAAGTGTATAATTTTAAATTACATTAGGGTATAAGACTATAAGCGCATATCTTTAAAATGTAGAGGTGTTCTTGTAGGGTGTAGATGCATTTTACTCTTTTTAAAATCCAAACATATATATCATTTTGTATGAAATCATATATTTTAATTATTACATTAATTATTCACCTTTCTAAAGTTGTACCAACAAATAACATCTCCAATTACTATTAGGGTGCGGCTAGAGCCACCCACAACCTCTCCTACCCACCCCTTTTATTTATAAATAAAAATATTTCGTTACATTTTTTGTCACCCCTAACCCACCCCAACTTTTGAAGTGTTCACTATTCCGTTCGACATGCTCCTTGTTTTTCGTGTTTAATTTGGTTCGACGTGGTCCATGGCTTTCTGGAATAAAAAAACATTTGATTCGACATACTCCATGTCTTTCGTGTGCAATTTGGTTTGACATGATCCATAGCTTTTCTGTAATAAATGTTTTATTGTTTGAGTAAAATGTGAATAAAGTATGGATAATAATTCATAAAAAGTGAAAAAATAATAATAGTTAATTTGACATGTGATTTATAAGAGATGAAAACAGTTGATTTGACAATGGACCCATATATTCTTTGAGTGAAATAACATATAATAACTTTAATTTCAGGGGTATGTTAAAATCCATATACCACTTTATACTAATTTATGATGACATACTTTATCCTTACCTATTTTATGTTTTCAAACACCCTTTATCCCTTATTCCCTTTTATACCAGGTTACCCGGGACTTATTCATGTTCCAAACATACGGGGGCTTGAAGTGTTCTGTATCCCGTTCGACATGTTATATGTCTTCCGTGTTTGATTTGTTTCGACATGGTCCATGACTTTCTGAAATAAAAAAACATTTGAAGTGTTATGTATCCCGTTCGACATGCTCCATGTCTTCAGTGTTTCATTTGGTTCGACATGCTTCATGACTTTCTAGAATAGTGGATGGGGTGGGGTGGAAATGATTTGGGTTGAATATTTATATAAGGGTGGGCTTACGAAGTGAGGATATATGACTGGGTGGTGAAGAAAAGGGGTGGGTAGGAGAGGTTGTGGGGTGGCTCTAGCCGCACCCTTACTATTATCATTAAAACGGGGCGATGTTTCCGTGCACCCAAATCTCTTAAGATCCATCGAAACCGACGGTCGAGATTCCTTTTCGCAACGCCTGGACCCCACCACCTCCACCACAGCTTTGGTCCCTCCGCCCATCTCCGCCTCTCTCTCTCTCTCTATAACCTCTCTCATCTCCGCCAATTTCGCATTCTCAGATCTCTCTCTCTCTCTATCAAATCTCTTATTAGGGTTTCGAAATCAGTGTTTCCCTTCATTTGTTTCTCTAACATTCGCTTTAAAGTTGCCTTTTTTTCCCTTTTTAGTTGGAGAGAGAGTGAGAGATCTCTGTGCGTTTCGTTTGCATGGCTTCCTTCACAGTCCCGTGCCCTAAATCGACCTCGGTCGCCCCGATGGGTCAGATTCCGAAGCCTTCGCAGACGACGACGGCGTCCTCGGCGTTCGTGCAGGCGAGATCGTCCTCGGAACACGCGCGCGCGCTGCGGTTCCAGGTATTGTTTTTTTTTTTTGACGATTTGGGTTTTGAGTTTGGGTTCAGAGGGTTAAAGAAAAGAGTGATCTCTTTCTCTCTTTGATTGCAGTTTTTGTATCGATTCGGAGTGTTGAAGAGTGGATTTTGGTACTTTGAAACTATTGGCGTATTTGGGTTTCTGTTGCAGATGTTTAGACGGATTTTGTTTGAGTTGTATAGTCATTTGAAAGAAAAGGCAGAGCTTTTCATGGATCTCAGAAAAATTTTCTGAGGTTTGTCATTCTTATGATGAACAGATGTACTGATACCTAGAATGGGAAGTTCCACATGGTTTTGGTTACACTTTGGTTCAAGTAGGGTTTTACGTATTGAAATTAGAATCCCAATAACTTCTTGAAAAACTACTTTTTTTACTGTTGATAGTTTTTGGCTTTCTTCAAAAGCTGGGATCACTTGAAGCATTTGGAAACACGTTCCATTAAGTATGATTAATGCAAAAGCTGGATCATCCAAATTTGTTTCAAAAAGATGAATTTCCAAATTGTAAATGTTTTTTTGGATTGGGGTCCTGCAAGGCTATTGCCCCTAGGATGCTCCCATTTGGATCTTTTATTTTCTCTGACAATCATATTCTAGATCGTACGGTCAGTTCTGCCTCTAGCACCATGGTTTTTACTGTCCAAGCTCAACCATGACCAGCTGATAATATTATTGTCTGTCTGGTCATTTGTTGCACTTTTTGCTGAAAAAGTACAACATTGGTGGTGAATGATAATAGCCAATAGCAGAAAGTACCCGCTGCCAGATATGGATCACATATAAGTTTCTATTAGGTTTGACATGTTTCCTGCTCCGGAAAGTGATTTAGGAAAGGATACAAATATTTAGATATCTGATCGATTGACATGTTTATTCCAAAGAGTTGGTTTTTAATGCGGTGAAAGTTACTGGGAATTTTGGTTCACTTGCACGATGAATAACTGTTGTATGCAAATCTTCCCGAGGATTTAGCTGATTAGTGACCACGAAATAATTTCATCTCTTCTGCAGAGTCTGAAGCGTAACCAATCCACAATTCGAATGGCCCAAGTTAATGAGGTATCAAACGTCTGCAATTCAAGTCTTTCTTTCATGCAATGGTGTCTCTTGATTTTTTTAAAAGACATTTTCTATTTGGAAGGTTGCCATTGAGGGTTCAAATTCTGTTCCAAGATCTTCAACCAAGTTGGAAGCGCATGCATCCAATGGAGAGGATGCCAAAGCAGAGGAAGAGTCGGCTCCTCCAACTCCTCTTTCAGATGCTTCAATCTCTGTGTTCATGGCAGGAGTCTCAAATCTCATCAAGTGAGTGTTCACCACGTTACCTCCTAGTGAGTGTTAAATGAAAATATACTAATATGTTCATAAACTGAGCAAATTTTGATGAATTTTGGGGAAACAAATGTCAATAAAGATGCATATTGACATGATGGCATGTGATTTTTTTTTATTTACGGATTTTTCTAGGAAGTTAGAATATCGTTTTGTACTTAAGTTTTGGCAAGTGTCTCATCTACACTAAATTTCTAGAATTGAAATGATGACTCGTCCATTTAGGAGTGATTGGCTTAGCTTATAAGTTTTTACCCTATCTTACATGTGCGTGTATGCAATGTTATATGGATATAAATATATATAGGCGTGAAAGTTTTTTTTTATAGTTAGGATAGTACTGGGACTTGAACCCATGACCTCATGGTTGCAAATTTTTCCATCAACTATTGAGCTGTGGGTCTAAGCCCTACTTGAAAGATGATGTTTAATGATAGATTGTTCGTATGTTCCCAGAGAACTACATTAATTTGATATTTTATCGGCAGGCCATCTACCTTCTATATTTAATTATTTATCAGGCTTGTGGATTCAAAAGACATAGTAGCGCTGCAGCTAATGCAGATGGATTTGAGCTTTCAATAAGAAGCTCAAAAATAGCAGGATACATTAGCATAGATTGTTTGGGTATTCCCAAGTAACTTCATTTTTGATATTCTATCAGCAGGCCATCTAAGTTCTATTTTTATTTTCTTCATTAGGCTAGTGGATTCAAAAGACATTGTTGAACTGCAACTACAGCAGAGGGATTTTGAGCTTTCAATAAGAAAAAAGGAAGCTTTGCCACAGCCACCACCTACTGCTCCTGTGGTCATGATGTCACCCACTTCCCCACAAGCCATGCTCCCTTCCCAACCACCTTTGGCCCCTGCTACAGCTCCCGCAGCTCCAGCTCCTGCACTTCCTGCCCCAGCAAAGTCAGGCAAGTCATCTCTTCCGCCGTTGAAGTGCCCAATGGCGGGAACTTTCTACAGATGTTCTGGACCTGGGGAACCACCATTCGTGAAGGTAAACTACCCAAATCTTCCCTGAAAGTGTAGTACAGTATTAGTCATGCTAAGCTTTCTACTTTCATTGCATTTGGGTGTTGATACACTCTGTCATTCCTGCAGCCCTAATTGAGTATATACTAGGTTAGGTGAGTATATACTTGATTAGGGAAAATGGAAGGTATGCATTCAATTCATTCAAGGATATACTTCATTAGATAAACATATGTCCTTCACATCATCTTAGAAAGAAAAGGTTCATATTTTTTTTCTTCAGGTTGGAGACAAGGTCCAGAAAGGCCAAGTCATCTGTATCATTGAGGCGATGAAGCTGATGAACGAAATTGAAGTAAGTCCGTCTTTATATCACCCACATCTCATTTTCTTGTAACTCACCTATACCATCAAGACATGCAGCCATCAACCAAATGCCACCTAAATTCAGCGTGATTCACAAGTAACGTTGTTTGATAATAATATGATCTGCATGGAATGATTTTTTTTATTCACTCCTGTAGTAAACAAGGTTTGAAACTAGTAACCTGAATAAATTTGGTTAAATGACTTTTGATGTGGTTGTAGAACAACTGAATATTCAGATTAGATTTGGACTCCACAAATGCATTCCTTCTTTCAACATGTTGTCTTCCAGTATATATGTGTGTGTATATATTTTATTCATATCCCACCCTGATGACAGGCTGACCAGTCCGGTACCGTTATTGAAATACTTGCCGAGGATGGAAAGCCAGTTAGTGTTGACATGGTACTCAATCTTTCTCACACTTGCGATTGCGTGAACACAAAGGTATATGAACACTTGAACTAATTCATTTTTTTGTCTTCAAATTTGTTGCAGCCTCTACTGGTGATCCAGCCGTGAGAGTGCACATTTATCAGTGCCAAATGCCAGTATTATCAATTGTTCCACCGGATTTGAGCAGAGTTTTAATGGGTGTTTTGAGTTGTCTCTTATTGATTCTAGCCTGGGCTGTTTGTCACACAGACCACCAAGTATTCACAAGACAAAATCCCAAAATTTTTTTTTTCAGTCTCATAGTTTTGTATAACCAAATGAGTTTTAAAGGGCTTTATATGAAAAATAATAATTGATCTTATATTTTGCAATGTTAAAATGGGTGGCATTGGCCGCGATGTCTATGTCTCGGTGGAGATTTTTTTGGTTTTTCATTCGAGGGAGTAATATACGTACACATTTTAATGTTTAAAATAATGTGTTGTTTCACATGTATATATTTTCAGTCCTTCTCGTCCATAGAAAATCAGATATGTGCATTGATAAAAAAAAATTACATTTTTTATAAATGCATCCATATAATTGATTAGAATATAATGTTTTGATTCATACACATTTTAATGTTTAAAATAATGTGTTGTTTCACATGTATATATTTTTTCAGCCCTTATCGTCAATAGAAAATCATCAAGAGATGAGATGTGCATTGATAAAAAAAAAAATTACATTTTTTATAAATACATCCATATAATTGATTAGAATATAATGTTTTGATAGGTTAGTCTTTTATGTTCTTAAGATTATAAAATGAGATTTTTTTAGATATAATGTTAAAAAGTTAAGTTGCTGATTTGAATATTTCTAACTTTAAAAAGATTTTTTAAATCATTTTCCCTATATTTTATTCTCTAATAATTTATATAAAAATGAAGTACAAAAATCATTTTATATTTTTAAAAAAAATTTATTTGCTAATTTATTTTATATTAATTGTTTTATATTGCTCAATTATTGACCATTCCGGCAATTTCAACCCATATTTTTAATAGTTGAACCTCGTAATGGACCTAAAATTTTCAATTGCGTATCGTATTAGAACATATAATAAACTATATATTTAATTCGCTTTTTTAATCTTTTATTATGATTTATTATTAAAGTGTACACAAAAACATACATTTTTTAAAAAATTGTCATATTAGTACTGTGACATTTCTCACTCCTAAAAAAATATTTCATGACAAGAAACCAAAATTAGTTGGGAAATCATAAGCCTAGGAGGATTCTAACTCCAGATCCAATCAAGACTGATTCCGATCAGCCCATCAATATTGAACTGCACAAACAACTATTTAGTATGAGTCTCTCTTATTAGATCCAGTCAAGCTTAAGCTTAGTCAATACTATCAACATTCAATAGGAGAGAAACATATATCCTACAACTGATTTTACAGTTCGATTCATAGGTTGTATAGTTTAATTCATAAAATTATAAAATTCAATACTAATAGGACTGACAAGAGCTGATCCTAACTAGATCCAGACTCTTAAACTCACACTATAAAAAAGCAAACCCATGAATTTAGACTTAGCTCCATGAAACTACTTTCACATATATGAATCACATAAAGCTACTATATATCCAAAATTTAAAAAACACCAAAACTAAAAACCAAATGTTAAAAAACAGACAAACAAAGAATAAAAATGAACGAACAAAATGTGCTTCCAATACGCGCAACAATTTTTTCACTTGCTGCAAACCAAATGTTAAACCAATATCCAAAAAATAAAAAGAAACCTACATTCAACAAACAGTGAACATATATTCCAGAATTTGTATGCCAAAAAGAGAATGGGGATTTCAGTTAAATCGGTTTATATAAAAGATTAGCATCGATCACCATTAACCCTTGTACTATACAAAAAATAGGATTAAAGCAAACAGCAATAGCAATGCTGCATCAGTGAACCACTTTTTTTTTCAATGCTATAGCTATACCCACTCATTCCTACATCTACAACTGAAGTATGATGTACAATGCGACTTACCACCGTGTTTTTTTACCTTTCTTTTCTTCATTACAGTCGTTGTCGATTCGACCTGGTGTTGAAGTTCCCTCTCTGGCCCCCTCCGGGTACGAAGCTGAGCCTACGTGGACCTCCCGTCCAATCGTCGTCACCAACAACTTCGTCATCGTCATCACCATCATTGCCCATTCTACGAGCGGATTTTCCGCTCCTGGAGCTTCTTGGGGTGGGACGCTTTCTTTTCAGGGTTGCCGTGTAGGTTGCATAGTCTTCCGTGTCATCCTTCAATGCTGCTTTGAAATCCTGCATTACGAAATGGTTGGAATTTGGACCTCGATTTTCATCTTCTCAAGGTTTAGTTTTCAAAGTTTTAGCGTTTAGAAGAATTTCCAGTTGGGCTTGCTCTAATGTTGTATTGTAAAAGAATGAATAAAATGAAGGAGATACAGCAATGACGAATAGATGAGCAGAGATGCGTGGGGAAACTATTTTTTTTTGAGGCAAAGGTAGACAAGCTACCACGATTTCATTGCTTAGATCGAGGTTACAAGTCCGAAGATAAGAGTAAACTAAAGATAGAGATTCAAATTACAACAAATGACAAAGTAGAATAAAGAGGGAGGGAGGGAGGTTGATGGAAACTACATTACCTGATATTTTTCGACCATTTCACTGTAGGAGGTAGGCAAGTTGATGGAAACATCACCCAAATTAAATGGAATATTCTGCCTAGATAGGGTTTCTCCAGGCCTCAGGGCCTCAGTCGGATAATATGACTGATCCGAAAATGTAGTTAGGATGAGATGATCAATCAAGAACATTTTGAAATTAAAAGAGAGAGGTGATGATTATGTATGTTACCTGACAGCGTTCATCGTTCAAACTATACACAATTTTCAGATGTCTCTTTAACTTCAAGAGAAGTTGCAAAGCCATTGCTGCATGACAGTCAATCTGCATAACCAACAATGTCAGAAAAACAAAAATGGTTGCTCACAACATGGATATTCTCTCAGTTTGCTAGCTAAACATAAAAAACAAATTGTCTCCATCAATTGATGTCTCAATTGACAAATAACTGTGTTAAAACTATCTAATATATGGAAAAAAATGACCCGTCTACATTTTCACAATCCTTTTTTGAAGTAAAATGTAGCAAATAACAACCACTAACACAAGGTGAAAGCATATTAGTTAGTGAGAAGCAATCATCTAATCCGAATCTAGGACGCAGAAATTTATATAAAAGAACTATATGCTTGAACTTCCAACTCTTTCAGAGTAGCACCAAAAGAATGAACAACAACAATACCTGGAACTGCTGCAAAATCGCTTTGGAGATTGTGCAAGATTCATCTTGATCCAAACTGGCAGTCACTTCATTGGAGACATTTTGCTCCCTGAAATCATTCGGAACTTCATGATTTTCTTGGGAAGTTTTTGAAAGGGCCAGTGAACGAGAGATCCAGGTCTTCATATTTGACTCAAGTGCTCCGGCCCGGACTTGCATAACTCGATTAATGACGTGGACTAAGAAAAGGGGTTCATCAGGTGATGCAAAAGGTAGAGAAGCAAGGATTTCTATGCAGTATCTGAAAAAGAACAACATTCTTAAAATCCAAATAAATATAAGATGACGCCAACTGGATTGGTTCTACTCAACATTTACACAAGGAATACTTACATAAGGAAAGGGATTGAAGAATGGTTCCAACTCCCGGATTCAAACTTTCGTATTATTGAGGACATAAAGTTGTTCCTTGAAACACGGTTTCCTCGAATAAGCCTGTATATTCGAGAGATCCCAAGTCTCGCAAAAACAAATGTGCCATTATCAGGCTTGCCTTTCCCGTTTGTCCTATTCCTATCACGAACTAAGGATTCAATGAATATATAGGACATCTTGAGACCATCACCCAAGCGGCTCTCAAAGAATGAGGGATACCTGCAAATTTCTTTTTTCAGCAATATTTTCACAGGATAAAAATATTTGCATAAATACACGGGAAGCATAAATGGCTTGCATACTTCTCATTTAAGGCCATTAGCAAGTGGTGAGCCAATTTTGTATTTACTTCCAGTGGATCAGCTTCAAGTGCTATAAGGTATGGAACACAGGTTATTGGATGGACCAGACCCTGACGTAACACAATTTCCACAATCTGCCAAAAAAAAAAAGAGTAACTCAAGAACAGGACAAGTGTGGGAAATAATAAATATAAATTCTGAGATGTAAGAATCCATGAGACTGATGGATAAGTCCGAATGGAAGTATTACATTACATAAGCAGGAAAAAGGTGATTACCTTAAGTGCAGATTGACGAACTTCAGTATCTGCATCCACACATCTTTCTAAAATGAAATTCCAATACAACTGTACAATTCCTCCACAGATGTTTGTATCACCTGCCCCAGCAGCAATAGGCACCTTACTCCCACCATCCCCTGAATTTCTACCTCCAGCATTATTGGCAACTTCCACTTCCATCTGATTTTCCGCATCTAGTAGGTACTCCAACAGATTTTGCAATGCTTGACTCTGTGTTATAAGAGAAGAACATACAAGAACAATGAGTTCGGAAACTGTCATCGAAAAAAATAAGGATAATTGAAGCTGTACCTTAAGTCGAGAGTCAGAATCAGTAGACAATGCATTCCCTATTATGTTTCCTATATCATGTTCCAACATACATTCGGGCTTAGCGATTAACACAAACCCCAATGCCTGTCGCACCAAAAAATAAAAATAGTAAGATTCATATGTTAGCATGTAAATAAGCCCCTTTCTAATCTAATTGGCATGAAGAGATTTACCTGCAATGACCGGACCCGTATGCTGAAGTCTTGCACCTCGAAATATTTCTTGAGCAAACTAAGACTCTTGGAAACATTCATATGTTTATCATTGGAGGAATTTGTCAACGAATAGCCATAGCGAATGAGTAAACCAAGACAAAAAAGGGAACGCCCAACTAGCTGAATTTTGCAGAGAAAATAGTCATGCATGAGCCACCATTGGCATACCAGTTCCACAAAATATTACTGTTTCTATCAGTTCACATGCATTCTGGTATACCAAAGAAAGTGTGTTTCAAAGCATATTACCCATATGCAAGTAGTTCATTTATATTTGACATCAAATTATTAGATATAAAACAGCATTAACAATTCAATTAAAGTGGGAATAGAACACTCTTCATATATAAACATACCATATGATTAGTTTGAAAGAGCTACATATGAATGCACCTAGAGTTCAACAACCTGATGTAAACAAAGATACCAAGACCTCAAATAGCATTGCCACTTCCAACCAATCACTTCCTGCAATGTCTCTCTGTGGCATTGTTACATAGGTGAGTAAGCAGACCTCACTACACTACTATATGTACATCCATCTATACAAAAAAGGGAAAAATAATAATAATCTCACTGCTCCACTTGGGTTTAGCTTTAATAGACCTACAACATGTGTTTGAGGAACTTCACTCTCGTTTTTATATTTGAATACACGTGCCGCCATGTCCCCACATCAAACTAAACAGATTCTGTTTCAGACATGTCACGTAGAGATCCGATGCAGAAATATGTATTACAGATGTGGAGGTATAAAAACATTCAAATAAGTATACAAGTAAATGATAAATACTTAATTAACTGGATGGTACTACCTGTTGTTTGTTGTCAACCTTAACTCCATCCAATTGCTTGAAAAAAACCTGAATGAGGTATTCAACCATACCTGCACCTTTTCCAGCAACTTTACAGAGGGAACAAAGACACCTATTGTCAAAAGAGCATCAATATGTAAGTCACAACAATACATGATATTTTATTTGAACCTGACATTTTTTTGTCAAAAAAAAAACACAAAAAATATGATCACGCAATTAGCAGGTTGCAAGCAACATGAAATGACTTTGTAAAGCTGGTAATTGGAAAACGGATTAATTAAATTTTAAACTTTAAAAAATTGAGCAACAAAACACTTGGACAGATGGAAATATGTTATCTAAATGTTACAAAATTTGCGACAGAATAATGAAATGTGAAAGGGAGGGGGTTGATAATATGTATTACTTTATACAAGCATGCACAACACTCAGAAAAGAATGCCGAACAATCATCTGTTTCAGATCCAGCTCAAGTTCTTCAACTACACTTTTTGGAGGTTTTCGAAGCAATGGCAGAACAGCATCAATGACAAAGATTATACTCTCTAGCAATGTAGCAACAGTCCGAGTATCCACCTGAACATGAAGATGGGCAAGAAATAAGTGTATATAAAATATCTGCTCTAGTTTAAATAAAAATCCAATACTCTAAATAGACATGTGAAAAGTATGAAACATGTCAGAAAGAAAATGTAGATAAAATATGGATCAAACAAGCATGCATACACATACAAAATGGCTGGCAGCTGATGGCATAAAAAATGAATGTATATACAGCATTGAAAAACATTTATACACAACAATAAAGATAAGCTACTGAAAACATAGATGTGGTGAAAAAATGATGGATTCCACTGATAATATTGTGTCAGTGGGTATACTTTGAAATTCTAGAAATATTTCAGCCAGTAAGCAATACTATCATAAACAGACATCTTTAGAGCCAACTGTATGAGATTGAGCTATATCAGAATGCACAGTTCCAGCATTGTACCTAATAAAAAAGATAGGTACAATAAAATTTCTCTTGTGAGAGATATAGGTGATAAGAACTGCATTTCACGGCACATAAAGAAGGGATAACATGATTCAAATGGATGAAGGACAAAATGTGGACATATGGTTCCACATGTTAGGACCCTAGAGAAAAATCTATGTGCAACACAGATTAAAATGATGATTAAGATTATGAATGTACTTTATAACTTTTGTAATTACGATCTTTGCCAATGACAAACATTTCTCCGTAGAATAAATTTCAACATAATGTACAGGGTAGTTCTTGTCCATAACGATGGGACATTCATTAAAAATATTACAGAAATATGCCAACTAATGTAAAGATATTCATATGACCATTGCATCTCACCGCATTTAAACAAAAACTCTTACTTCATGTAAAGGAAAAGAATGTCAAGTCAACTAAAGAAAACCTGACTCTTAAGATACGGGAGGAGAGTAACAACAAACTGGGCTGGATCCGATACTGGTGCACAAAGTGTGGGATCGACGACACAAAATGCATGCAGAACCAATACAAAAGGTAGTGCCTGTGCTTCATCTTCACCATTATTTGTCTCTGCAACCTGAAAACAAGACCTTTCTGATAAACAAATATTGAAGTTATTGCAAAATTAATTAAGTAAAACCATGTTGCTATACCTGCAATATTTTTTCTAACAAGCACCTGCACATCAATTCACACCTCCTGCGAACTGATGCCAATAACACAGCATTGATTCCCGTAGCTTTAGATGATTGTGGCAGGAAATCAAGTGTCAAATTACGCTTTATGACTGTGACAAGAAGGTGATGATTTAACATCTTTCTCAACACATCTACAATCTGTTCTGTCTTCCTTGCAACTTCTATAGGTACAGGACTATCACTATCAACAAACCGAGTGTAAGTACCAGAAGGCTCTTCAAACCAAAACTCATAGAATGTTTTGCATACTAGATCCTGTAGGAAGAAGAAAATTAAGGGGAGAATGTTAAAACAACGGATAGAAATAAAGAAGTTCAAGGACATTTGACAAGTTTGTATATTGCAAGAAAAAAGGGCTGAAGCGCCAACCAGGACCAAGCTTATAGCCATTGTAACTTTAAACCCATGTTTGGTTCAAGAATAAGCCCGGAATAAATTGGAATTAGTCAGAATAACCTCATTATGGATGTTTGAATGACTGGAATAAATGAGAATCTATATGTCAGAATTAACTAGTATAAAGTGGTATATGGATTCCATCCACCCATTTGAATTAAGTTATTCCAGATTATTCAAATCAAAAGAATATGTGGGTCCACTGTCAAATCAATCATCATTACCTTTTATAAATCAATTGTCAAATCAACTGTCATCATTTTTTACCTTATATAAATCTTTATCTACATTTTATTCACATTTTATCCAAACAACAAACACTTTATCATTACATTTCCCAATGAGAATAATTCACAACACATCCAAACAAACCATTTTATCTTTATTTATACTAGAATAGTCATAAATCTCATAATAATTTAATTCTCAAACCAAACATGGGCTAAATGAACAAATCAATATCATATCCATGCTCATAAATAAATGTTTTTTTTCCTGTTAGTCATTGTGTACATATTTCAAAAGGAGTATTTACATATTCCAGAGAATGTTCATGAAGTTTTCTATATTTGACAGTTATATATTACGTCACTGTTCTATGGCAGAATTAGGATTAGTGAGGACAACTTTACATGTACATACACAGACAATAATGACATGGAAGTATGGAACACATAACACGCAGAACCACACAAAATAAAAACCAATAAGGGAGACCCCCGTCAAAGAAAACATTGTATAGTTGGAACTCTAATAAAGGGGGGGGGGGGGGGGGGGGCTAACTTAATTTGATGGTTTCAGACAAACCTGTACACTGGATTCCTCATCATTCACACGCGATATTATCTCAATAAATGCGATTGTAATCTCTGAGAAATTAGCATTGGAAATGCACATATCTCGGATAATTCTAATAGCTCGTTTCCGGACACTTATACCAGTATCCTTTATACGTTCCGAAACCTTTTGGAAATACTGCAGCCACATGCAGCAGAAAGTTAGGGGGGGAAAGTCTTAAATATATGATAAGCAAAAGTTTAGTTTCACATACCTTCAAACCAACATCAGGATGTGAAGCAATATGTTTACCAACAAGTTCAAGGGCAGCTTCACGGACAGATATTGCAGAATCGCAAAACCTTCCTTCAACAGCGCATTGCACATTTTTCTCACACAATACTTCCGGATCAGCTTCAACTATATTGCTAACCTGGGAGATGGAATGTGAATGATGGAATATTCAGTTCAAGAATATCAACAGATTTCACTCAATCTATGAGTCCAATAGAAAGAAAGATGTGTGCTTACTGCACGTAAAGCCCGGGCCCTGATTACAGGAGAATTTTCCCTCAAACTTGCCTGATTCATTTTTGCAGTTGCATTTAGAGCGTCAGATAAAAAAGCAAACTCTAATAGTGAAAAAAAACATAATCACGTACCAGAAGCAATGAGAGAATTTTGTCAAATCCCCTGGAGAAAGATAATTTTTGTCCCAGTACTATGGATATTTTCCTAGCCAAATCCCTTGACATTAATGTTGTCCCGTAGTCTCGTAAAATAGCTCTTGATTTCAGTCTAGCAAAGTAGTATGTGATCCTTTCTTGAGAATTAGAATCATGCTTAAACCACAAGCAGAGATAAAACCTGCAAAAGCTTAAATTCTCAAATCATTAACAAGTGCAATTGCTTAAAT
Source organism: Acorus calamus (assembly GCA_030737845.1). NCBI lineage: Eukaryota > Viridiplantae > Streptophyta > Magnoliopsida > Acorales > Acoraceae > Acorus > Acorus calamus. Next base: position 24,865,848 of record CM060872.1, on the reverse strand, counting down.
ATTTGCAAGTGAAAAAAAAAAGATCAACAGACCAGCGAGGGATCAGATGCGCATCTTCTGAACCAGAATCTTGTAGGTAATTTAAAAGCATCTGCTGAACAATTTCCATGCTAGTTAATGAATCAGAGGTTCCAGCACTACTTTCACATTTAGTTGACTTTTTTCTGTCATCAGCAGTGCAGTATGAGTGTAGTTTGGCTAGCTGTTTTCTGCAGATGCAAATATGACAAGACCACTCTTGGGCCAAAGCACCCTGTCCTGCAACTTCTATGCATTCTTTATGGAAGTATCTTTGACAAACATGACAAGCAATTAAAGACCTTGTACTCCTTTCAACATGACAAATGGAACATCCATCATCCGGGACACCAGAAATATTACTATCTTCACTAATCAGTTCCTGTAAAATCCAAAATTTCTCCCGATTGCAAGCCACAGCATCACGTTTAAGTCTTGCAGCAATTGTCCCTAATATGTCGATAGCCATGCAGCGTGCAGAAGTATCTTTAGATTTCAGTCCAGCATTCTGGAGTAGTAATACACAAAGAACCTGAAGAGTGCCTCAAGATTAGTATAACGGTTCATATACAAAGAATCTATATTGTGCTTCAGAATGAATAATAAGCGAAGCCACTTCGAAATCTCTTTATGAATGCTCACCTCAAGTATTGTAGCAGAAGCAGGATACTCTGGTAAATTCAGTGTTGTGAGCAAATCCATCACAAGGTTTTCCATAATTACTTTTAACTCTGATATGTCATGTGTCTTAGCATTTGTAAATCGCTGAGAACATTTCTCCAGAAAATACAACATGCCTCAGTGGCAGCTTCTAAGCATTTGATTGGACAACTGGCATCCACTGAAGCCTCAACAATTGAATTACTGGCTATAGTTGTCTGATATGCCTCGGGAAGATTTGCACTGCACTGGACCAACTGAATTAGGATACCTGTAATCATCTGAATCTGCTTCTGTTCTTCATCAGGCAAATGATAAGCTCTAAACGCACGTTTTGAATAAGGTAATTTCCAAAGCAGCTGAAGTGTTTCATCCATCAAAAAACTCCGATGTTGCACATATGAAATGAATACCTGTAGTGAGGATAACATATTAATACCAACAAGTATAATTGACATAATTTTTTTGTCAAACACGAAGTTGTAAAGTTTTGTGTGCTTTTACCCCACAGATCAAACTGATTGCTTTCAACTGCAAGAGCTGAATGTTATCCACCAAGAATGTTGAGAAACTTGTCTTCACTAGTTGAAGAATGCAACTATCTGGAAGGCGCTCTATTGACAACAGATCCTTGAGAAAGTCAAGGATGATATAAAGTTTCTTAAGTATTTTGTATACAGCTTCAGATATCCTAACATGAAAAAATCATGTATAAATATTAGTACAAACTTTATCAAAATTTAAAGAAAATCATTAGTGGCACAGTAAGCATACAAAGTCATAAATAATCAAGTGATAAGGATAACCACACTTGTTCCCTGTTGACCTCTTCATTCTGACACCCTTGATATTACGCCGATTTCTTCCTACTGAACCAGGTTCCTCAGGGACTTCTTCATCCTCATCACCTGGTAGAAAGAAAATCAGGTAAAATCCATCATGCACACTGAACTATCAGCAATTCTGCATGAGAAGCCAAAATCAAAGTGAAACAACCATGCATGTTGAAAGGGAGAAGCATACCATCCATGAAACCATTATCAATTGGTTTCTGAAGAGCACGGTATGATGGATCACAGGCAGCCATGCACTCCATTATCTGATGCCTTGAGAAATCAAGAATCCGTTCGATGATCTGGCATCAAAGCGATATTTCATTTCATAAACAGCACTCAACTTTTCTTCAAAATTAAACAAACATAAAGGAAAGCAGGTACGGATGTGTGCATAACACAGGTTATACATGTGTAAGAATGACAGGTACTATAATTGCAATCAACACAGATAAGGGTCTATACTTCTTCTTTGTATATCTGCTTCGGCATATCCTGGTGAGTCATAACAATAAGAGCTGCATGTGTTGCCTCCAGAGCACTTGTGACTGATGACAAATCATCTGAATCAGCCTGATACGTGATCGACTAATCAGAAGATGCATATTAATAGAATGTCAAAACAATTTTAAAAGAACACAAAGCGAGGATGCCATTGCATATTATGAGAGATTTAAACTAGAATATTTCATGAAATAAGCATAATTATTTTGGAAGATAGCTTACAAAAAATAGCAATATGTCTTCAGAGTCGTACCACATCATACTATATCCATCGGATTCCACTTTTTTTTCTAAGAATTTTTTTTTTACTAATGATTGAAATTTTCCTTTTCCCAATTAACATTAAAACTGCCACCTACATAGACCACTTCTTTCATTGTTTCAGTAAGAACCTATTCAATGCAATATCATTGACTGTCAAAGTCCTATAAGCTCTTAACTCATATTATCAGTAAGTTTGATCCAGATCCATACCACCTTATATTCAGCAATGCATACTAACAGCAGCTTGTGTCATGTAAATCAAAGGTCAATTTCTCCAGTTGACATTGTGTGAAACTGAATAAAAACTTCAAATTCTGAAAAAATTCAAATTTAGACAATAGATCTGTCCAATTTACTATTTTTCACCTCTGTAAACATAAACTCTATACCTTCAACAGATATTCTTGAGTTAAGAAGAAACTTTTATCTAGCTACCATTTACATGACAGAAGAAGAAGAAAATGATCTAGTAACTATTAAAGTAGAAAAATAATTACAGAAAAATAAACAAGAGATGGGAGTTAAAAATAAGAACAACCTTTTCATTTTCAGTGATGGACAGACCTTGTCCACATTGAATTTGATGATCCAAAACATTCAGTAGCCTTACAAGAGTATCTACAGGAACCAAGTGCAAACTTCTCTTTGCACGAATAGACAACAATTCATCTACAAGCATTTTGACATCAGCATGAGGAAGAGATTCACCCTCTTCCCCCATTCTGTCATCAGCAGGAATTTCTGCTCTCCCACAAAAATCCTCCAGCATCTCACAACAACGCGCTGTTATGATATCTGTGAGATAGAATGCATGAACGTATGCTAGTTCAGTTTCCTGGAAAAAATATGAGAGAATCAGGAATAATAGAACAAATTAAGCCTGTTAACCTTGATTCTCAGTAAGATCAGGTTCCCTTGGTAAAGATGCATTATTATCGACTTTTTTCTTGACTTTTGGTTTTCTTGAAGTATTAATGAGATGGTCCTGCAAATCCAATTAGCATCTGATTAGTTTAATCAGCAGAATGAACTACATCACTTATTAGAGTGATCTATTGACGCACATTGAGCATATTTCTATCCACCAGATTGTCACTAGAGGACCCCCCATGAACAAATGCTGGTAAATTTTGTTGGAAAGGCTTCTGCTCAAATATCGGCTTGGAAGAGCACTGATCCCTGATAAAACCTGAGAAACTTGAATAACATGACAAAAGGTAAGTATAGAAGAACTAACAAATTCAAATAATCATGTACGGAACAATAGTCATGGGCAATAAAATTCCAAGTGCACACATGAAATTTCATTGAATAGTAACCTGACTTTCCACATAATACTCAAGAACAAAAAAGAAATTAGGTTGAAGATATACTCAGGAACAAAAGATCCCACTAAAATAGGTCAGCAATTGATGTGTATAAACTTAATCTGCATCACTTAATGCAAAATGGATGACAACGAAGGACAGAACTCTAAGAACAGCCCCCATTGTTTGAATCAGCAGGACAGATACAGAAGAAAATTTTCATACAGAGAAGGCATCTACTCAGCTACAACTAAAGCGATATATATGATTCCATTATAATAAAAAAAAATTACAAGTGATGAGAGACAGACTAGATAAAAGCATTTGAATTCCTGTTTTCCAGTCAAGGGTTGGGAAAGGGGGGAAAACAAACAATAGGAGGGTCTTTTTAAACTGACAAACATTTTCGTTACAATCAGCCAGATGCATATCCTGAAAAAGCCAGTCCAGTTCATCGCAATCAGACATCCAGTTCAATCCGTTCAAACCGATTGTGTCAACATGATGTCATACTCATGCTTCAAATACATTTCACAAAATTGACTTTATCAATAAAACAAATGTATCTAATATTATCTAATATTCTGAACAACTACTCAAAAGATATCATAAAAATGATATTGCAAGCATGGAACAACTCTGGAACAATAAAGCAAACCACTAGCAGTGAGGATGCCGGAAGAACCGGAATTCCATCGTTTGACTTTTATACGCTCAAACAATTTCACTAAAAAAGCAATGAGAAAGTGAAACATTCTTTCTAGGTCTGTTGGATACATTTTTTTTTTTTTTGAGACAAAAGGACCAAAGGATTCCTAGAATAGATTCTCAAAAATCCAGGAATAAAAAGATCTCAAATGTTTGGTTAGATCGTTTGACCATGGATTCAAGTATTTCATTTATCAGAAACCTCATCTTTCCAAAATCATGGATTTTAAAATGCCACCTCATAGGTGGGATTCCAAAATGCTAGAATAAAAAATCTCAAAAAACTGCACCCATCTCTCAATCTCACTTATTACACAATTACTCTCTCCATCTCACACCTCTCCTACAAGCTCCATGCCTTCATCTCTCCTGATCTCTCAATCTACCTTGTTTCTCCCCTCCCCCAATTTCACCATCAGGAATCCCATATCCTTTATTATTGTTATGTGACATGTGGGAGGTGTCAGTATTGTTGTTGCTGATGATAGTGGAAAATGAATGGATTGGTGTATTGGTGGTAGGTCGTCTTCGTGTTGATGATTTGACATTTTTCTTCAGTATACAAAGTGGAAAGTGGTGTGGCACAGTTGTGTTAAAGACGGTGGATGATTGGTGATGGTAATATGCATGTCACCTGTTTGGAAAATACTTAAAATTAACAGATTCCTCACTGGGATCTTGTGGATGTTGGTGAGAGCACGGGTGTCAAAATACGCAGGTCCAGGGGATGCATGAGAGTGCAAGGAGGCGAAGTTCTAGACATGGTGCTTGCGGGTTCTTGAGCAGTGCGCACATGCCACATTCTTGAGCACGGGACATAAATACATAGCAGACCTAGGCACATGTAATTATCATTTTCACCTTCCACAAAATCTACCATATTTGGATTCCTAAATAAGAAGGAATTTTCCTTCCGGGCTAGAGTTATCAAACTGGTCCTTGGTCCTATTCCAGGCTAGATGGATACCAGCCATTCAACTGGTTTAACCAGTTATAATTGACTGATCCAGTAATTCAGCCTTTTTCTACTCATATCTCATTTGATCTAAGAAAAGACTATACAGACAACCAGTTTCAGAGTTCTGTCCAACCAGCAGTCTAGTTCAAATTCGGACAACATCAGTGCAATGTCCATCAATTCTGCACGAGGTACATCGCTACTAGAATCTTACAAAGGTAAGATATGCTATCTAGCAGTTTATTCACTGGATACTCTCCTCTCAACCCTTCCCCCCACAAGACAAGCAGTTTTGAAAAGCACATAACACTCATCTTGTTCAAAAATTTACTTGCAATGATCAAGATTGCCTCCCTTCATTCGCACAAAAATAGCATGATATATGACCGACCATCCCACAGCTTCCACCAAAGAATTTTCTCAATAAGTATCTATGTTACTTTAAAATGTCACATGAAAACCAAAGTTCATGTTCCAAATCACAGATTAAAAAAACCAAGTATAACTGAAGTTAATGGGAATTGAAATTACCTGGACCAGGACACCCAAATGCCTCAGGATTGTATCTGAGAACCTCATTAGTGAGAATCGATGGCACCCCATAGCTATCGAGAGCAGCACTTCCAGTGTTCCTCAGGTTTCTATATGCGACAGAAAAAACGACTAATCAAATTTCCCATTCAACAGAAACCAATACATGTTATAAGAACTCAAAAAACATAACAAGCCAAAAATAAACCCTAAATTAAGGTTACTTAGCTTCAACCATTATAAACACAAAATTAACTGCAGAAGCAACTAAGTTTCACAAAAAACACCGAACATTTCATAGAAATCTTACAAGTACGAGACATCGCAGTTCCCGAGGAGCTCCGCGATCTTCCCGGAGCACGCGAGGACCTCCGTGCGTTCTATCGATCGGACGGCGACCGAACCAAACGGATCTTCGGATAACCTGATCTCCGGATCTGGAGCGCCGAAGAACACCGGGAGGGAAGGGAGGGAGAGGGAGGGGAGGACCTCGGAGTGGACGGTGTTGGTGAGCCGACACGCCCTTTCGAAGCCGAAACCGTCGGTCCCGATCATATTTCGATCGATCAGTTGGAACAATCGAAGGAGACTTGTTGTGATGGATCTTTTAGGGTTGAATTTGGGGATTGAAAAGTTAGGGTTTTGAGAGAGGGAGAGAGAGACCGAAAATGGGGAAGAGATTTGGCGGGGAAAATGAAACGTAAAAATCGGGCGAAAATGAAATGGAAATTCTGCGTTTGTAGCCCTATTTATTGTGGGTGGTGGTTAATACAAAGTCCCTGTTGTTGTGAGAATTTACGGAGGTTACGGTTTTTACGCCACTGGAGTATGTGTTACCGGAGAAGTCGCGGTGACGGAGTGAAAGAAGAGTCGTGTCGTGGAAGCTTTTCCACGGGGTCACTCGCGGAGGATTTTTATTTTAAACTCATTCGCCTCCGTTTCTATTTGCACAGTGGCTGATGGTTTTTTTTTTTCAAATAATATATACTAGTTTAATGTACCCGCTTCACGTGTAGTACTGAGTTTTGTAAAAATTATGTTAATGAAATGCGTAGTATGAGATACATACCGTATTAATATGAGTGTATGACATTAAGAATATATATGAGTAAAATCAGAATTGAAGAAATATTATTATCTTTATTTTTTATAATATATGGAACTGAAATTAGAATTTAAGAAGTATTATTATCTTTTATTGTTATTTTTGTGTTGTTTTACAAACCTAACACTTTCATAAAATATATTATAGTTTATTAAATGAATGTTTATAAATTAGATTTATTATATCATTTTACTTCAGAAATAAAAATAAATTTTTTTATAGGGATCTTAGTGGCCTAAAAATTATTAGTTGAAATTTCATGAAATTGAAGTTTGGGAAGTGATATTTTTAGATGAGGAATCTGGTTATAAATATAAAAATCTAAATGGAAAATCTGTTTATAGGGTATAGAGGCATGTTTGTTGGGATGAATCTGCAAGCGGCCCAAAAAGAACAATAGTAACCGATATTTATGAGGGACATTGCTATAAATATCAGACATTTTTGTTAAAACGCTAGAACCGCGGTTGATCTGTAAACATCTCAGAGTAGACACAATTCACCCAATTCTTGTGAAAACACCCAACAAATGCATTCACGCATGTGTATAAATTTATTGATACGTGTTAATAAAATTTTAAAAATACTCCGGTTGGACGACTTATGTCTACTATGGTGCTTCATATAGAATATAGATATAGAAATTAATTTAAATCTTTTTATCCGAAGTCAAATTTCAGAGAGAGAAAAAAAACTCAAAAACAAGTGGATACACTTGTTGCTTGAAATAAAAAGAATTTATGAAAATTTACGAGATAATCAGTTTTGAGATTGTAATAGAAACTTACAATGAATAATTTTTAAATTTCATATTTATTAAATGTGATTAAAATATTTATATTTTATAATTTTATTGATATCTTAATGGTTTGAAAAATCATTGAATGTCATGAAATTTAAAGTTCGGGAAATCATATTTTGAGATGAAGGACCTACTTATAACTTTTGAAAATTGGATGAGGGACCTGTTTGCAACATAAATAGGGTCTAATTGTGAACTTGGTAAATATGTGGGTGGATCAACAAAACACTCAGAAAAAAACGAAAGTAGCCATTTTATCAGTGTCTTGTTTATAAATATTAGGGATCTGGTTATAACACATATAGGGGTTGTGTTATAAAAATTCTAAAACCTGGGGGCCTATCTGATAAATCTTTATAGTATTACTATTTTAATATATTATTTTTAGAATTCCAAATCTATATTATATATGAAACGTAATTATTCTCAATATGAAGTTGTTTTTGTAATCTTATAACTGAATAAATTTATTGTAATAACTTATTGTAAACAATTTCGAGTAAATAGTGCTTGTAGTTTAAAAATAATGAGAGGGTGACTTTCTTATATAATCAATTTTTTAAAGTTTTAAAAAATAGGATGTATAGATTTTTGTAACTTTAATAATTAAATATCATGAAATATTTAATTAAATTATATAAGTTTTTTTATATTATAATTGAAAGGTAAACAAAAGTCCATATTATTATAAACAATTCATTTAAAACAAAAACAATGTTTGAAAACTGGAGTTCTATTATGTATATTTTATATTTTTTAAATAAAAAACATATTATTGTATTTCTGCATATACTTATTTTTCACATTACATTTCCCTTTCCAACTCAAAATACACTCTTATATACCTTTTTAATAATCTAATAATCATTTTACGATGTATATATCTCCATATATGAGATATATATCTTGTTAATTTTTTGCATGTTAATCTTCGAACGTGGAATAATGACTTCTTTATAACACAGATAGGGTCTAGTTTGAAACTGATAGAATTTCGAGGTGGATCTGCAGAAAGCCCAGGAAAGGACAAAAACAGCCGTTTCTATTAGGGACCTGGTTATAAATATGGGAGACTTGTTCATAACACATATGGGTTATTTTATAAAACTTCAAACACTGAGGGGTTTATCTGCAAAACGCCAATTGTTTCGCCATAATCATTGCGCTAACCTGTACTGCTGGGCGACGACGCGCATTATAATAGAGTATAGATTAGTCTTTTCCATACATGATATAAGTATAAATTAAAAAAAAAATTGAAAAAACTGCCTACAATCAACCCCTTTCATTTTTTTCAATTTATGTATATGCGATATAATGCATCATTTATATATACATAAATGATATTTATAAAATTTTAATAATGATTAATTAAATCATTTATAAAATTTATTATCAAATTACACATAAAAGAGATATAATATAACTGAAATTTATTGTGGTGATTAATAGTTTATTAGAAAAATCTTTTTCATATATACTTGTGATTGTGAAATAGTTTTTTTCTCAAAAATGACTATTTCATAATGAAAAATGAAATTCAACATCGAATCTCATATTTGATCAGAAATTAGTGATATATTCTATAAGTATCTCATTCTAAAATCTAATAAAAATATTTGCTAACAAAATAATAATAAAAAAAATGATGAAGTGACACGATCACCATTCATTTAATATATCTTCAAAAAAATTATTGGTGTTAAGAGGTTGAAAACATGGATAGTAATATTGATAGATGTTAGATTGGTTAGAGTGGAATCCTAACAAAAAGACATAAATGAGAAACAAAAAACTACAAGACCCTACTCCCACGACTTGGAAGCAAAACAACCAAAACTAAAAAGTTAAAAAAAAAAGAACAAAAAAAGGGCTGATATTATATTTTTAACAATATTAAGAATTAGTGGATTTGAAGAAGATAGATTTGGTGAATATCTTATTTTATCATTAGATTTTTTAATATAATATTATATTGATACCATAAATAAGATTTATGGATTTGAATAACATAAAGTGAATATATCACCTTATCCTTTATTTTATTTTTTCTATTTTTACTCCTTAATCCAAAAATAATTATCATAACAATTTAAGAGTAAAATGTAGAATGAAAAATGTTACAAAGAAACAAAATTTAAAAACTTAAACACTTCCGCTTAGTTACAAGATATCAGATAATGTCATGTACAGTCTTTTTTTATCTTAATTTTAGTCTACACCTATTGTGAATGTTTTAAAAAATAATATATTTCATCTAATAAAGTACGTGTTTTTATAAATAAAAAAATAAGCATAAATGAATTTATAGATACATTTATAAAAAAATGTAAAAAAAAATTATCGAAATATATATCTCATTAATTATAATATATGTCATGGTGATTTTCCAAGTTTCAATATGTACTTCTATAATGTTGTGGGCTTTCAACTGATATTCGCTTCTCGGGTATAAATTTTATAAGTCTATAACTGGGTTAAGTTGACAAAAAAAATTGCTTGATATCTGAGAATTTAATACCAGAGACCCTTTTTGCGTGTTTTGGTTTTATCTTTTTTTTTTTTTGGACCAGCCGCAATGAGTGTTACAAGTTAGATTCATTATCCGATCAAGGAAACAATGTGGGTCAGGTCTTCCAGAGGGAAGTTAGTTCCCTATACAATGCAGGTCCTGCAATTGAATATCATTGACCATGTGCTCTATTTTCTATTAATTCCCTCTGCTTATTGATATGAACTTGTTGTGTAAGGAGTAGTTGAGCAACCAGGACTCATGCCTTTGTCCATGTCAGCCATTCTCTTTCTTTGCAATGACACGACCTCTGTGGAAATTTCATATTATGAGGTTTATATGGATCGCTGTTATGATTTATTGGAGCCCAAAGCAAAATCTATCTCAGTTTTGGATGACAAGGATGGTAGAGTTCAACTAAAGGGACTTTCAAGGGTAAGAAATTGTTTGCCACTCCTTATCATTCATCAAACTAATGAAAAAAATAATGGCTCATTTTATGTATGCAAAACTCAATTACGTGTTCAGTACATGTGTGAGTTCAATGAAACTTTTACAAGCGGAATACAACATGTCTAGTATTCTTAAAGGGAAAATGAATCTCATAGATTTTGCAGGTGATTTAATGAGCACTTTTTTTTTGGGGGGGGGGGGGGGCTTCTTGTCATAGAATAATCTTGATTTGTGTTCTCTCTTACTGTGACAAGTTTGTGTTTACAGAAAACTGTTCGATGGTGAACTTCTTGTGCAGTCTCCTTTCGTGGTATGATATTTCAGCATTTTAGTTTGAAGAGATCATAAAACATATAATTTTGCCTTGTTAAGCTTGATTGAAATTGAATGAAAAAAACTATTGAAACATTTAATCTGGTGTCATAAAACTAGGTCAGTAACCAAAAACAATGGACACATCACACATAGTTATACTCCTGATTGGTGTCTTAATGGATGTTTAAGGCATACAAGAACATACTCAAACATGAGAAACAAATAAAAATTGATATAGAGCAAAGGACATTTTTATTTTTATATGAGCAAAGACAATGTCATGGCAATATTGAAGAGCAATTGTAGGATGCAGGTTTATGAGGTTCTATATACATGAAAAGTTCCTTTAAAAGTTTATGAAGGTCGTAAATCCATCTAATTAGTAGAGAGAGAACAAATATATTGTTGAACATTAAATTAGTAAATCTTGAAATGAAGGTGATGCTGATGTCAACTTTTCAAAACAACCAGCATATCCACTTGGTGGGATGACCTTTAACTATTTATTTGTTAACTTAGTGTCAAGCTTCTCAATGTAAACTATCCTAATATTACTTTCTTTTTTACATACTCCACATTGAACAAGGAAAATAAGGCGGTCCACTGTACCAAACTCGCAAAATTACCAACTATTAGTGAAGGGATAGTGGCATTGTAAAATTCCTTGAGAAAAGTTCTTTCTCCCATTAATTCCAACATAAAACCAGGCAATCATTCATCATCTGATGGCAAAATCTGTCAGCTTCTATTAGAACCAAAGACTCTAAAAGCACCCTGTTTATCGACATGTGACGGTCATAATTTTGCTATGACTAGCACCCACTTGATGAATCAAGTGTGCAGAGCTCCAACCTGAAGGTTTGAAATTTTTTTGTTATTGTTGTTTATGTAAAATTAATTCACTGTGAGGTATTCTCCACATATATGCTGTATTGACAGGAAACATTTGTATGGTGTAATAGACCGAATGGTTGGTTTATTTTGTTGTTTGAATGCTTCTAATTTGTAAAAGAAACTGAAGGTGGTGTTTGTTGTTTGAATGCTTTTATGGTGTAAAAACTGAATGCTTGGTGTTTCTAAATGAGTAAATGTTGAATGAATGACTGAATGTTTTTAAATGAGTGAAAGGATAATGATTGACTGCTTGGTAGTTTCTGATTGGTAGGTCAATGTAAGTATTCATTCTAGTCCCACGTAGTCCATGTTTTGTATTCCAGTGTAGTCCCTGAGCAAGTCATTCCAGTCCAAGTCCTTAGTCCAGTGTAGTTTCTGTTTTGAATGCATTCCAAGCTTTTATGAACCCCACCTGCAGCCCCACCCTTGTACCATTAATTAAAATATTAAATATACCTTCAATATATATATATAGGGGGCTGATGGGGTGCGGACTGTCGGTACTGGATTTTGACACCGGTGGCGGCGAATGTGTTGTGTCGTGAATCCGGGTTCCTTCAAGTTTGGTTCCGTTGCGCGCACGGCGCTCCGAATCGCCACTTGATGGATCGTTCAAGGTCGCCCGACCGCTTCCAAGGACGTTGGTGTGATCGCCACTTGCTTTTCCTCAAAAGCAAGAAAAGAAAATGTTCTTCTATTACTCGCCTTCAACGGGGGATGTGGATTCTCCTCTCAAGGATCACGGCCGGCCGTGCCTTGAGGTGTTTAAGCTCGGATTGATCCTGCAAACCCAAAGAGAGAGAGACAAAGAAACTTCCTTTTTTTTTTTTTGAGGATTGACAGATGGGATGAAAAGGGGTGTTCTTTCTGGTCAATGGACTGGAGGTGAGTTATCAGGCTCGACAAACCAGGAGGGATTTGTCAAGTTTGACGAACCAGGGTTGGATTGTCGAGTTTGACAAGTGGGGGTGGATTGTCGAGTTTTGACGAGTGGGGATGGATTGTCGAGTTAGACGAGTGGGGGTGGATTGTCGGACTCGACAAACCGGGGTGGATTGTCAAGTTCGACAACCAGGGTTGGATTGTCGAACTCGACGAATCGGGGTGGGTTGTCAAGTTCGACGAATCAGGGTTGGATTGTCAGACTCGACGAACCAAGGGGGGGTTGTCAAGATCGACAAACTAGGGGGGGTTGTCGGGATTGACTAACCAGGGGGGGTTGTCGGGATCGACTAACCAGAGGGGGTTGTCGGGATCTCCAGGGTGGGTTGTCGAGGGTTAACTCAAAGAAAATCCAACAAAATTAATGGGTGATCTTATATTAACAAGAAACTGAGACAAAATAAAATAAAATGAAATAAAATAAAAATAAAAAATAAAAACAGCATAAAAAAAAGAAAAAAAGAAAAATAGCATATAAAATAACAAGCATTAAAGCAGTAAATGAAGTAAACAAAGTAAACAAAAGGGGTTAGTAGTCCTTGGGAGATACCCAAACTTGCAAAGGGGAGTGTTCAAATGGTCCCTAGACCAACCGACCGACTATCCAAGCTAGGGTCGTCCGTCAGCTGCGTATAGTTTCCAAAAGAACTGATAATAGTCCAAAATGTGCCCAACACTTTCAACTTTGATTAAACTTATATTTATTTAATTAATAAGCTTATTACAACTTGCTTAAAGGTTTCTTATGAAAAGATGATATCTTATACAAGTTCTTAAACAAAAAAAAAAAAAGAAAAGAAAAGAAATGGAAGTGAGGGTAGGGAGGTATGAACTCTCTCTTTCTCTTTGGCAAGGGAGGGTGGAGGATAGATGATGGTGATGGAAAAAAGGGTGGTTAACTTTGGGTGGTAGTGAATGAGTTCGGATGAATGACTTTTGGTGGGAAAGAGGGGAGTTTAGGTGGTGAATGAGGGTGGTGAATGGCTGTTAAAGGGGCTGCTGGTGTAAGGGGTGGTGGTGGTCGAAAATGGAGGGTGGAGGGTGGTGAGGGGCTGTTGGTGATGAAGAAGGGTGGATGAGTTCGGATGGGTGGTTTTGGGAGAGAGAGAGGAGGGCTTAGGTGGTGAATGAGGGTGGTGGATGGATGTTGAAGTGGCTGCTGGTGTAAGGGGTGGTGGTGGTCGAAAATGGAGGGTGGAGGGTGGTGAGGGGCTGCTGGTCTCGAATGGGGAGGCGGGGAGGCTTTGGGGGAGCAAAAGGTGAGTAGTGGATGATTTTAGCCTCCCATTGCCTCCCTTTTATAGCCCAAACGAGCCACCACCTCCTTGACACCTGTTTGGGGAGGTAATGAGTGCCCCACGACGTCCCACGTCGACCGTCGGCGGAGAGGTCGCAAAATGAAGCCCATCCGTCCCTTTTTCGAGCTGAAATCATCCCAGTATTTTCGACGATCCATCATCCCATCGTCTAGGTCGACAATCCCTCAAAGATCGTCGGTCGACAATCCTTCCAAGATCGTCAAAGTCGACAATCCCTCCAAGATCGTCGAAGTCGACAATCCCTCAAGGGATTGTCCTGTCGACCCCTCCAAGGTTGTCGAAGTCGACAATCCATCAAGGGATTGTCCTGGTCGACAGTCCCTCCAAGGTCGTCGAAGTCGACAATCCCTCAAGGGATTGTCCTGGTCGACAATCTTTCCAAGGTTGTCGACGTCGACAATCCCTCAAGGGATTGTCCTGATCGGCAATCTTCAATGGGTTGTCCTGGTTGGCTATCCACGAGGGGTTGTCCATGATGACAAGTGATGGCCGTTTGTCTTGGTCGGCAGATAGAATTTCAGATGTCTTGTTCAACAGCCCAAGGCTTGATCGTTCCGGGCAATGGTACTGCTCTCTAAGCTTCTCTTTAAAAACTTGTATGCTCATGTCTTCTTTCCTTTCTTCACTCAGGTGATTGTTCTGGCTCGAAGAAGATCATCGGGGTTTAGACCTGTAATTTAAGATATCACAAGTGATAAGTATTTCACAGTTCTGACCGATCAAAATGGGGTATCTACAGGTCGTGCGACCCGTGCGCCCTCCGTTTCAACCGTGCGATCGCTGACTTCGTGATCGCACGGTCCGTGTTTACAAAAAAAACAAAACACTCATCTCTTACATCTATCTCTCTCTATTACGTGTCTCTGTCTCTCATACATCTCTCTCTCTCCCCCTCTCATTTTTTCAGATCCAACCCCCGATGACTGTAACCCCTTCCACGTCGATCCGTGACCCCTCTATCGGTACCGTCGGGAAGGCCTCCGATGTCGGTGTGTCGGAGCGGATCCCGGCGGGGTGCACGGTGAGCGCGTGCATGTGTGGGGGTTCTTCGGGGATTCGGATCGGATGCGTGCCCTGGCGGGCTCGGTTGGATCGTCTTCTCGGAAGGGGTGAGGGTGTTTCGGTCCTGGTTGAGGCGCCCGATAGCGGCTCAAGAGGATTCCAGGGTTTGTGTGATCGCCACCTGCTTTTTCTAAAAGCAGGAAAAGGTTGGGTTTGGTTTTGGTCGCCTAGGTGGGGGAGTTTGTGGGGTCTCCGCTCTGAGACACGGATATACCGTACGCAGAGGTGAAAAACAAGTATCCTATTCTGCTTCCGGGGCTTAACTAAAGGAGTCTTGGGACAAAGGGGTGTGGATATGGGGTGTGGATAGGGGGCGGCTAGTTGTGTTTAGCCGTCGGCCACGGGGCGGCTAGCTAGGGTTAGCCGTCCAGGGTCTGGGTTGGTTTGGGCAGAACTTTGGTAGGAAATGGGTTTGGTTTTAGACAAAAGCTAAGCTAGGTTTAGCCCGGGTTTCTGGAGGGTGGGATGAGAGGGTATTTTATGTAGGAAAATGGGTATTTCTCTCACAAAAGGGGCTCTCTCTCTCTCTCTCTCTCTCTCTCGGGATTTCTAGTGGTGGAAGGGTTTGAACAAGTGAGGATGGTGGATTGGTGATTGAAGATGTTCTATTTGGGCTTAGGACCCCTCTATTTATGTAAAAGAGAGGCAGGGAAATATCCCGAGGGTAATGGAGTGGGTTGGCTTCGATTGGATCTCTCATTAATTCTCTGGTTCTTCTGTCAGAGACCAGGTGAAGGGCGGCTAGTGCTAACTAGCAGCCCAGGATGGGGCGGCTACTTTCTGGTAGCCGCCCCTGTCGTGACCTGTCAAACGTCCCATCTCTGACAAGCGGTGGCTTGGGTCGGTTACTTGGATTGATCCGGTCGAGAGGGGGCGGCTAAAGGTCATGACCCGCCGCAATGATCAGCATTTAATGCTGCTTTATGTCCCATCCAGGGGACTGGTCCAAAGTCAGCCAGAGGGCGGTCAGTGGGGCGGCTAGTGTAAACTAGCCGCTTGGTATGGGGCGGCTAGTTAGGGCTAGCCGCCCCTTTCCAGGGACTTGGGGTTCTAGGGTTTTGGGTTTTTAGAGTTAGGGTTTCCGATTTAGGTTTTAGGTTTAGGTTAGGGTTAGGGTTTCCGGTTTAGGCTTAGGTCAAGGCTAGGGTTTAGGGTTTTCGGTTTACCGAACCTTTGGTTCTCTATTGGATGTCCAACTGTGGGATATTTCCGTGTGTTACTTGAAGTATTTCTGTCTCTCTGGACGGTCAAAATTGGGGTATCTACATCCTCGAAGTCCCCTCCTCAAGCGCCCCCCCTCCGCTGCTCCTCCTCCTCACGCCCCCCCCCCCCCCCCGCTGCTAGCGCCTCAACCAGCACCAACATTTGCTCAAACAACATATAAATAAAACCATGCTCTGTCATCGTATATTCATTTTCTCCCCGCCAAATCACATGTAACAGAAGTGAGACTATGTGACACGAACAAGCTTGGGACTTCTGATTAAGTTGCAATGACAACTATTTTAATACATCAACATCAACCAATTTTTGAACCCCGAAGCCCGCAATTTTAGCATACTTCAAATAGAACTTCTTAGCTTCTTCAAGAGACTCAAAGGACATCCCAATCACTCGTTTAACCTGATCATCAACATCGAGAATCCAATTTTCACCATCATCACCATACAATGTTTCATCATTTTCACCCTCAACATCTTCAGAATTGAACATTTTCACTGAACATCAAGTAGTGGAAAAAAATAGTTCATGGAGTGATGAAAATAAAAAACAATAACACCAACAACACACCCATGAATGTTAACTACATTAAGGTGCCTAAGCAATCTACACAGGGTTACACAACAAGTCCAAATCAATTTAAAAATCAAATTAGCAGCTCATTTGATAAAAACTTGATATATGTTTCAATAGGTCAAGGAGCCCCAATCCAAGAAGGATCCAAACTCCCAAGTTAAACACTTTCAATTTTAATAAAAGGAAATTCAAATTGTACGGAAATGATTATGCTCCAAAAGTTTCTTATCACACCAACAGTGGATGTGATAAAATTTGCCATATGTAGATGACATATTGCCAAAGCTCTAAATTGGTCAAAGGACAGGGCACCACAAAAAAACATTGATGAAACTACCCTGCTTTGTAACAATGTATTATTGAGCATCCTTTTAATCTAATTAGATTAGAAATACCATATCCTTTATGGAATTAAAAAGCTATACCTATTAACCCAAAAGATGCCTAAGCAGATTTTATGCAGGAGCATACTGAAAACATATTATCCCTTTCTAACATCGAAGCAAAACAAAGATATTTAAGCCCATCAACACTACAATACTGTATGTACTTACAATGATATTTCATATATCAAAATATTCTATCACATGATAAGCACAAGAATGCACCAAACCTACAAGAAATCTTTTAACCAGGAAGATTGTTCCATTTTTTTTTCCAATTATTATCTCCAAGGAAAAGCACTCCAAATATAGAACAACTAAAACCTAGTCAAGCTAATCCTGCTTCAAAAGAGAAAAATCAAAGTTTAATTCAATTTTGAACTTCAATTGGAAAATTACCTCCTATTCACTTTTGAACTCCATGGATTAAAGAAGGAATTCATTCACTGCATCAAGTTAAAAAAAAAAACATACAAACTCCTTTAAAATTTACAACATAAAACATACATACTCCTTTTTTTTCAGATTTCAAAGATGATACATATATCACAACAAGATTTGGGTTCCTCATGAAAACCAAAAAAAAACCTAATTAATCAAACAACAGAACAAATCAAAACAAAAAACACAAGATCATGACCCGATGAGCTACACAAGAAAACCCAGAATCAACTCTCTCTAAACCAAAAAAAAAATTCATCCCCTTAAGAATCAAACCTAAATCCCAAAAAACCAGTTACAAAAAAAAAAAAAAAAAACAAGAAGAAGAAAACCCTGATTAATCAAACAATATAACAAATCAAAACCAAAAACCCTAAATAATTAGTTAAAGCCAACACTTACACATATTTTTTTGGGGGACAGTGATGGTGACTGTGCAAGGACGGCGACGGTGATGGTGACGAAGGGGGCGCTGTGTGAGGAGGAGCAATATAGGTTTTTCCACTGCCTGTAGCTCCATAAGCGAACACATTAGTATTAAGACCTTGAAAGATTCTCGAAATTAGGGAATTAACTTCCCTCTGGAAGACCTGACCCACATTGTTTTCTTGATCAAAGAATGAATCCAACTTATAACACTCATTGCGGCTGGTCCAAAAAAAAACACAAATAAGATAAAACCAAAACACGCAAAAGGTGTCTCTGATATAAAATTCTCAGATATCAAGCAATAAATTTTGTCAACTTAACCCAATTATAGACTCATAAAATTTATACCTGAGAAAGCGAATATCAGTTGAAAGCCCACAACATTATAGAAGTACATATTGAAACTTGAAAATACAAGGGTGTAGAGAAAAACTCCAAAATTCCCAGAAATATGACATTCATATCAATTGAGAATTAAAGACCCAAGATTACTGGAAAACATATGACATTCTATAAGTAGATATTAAATCGTTGAATGCGATTTAAATACAATATATAGCGGTCAAGAAGTAATCCAAGGTTTCAGAAACACGGCACTCACGTCAACCGGGGAGTGAAGACACAAGATCATGACCGATGAGCTACACAAGAAAACCCAGAAACAACTCTCTTTAAACCAGAAAAAAAATCCTCCTTTGTATCCCGCTTGCCAAAGTTTCATTGAACTCAAACATGGACTGAACGCGTAACTGAGTTTTGCATACATAAAAGGAAATTCAGATTATACAGGAATGATTGTGCTCCGAAAGTTTCTTATCACACCAACAGTGGATGTGATAAAATTTGCCATATGTAGATTAGGCCTGTCAACGGGTCGCGGGTCGACCCGGACCCGACCTGGACTTAATAAAAGACGTAAAATACCCGACCCGAAGGACCCGAGACCCGATATAGACCCGACCTTAAGGACCCGATCATCCAAACGGAACGGGTCTGGGTCTACCCCGACCTGATCCTATGGACCGATAACAAATTAACATGTAATAAATCAATCCAAAATATATACTACATTACTAATTTACTAATTACTTCATATCTTACTATCTACCCAACCCAACAATCTAATATCCAACCCAAAATAATTACCTAATATCTAAGGGCGTTGATACACGCAGTCCTTTTTGCAGCCCTATACACTAAGATAACGTAGTATATATTACGTTATCATAATATATGAGTCATAATATAATATATGACCCAATATATATTTTATTTTTTATGAAAAAAATACATTAATGTATCTTAATATATATTTCATTTTATATAATAGCATGCATTTCAAAAGATGAGTGTATAATTTTTATAAAATCATGAACTGTAAAACGGATTGCAATTGGGGCTGCGTATCTTTTTCCAATATCTAATATTTCAACTCATGCCTAAGCCCAAACAAACCCAAGCCCAAACAATTAATCGACTAGTCTACTTTCAAGTTTCAAGACAAAAACATAAAAAACCCTAAAAAAACCTAAACATACCAACAAATAATAAACCCTGTTTCTCTCGACTGCCTCCCAACAAATAATAAACCCTAGAAACCTCTCGACCCCGACGGCCGATCCCTCTCGACCCCGACCCCTCCCGACGAAGATCCCTCTCACGTCGTCCCCTCTCGACACCGACCCCTCTCACGCCAACCTCCCTCGACGCCGACCCCTCCGGTAAAGGATCTCCCTTATTTTCATTTGTGATATGAATGGTTTGAATTGGATCCATATCTAAATGTCATATATGTTTGAATTGAAATGCTTTATTCTTTATTTTCTTAGGGGGAATTTAAATTTATATTAAGTGTTTTCAGGGTGTTATATGGATTTTAAGAAAATCCAGGGGTTATATGAATTTCAGGTAATTTACTGGGGGTTATTTGGATTTTCCCCTAAATATAAGTATGTAACCCATTGATTTTATGAGAAGAAAATCCACACCATCAATTCAACTTTTTAGTAAACCCTAGAGCTTCTCTCCTGCTCTGCCGCCGTTTGCTTCATCCGAACGCTTCGGTCTGCATTTACACCCCCTCTTCGTCACCTTCTCTTCTGTTGATAGTCTTTCCTCCTCATCTCAACTAAAGTGCTCCCCCTCTAAGGAACACATTGGAGATAAAAAGAGAAGAGGAGACTGAAAGGTGTAGTCCGAAGCTAGTTTTTTTTTTTTTCGATTTGATTATAGTTGTATACTTGTATTTGTTGTTTGAGATTAATTAGTTTGGAAAGTTGTGATTTTTTTTTAATTCTTTCTGACGAGTTTTGGATGAAGCAATTCATGTCTCAATTACTAATTTTAATTTAGGGAAAATGACTAAAAAAGTCTCTCAAAAGTTAGAAATACTCAAATTAGTCACTTTTTAAAATTATACCTAAAAAAGTCTTATTTTACAATTTTGGAAATACAAAAGAATAATCTACCCTTATACAATTAGATCCTTAATACATTCTATATATCTTAACTTTGTTAAAATATTTCAATATCTTAATTTTATTAATATATTTCACACATTTTCATGTAGGTCAATTTTTTTTATTGTAAATTCTTTGTGATTAGGTGGATTTTGTGAAATATGTGCCAATATAATTTGAGTTTTTTTTATAATGAACTCCATTAAATGTTGATTTTTTTTTAAAAATGGATATGTACTAATGATATCATAAAAATATGTAAATAGTCAAAAAATAAAAAATGTAAATAAAGATTTAGAATACTAAAATATCATCTGCTACGGGGCACAACACAGATTTAAATTAAATATTATGATTATACACAATGAAAAATGATAAACAATATCATGTAAGATATATATAAGAAACACACAGTATGATATATAATAACAAAATTTATAAAATGATTGATTTTCGTCATGTTTAGAGAAATTGTTGTTTTATAGGAAAAATAGGTTTTTAGTGTGGAATAAAGAGGGATATTAAAAATTTAATTACATAAGGACATATTAGTCTTTTATGTTTCTAAAACTGTGAAATGAGACTTTTTAGGTATAATTTAAAAAAACGGCTGATTTGAATATTTCAAACTCTTATGAATTTTTTTGGTTATTTTCCCTTTAATTTAAGCCTAATGCAACCTGAACCCGCGGGTTGAAACTCGGGTTGGGTTTGGGTTCATGCTTTTGGACAACCCTTTCACCCGACTCAACCCGCCCCGCTCAAAATCCAGAAAACCTCTTAAAACACTTGGGTAAATACAAATAATCCCTCGAGTTAAACTTCTGTTAACATATGATGAATACTATGCGAATATTCCTCTTTTTTTTGCCATAATTGAAAACATAGTATACCAGAAAGTCAGAAACCCTTGTAATTTGTTAAAAATGCGAATAACCTTATGGACATGATGATTTATCTCTTCAGAAAGATTATAAAATTTTATCCGGAGTAGTAAAATTATCATTTACATATGATTTTTTACATTTTCAACACATTATTATAGGGTCACATCATTGTAGGTTTTTTTAGTACACTAAGTTTTCAACCAAAGTTAACCAGACATAATATTCACACAATAATCCTAATATACCAATGAAAATTTAACTTAGGGGGGTATTTAGATTTACTTACGTGTTTTCAAGGGGTTATATGGAAAAGTCAAGTGTTACATGGATTTCAAACAATTTACTAGGGGTTATTTGGATTTTTCCCTTTTTTTCGTTTCAACTTTCAAAGAGAAATTCGATATAAAAGGAAAGCTGTACTTTTTTCCATTGTTTGCAGTTAGAATAAAAATAGAGATGGAGAAACCGAAGAAGAAGCATATACTGCTTTTCTACTGTGTGGAGTCAGAACCACTGGCTCGAAAGGTTGCAGAGCAGTCTCCTTTCATCCAACTCCAGTCCATCAATTGGAGGTTTGTAAGACCCTTTGTGAATCTTTTTCTCTCTGAAAGTTTTCTTTTATTGGTCCTTTTGGTTTTGATCTTCTGAAACTTGGATACCATGTATGAAATGGTTCTTTAGGGTCCTTTTTTTATTATTATGATTGGAAGTTGCTGAAACTTGGGCAGGTTCGTTGCACAGAGAGGATAAAATATAGTGATTGCCAATGTGGGTTCATATTCTTGGTGTTTGTTTGAAGCTTTGGTTTTTTTTTCATTTAATTTGGAGAGAGTTTTGTTATTTTTTTTTTATGGGTAATGATGGGATTTGAACTCAATACCTCATAGTTATAATTTCTATTATTATAGACCATTGAATCACATTGAGCTGTGGGTCCAATCCTAAGAGTTTTGTCATTTTAGTTTTATTAAGAAAGAACAATCATTTGATGCTTCTCAAAATTGGAAATTAAGTTTATGTTTTTTTTTCTTTGAAAAAGATATAGGAGCAATCTTATTAATATAAAAAGCCCCTGAACATAAGGAGACGTGGGAATGTATTTTATCAAGTGCAACAACCGAACTTTGGTTAGCTGGTGAGCACCCTGTGTCTGCGAAAAGAGGGTATGATTCTGTGCCAAATGTGAATAGTGAGCACCAATTTTAATAAATTAAAATAATGTAGTGTGGTTTGCTTGAAATTGCATTTTCATGTATTCTTGTGAAATCAAAAGGCATGGGACATTCTTATGTTTTTTTTAGAGAGACAATTGACAGTTAAGCTTGTTTTCAGGAGCTTTGATGATGGGTTTCCAAATTTGTTTATCAATGATGCTCAAGATATCAGAGGGCAGCATGTCGCCTTCCTAGCTTCATTCAGCTCTCCAGGGGTCATCTTTGAGCAGCTCTCTGTCATCTTTGCTTTGCCTCGACTATTTGTTGCTTCCTTCACGCTGGTTCTGCCGTTCTTTCCTACCGGCTCTTTTGAACGGATGGAAGAGGAAGGGGATGTTGCGACAGCATTTACGATGGCTCGGATATTGTCAAACATCCCCATCTCTAGGGGTGGCCCAACCAGTTTAGTCATATATGATATACATGCTTTACAGGTTTGTTTCACTTTACGTTTATATCTGTCATTTGTTTTGAGACAAGATTTGCTACTCATACATGCTTTATCATTTTATGGTGGGCGAAGATTGTCTTTGCATGGTTGGACAAATTTGTTGGATGTTCTACATTGCTGTCTAGCATTGCTTACAGAATGCATTGTTGCCTCTCTTCCACTGTGATTTGCCTTTCCCCCTTTGCATTCCATCGAGAACAAAGAAATTTACATTTTCATTACATTGTTTTGTACTCTTTTATGGATTATTAATTTTTCCGTGATAGAATGACTACTACTCTCTCCATCTTAGCAGTATAATGTATTTTACATTTCCATAGCCTTTATTGCCCAGAAAAAAATGATAAAGGAAAAGAATAAATAATGAGCATTGCCATTTACAATTTGCACGAAACATGAACTGTAGAAGCAAAGCATCCCTCTTTTATAGTATTAACAACAAAAGAAACATTTGATTAATCTCTCCTAATGCACCAACCTGGTCGATCATAATTATTATTTTTTGGTCGATGGGAAAGGTACACCGTCAATTATTAAGTTATTAATTTTTAGTTGCCTAAAGTAATATTTTAGGCATGCTCATGATGGCTTATTTATAGTATAGCATGCACGCCAAGTGAAGAATGTTTATCTAATGTACTGCTTTTGAAGTTGGTTTCAATCAACATGAGTATTATAAGACTAGGCATACATTTTGTTATAGTAGGTTTATACTCAGATTGGGATCATTGGGTATTCCTGTTTGTTGAGTATTATATTCTAAGTGATCTGCTGAATTTACTTTTACTGAAAATGCTTCGTACGATGATGGCAGGGAACGGGGATTAAAAAAAAGTGGAATAGATGGTGTGGGACTGCTGTTGATTACTTTTTTTTTCAAATTTGATTTTTTTTTTTATGCATTGGCAACTTATTTTAGTTTAACATATTTATGAACCATGAATTGATGACCCACATGCATAATCATGTATTGCTAGATTGTGGTGTCATAGTAAAGGCATAATCCAGTATTGTTAGTGGAATTTAATGAGATGTGTTGCATCATTCTGCACTTTATATGGCGTCATCACTATTAGTCTTGAATATGTAACTTGGTATGTGGATCACATCTATACTCCTTTATATATACACCTCTATATTTTCTGGCTTGTAAACTTCTTCATATTACTTACTTTTGAAACTCCTACATGAATGTACATATTTGTTGATGCATGTATATAATGTCGTGTACAGGAAAGATTTTATTTTAGTGATCAAGTCTTGCCATGTTTTGAAACTGGCATCCCTTTACTGAAGCAACGCTTGCATGAGCTTCCTGATGCTGACAATGTGAGTCCTTAGTGTGAAAATTTTTGTTACCACAATCCTCTCAGATGCTGCAAATGACGACTACCGAGTATGTAATCTTTCTAATTTTTTTAAACTATCCCCAGGTAGTTGTTGCCTTCCCTGATGATGGAGCATGGAAGCGATTTTACAAGCAGCTGCAGCATTTTCCCATGGTAAGTGTTATCACTATTTAGGTATCAATATTCCTTTGTATAATTTGCAGTTTCTTTTGTCTGACATCTGAATGTCAATTGCAGGTTGTTTGCACAAAAGTTCGCGATGGAGATAAAAGGATAGTTCGCTTAAAGGAAGGGAACCCAGAGGGTCGCCATGTGGTGATTGTTGATGATTTGGTGCAATCTGGTGGAACACTTATTGAGTGCCAGGTGTGAATCCGTTAAAACTCAATGGTCCAATTTATGCATAACATTGCAATGAAGCTCTTATGTTCACTGAGTTTATCTTATAATAACAAATTGTTTTGAATCATGTTCTTCATCAAGACATTGTATATGTTGATTGATATTGTTAACATGCAATTTTCCGAGAACATAATAGGTACCTCCACTAAACATAGTGAACAGCTTGCACAGTCTGAATTTACTTTTACTGAAAAAGTGGAATAGATTTCCATTGTATCCATCCATGAGTTCATCAAATGTACTTTGTGGAAAAAAATGTGAGTGAAAATTCTCTAAATTTTTCTCAAGTCAAAAGAGTGATTAGGTTGCACATTGATCGGTCAAACATAGATTTGTCACTTTGTTTTTTACTTTACCAAGCTGGCTTTGATTGTAACTCTTACAAATCCTCACAGAAAGTTTTGACGGCTCATGGTGCTACAAAAGTCAGTGCTTACGTCACCCATGGAGTGTTTCCTAAGCAGTCATATGAGCGGTTCATGCATGAAAATTCTAGTAAGATAGAATTCACATTTAAACTTGTTTCTCAATCTACATCTAATGATTTCCTTTTATATCTCTATTATATATCCGATGAGTCTAATAAGCACTTTATTTTTGTTTCAGCGGAGAAGCCATTTACGTATTTCTGGATCACAGACTCATGCCCTCAAACAGTGAAAGCCATAGCTGGCAAGTCTCCTTTTGAAGTCTTGAGTCTCTCAGGATCCATATCTGATGCTCTTCAAATATGAAACAACAGTTTTTATTGACTTCAACCAGAAATGTACATCTGGGAACTAGTAATTTATTACTATTATTAATATGTTTGAATGACACGTTATTTTATTTAGAATAACAAAAACTTTTATCTTCTTTCATCTATTTCAAGAAGAAATGTTGTTCTTATCTAGTAAACTTGTCAATACTTATGTGATAAGTTGTAGCCTATCCAATTACAATAATATGACAAATCCAACATTGCACTTTTAGCATGACAAATCATTCTTGAATCTTCGGTGATATTGAAACTTTCATCAGTTTGATGAGGAAAGGAAACTCTTGAACCATTGTACTGAGTCCTTTGGGTATCTCTTGAGATTGTCTTTGTAGTCGATGAAGTAGAGTCCGAACCTCGATGTATATCCAGCCGCCCATTCCCAATTGTCGAGTAGAGACCACACAAAATATCCCTTCACATTGCACCCATCCCTGCATTCGTATGTCCATTGCAAAGTAGATTTAACATCAATTCCATTATGGTGTTTGACATCAAGCCTATAACTTTTTTAGTTACCGTATGGCAGCAGATAAGTTTGATAGGTAGTCATTGTGATATTTGATCCTTTTCGCATCCTTCAGAGCATCCTTGATAGAGACAAATGGGTTGTTTGCATCATCCATCCCTGTTTAAACACAAGTCAGTTATCAGACCTCCTTATAAGTGTAAGACAGGACGACACAACATGGTATTGGGTGAGGGACACCATTCTAGGTATCATGCCTGATACATTGTTTGGCCAGGCATGACATGTTTGTAAATGCCTGATTGTCCCTAGAAACATTCACTACAAGAGGAGAAAGATAATTTGTGTGTGAATTACCATTCTCAGTTATGAACACTGGTGGATTTCCATACTTGGTCCTCACATAATTCATCAAGCTCCTCATCCCTTGAGGAACAATGTATAGCCACACTGAAGATGCCTGCATTTCAGAAAGCCTTACATGGTTATAATTATTCAAGGGGTGCTGATTTAGTCATTCTCGTGCTCATAACTCAATATCTAATCTAAAATCTTTAATAGATTATATATAATAAATACTATAGCGCCGCATGTCGTCTATTAGGAAAAAATATATATAAGAAGGTACATATATTCAATTTATTTGTGTGCACTTTTTTGTGAAAGTATGTGTTTCACTAGACATGGATATATCTCAAAAAAAAAAAAAAACCGTGTTGAGATTGTAAACTGATTGTTGAAATGACAGAGTGTAAGAGTTACCTTGTCTCCAATTGGTTTCACACCCTTGAAAGCTGCAAAAACATATACCATGTAAAACCATCTTTATTAAAGCAACTGAATTTCATGAAAATGTGACCAACATCATGAACTTACGAAGGGTGATTGCGCCGGAGTCTGCTAGGTGTCGTTGAGCAGGACCCCGATGAAGTTGGTCGAGTTGTTCCTCGCATACCAGGTGGTGTAGTGGTTTATGCCGACGAAATCCAGGGAGCCCTTCACGAGGGCCGCCTCGGAAGGCGTGAACTTTGGCAGCCGGTCCCCAACCCTCTTCCTCATCGAAGCCGGGTAGTCTCCGAAGAACAGTGGTTCCATGAACCTTCATGTTCAGATAGACTTGTGTGAGTTTGAGTTTGTGTTTTCAGAAGAGTTTGTAATGAATGGAAGCCTCACCATCCAAGTTGGAAATCTTGAGCTCTGTTGGCTGCATCAATATCTTCAGGTTTGTTGTCCATTGGTTCATACCACATCACATCAAAAGCTATTCCTAGAGAACCACCTTGTGTTGCCTGCACTATCACACCAAATTTTGAGCTCATTTCATAATCTTGAGATATTATCCTTCCGATCAGAGTTAGATCTCATCAGAATTGAGTCAGTCTCTAATTGATTGGATCCACTTCCAACACACATTATGTTATATTAGTGTTTGATCACATTTTCATTAAGGGATAAACAAAACTCGAAACACACAATATGTTCATGTTGGGCTAGGTTATACCTTGTACTTCTTCCGGTAAATGTTGGCCACGGTGGCATGTGCAAGGAGGACATGGTGGCCGACGATGTAGGGCTCGTGGCGGAGTTGCCTCCAGGGCAAAAGAGGCGGAGGAGGATAGAGCACCTCCCCGGCGCCTGGAGACCGACGTCGTACCCTTGGATCGCAAATGTGTGTGGCTCATTGAATGTTATCCAATGCTTCACCCTGTCTCCAAATTGCTCGAAACATGTCTCCGCGAACCTCGCATAGTCGGTTCTACAAAATGTTGAGGGTAATTTAGTCATTTTACTCATGTAAACAAATTTCATATATATATTTGTGTAATATTATGCACAAATTCGACCAAAAGTCTAGTAATAAATACATACACAATATATTAGAAAATAGAAATAAAGTGTGTCTATATTCTAATACTACCATAAGTGACAAAAGAAAAATACTTAGTTTTGAGTTAATACAAAGAAAAATATTTACTTTTGAGTTAAAAAAAGTTTGTTTCATTTTTTTAGTACAAAAATTATATTTTTTTAAAAGTAAAGAAATTATTTTTTTTTAAATCGAAATTTTTAAAGATATTTTGCCCTGGGGTTACACTCCTTGATACAATAGATATACATACATTTTCTTTTCTATCTAATACAAATAGTGGCAGTCCACCAAGTTCATTTTACAAAAAAAATAAATAAATGTACATACATGCCTAATAAATGATAAAACTTAATCTAATTAAGTTTCACATTTTGTACAATGAAAATAAAAATATGAACTAACAAATAAGATATCACAATTTTGTTAAATAAATAAATAAATAAAGAGAGTGTATTTAGAAATATTACATGATCTGTGGTCAAGCCAGCCTTTGTACTTGTCGTCTAAGGCTTGGGGGAGGTCCCAATGATAGATTGTCACATAAGGTTCAATCCCTGCATATTTATTTTGTTGGTCCCCAACAATTAAAGTTTTTTTTTCTCATCAAGATTTCACATAATCTATGTTTATATATAAAAAAAAGTTTTCAAAAAAAAGAAATACCTTTTGCAAGCAATGCATTTATAAGCTTGTTGTAGTGATCAATTCCAGCCTGGTTTATTGTTCCACTCCCACCTTATACAAACATTAAAAAAAACAGTAAAAGATCTCATGTGAGTGTGACAACCAAAACTTAATTTTCATTTCAAGTGATTGTGATGTTTATCATGTTTAAATTATTAAAACAAATAATATCACAGTATTACATCCATTTGATCAAATTCACTAAAAATAAGTGCAATCACACTGTAGTATCAGTGGTGTTGCATCATGTCATATCCAGAAAATAATTTAAATATTTTATTTATTGAAAAGAAAATATTCTTACTTGGCTGTCTTTTAAATTAGAACTCAGTTTTATAGGTGCATTCCACCTTTTTTTCCTGATAATTATGGAAACCAACATAGTTCATGTAAATTTCTTACTTGGGTAAATTCTAGACCATGCAATGGAAAATCTATAGGCATCCATCCCCATATCCACCATAAGTTGAATGTCTTCCTGTGTCAGTATTAAAAACCACATAATCAACAAGAATTCATTCATGCTTTTGAAGGGGACATATATAAACATCTCCACCCACCCAAATTGAACATGCCATTATTATATGAGATAATAAGAATAAGAGGGTAGAAACTTGCATTGAATCTATGGTACTGGTCCACAGCCACATCTGCATTGCTAAAATCAATCACCTTACCTGCACATAAAATAAATAAATAAATAATTAATGGGTTTGTTTGTTTAAATATTTTCATGTGAAACCATTATATATATATGTGTGTGTGTGTGTGTGTGTGTGTGTGTTTTTTGTTTGATTTACACAAATATTACCAATTGGAAGCAAACTTCATAAAAAGATATTAGTTTTTTCATAATAAATTGAATTTATTCTTCTATTGAATCGGATAGAAAAAAAATAAAAAAACAGGGAAAAAACATTGACTTTTTGGGTGAACTTGTGCACACTCTAATAAATTTTCTTTCATCAATTTTTCTGTGTTATGTGCATATGATAAAAACTTAACAAAAAATGATTTTAAAAAAATATTTCTTTTTCATTCATTTTATGCATGCACAAAAACAGTGTCTCCTAATATGTATATATATACTTCTGTAATTCTCAATATATATGCACAATGTATTCTATGTGATTTTCTATGTTGAAATTCCCATAATGCCCTTGCAGAGCCGATGTAATACCGAATGTGTGAGAAAATTTGTCCCAGACAGTGGGGCCCCTCCCGTCTTCTTTAACTGCTCCTTCGTACTGCAATAATTAAAAAATGGGGAAACAATTCAAATAACCCCCTGTAAACTTCCTGAAATCAATATAACCCCCTGATTTTTCTTAAAGTTCATATAACCCCCTGAAAATAACTATATAAATCCAAATAAACCCCTAAGTTAAACTTTCGTTGACAGATTAAGAATAGAATTTTTTTTATTAACCCTAACTCAAAACACCCTTTCTACAATTTATTAAAAAATCAAATAACCCTCTTGATTTTATCTGTTCGGATCGATTATAAAACCAAATCTAGAGGGAAAAATCGTTATCGACAAAGATATTTTACATTTTAACACTCTGCAGGGTTTTTTTTTGTATACTATGTTTTCAACCATAATTATACATATAAAATATTTGTTGAATAATTTTATTTATCAATGAAATTTTAACTCAGGGGGCTATTTGGATGTACATAAGTGTTTTCAGGGTTACAACGGACTATAGGGATTTGTTCTTTAAAAAAAAGGGGAAAATCTATATAACCCTAATACTTTTCCTGAATTTCATATAACCCATGAAAACACCTATGTAAATTTAAATAACTCCATGAATTTAATTCCCGTTAACATATGAGAAATTTTCTATTTGGTTAACCCTGCCAGCAAAAATATTATACCAAAAACCCCTACAATGTGTTATAAATACATAAAATCCTTTCTAAATGATGATTTTATAATATGCCTATGTAAATCCAAATAATCCTTTAAATTATAGTTAAAAGATAAAATATTATGTTTGGTTAACTTTGACTGAAAATACAATATACAAAAAACTCTTTACAATTTGTTAAAAATGTAAAAAAATCTTTAATAATGATGATTTTATTTATCCGAATAGAGTTTTATAATCTATTCACAGGAGTAAAATCATTATTTATAAATAATTTTCACAATTCTAAAACATTGTAGTGGATTTTTATATGCTGTATTTCAGTCCGGGTTAACTAAACATAACATTCATAGAATATTCTTAATTTGTCAATGAAAGTTTAAATCAAGGTACTATTTGAAATTATATATATGTTTTTAGGGGTTAATATGAATTTTAAAGAAAGCCGGGAGGATGTATGAATTTTTTTTATTTGAATCCCCAAAAGAAAACATGATTTCCACGTAATCAATCCATCCATGGAAATCACAACATAACCAACGATCGAGATCGATTGATCAGTTAATGTGTTAAAAGAAGCGTAAATTCGTCTTTTCAGTTAATACGATCGTGATCCGCGACGATAGCATGAATTTACGGAAATGTCCCGGTCCCTTGGAGTACCAACGTACATTTTCTTCTGTCCATGCTCAAAAGTTAAAAAACACGTGAATCGTTGAAATGACCGAAATACCCTTACCCTTTGTAATATATATCAAAACACCATTCATAAAAAAAAAAAAGAATGGAATTTATTAGATTATAATGTTATATCAAATGCAATATTTTCTTAATACATAATTGTAATTTATCTGGGGAACAAAGTTTTATATTGGAAACACAACTAACAATTTATATATATATATATAGTCGAGTGATTCAGTGCGAGAATGCGGAAATGTGGGAAGCGACATCGGTCGTTCGATCGCGGGTCCATTACATCCAACGGTCGATGTGAATCGCACCCGACCGTCCGATGCGATAAACCCGTGATCGACGGCCCGTAATCACTTCCCGCATTCCCGCACCGAATCACTTCCCAATATATATATATATAACTGAGTGGCATCTATTAAATTATTATTATTTATTATCATGTAATCAAACTCAATATTATTTCATAACATAAAAGATTTTCACGCATTTTATCTGGGTGACAAAGTTTTAACATTAGAAACAAAACGAAGTAATTTTATTTTATTTTATTTTTGATATTTATCGATCATCATTGAAGAAGAAGAAAAGAAAGAGTGAACTCTGTTAATTATGATTAATAACTATATAATCAAATTCAAAATTACATCTTCATACAGATTGCAAATTTGTCTGGGTAACAAATTAATGTTATCATTGGCAAAAGGGGAGAGAGAGAGAGAGAGAGAGAGAGAGAGAGAGAGAGGTACCTGAAAAGATGAAGAGGCAGTGCCAAAGACAAACCCAGATGGAAAATCAGCCCTGCTGAGGCTTGAGACTGATGAAACAAAACTGGAGATCCCATAAATCACCAATAATAGACAAACCAATCTATTGTTGTATGTCATATCTGTCTGTAGAGAGAGAGAGAGAGAGAGAGAGAAAACCAAGAGAGAGGGAAAGAACCAAGAGAGAGAGAGAGAAGGGGGGAAGGGATCTATCTATTCATAGAGTTTGAGATTCAGCAAAAGAAGAGATTAATATACATCAACAGACAATTTTTTTTTAAAATATTGTGTTTATGAGAGAGAGAGAGAGAGAGAGAGAGAGAGAGAGAGAGAGAGCGAGAAAGCAGTTTGATAAAAACTGAAAGAACATATGAAAATGGAAGTTTGTATATATAGAGGGAGTTGGAGTTGTTCGAAGGAAATGATATTTTGATGTGCTCACGCATTCACATCTCCAAAATGAAACATGTTTATGAGGCAGCCTCAACATTTTTGTAGATAACACCCTGATAAAATAATTATTTACCATGTAGCGCTATACCAATTATTAAAGAGTCATTATTAGGATAATATTATGTCATTATTATCATTATTACGATATAATTAGTTTTCTAATTTTTTTAGTTTCCTTTTCTCGTATTTTAGGTTTTAAATTATGTATATATAAATAGAACATTTGGTTTCTCTAATACAATAACAAGAATTCATTTTTCATTTATTCTAACACCTATAATATACGCATTAGATGTGGTTAAGCATAATAGTTTTACACTTTTACTCATATGAGAATTTCCAATTATACTAAAATATTTTATCTTTGTCAATAGATTAAAATATAATTTCATGCCATTTAAGAAAAATATTTTACTTAATAGTTTCATATACGTCATATCCCTCATACATGTTTTGAAACATAAACAATTAATGTAAAAATAAGATTAACATTTTAAAAGTTATGCGTTGTTATTCACTTTATCATGTTCAATTTATTAAAAGTGAATGAAACAATAAAAAAAATGGCTAGTACATTGGTATAAAAAAACCAACAAACAAAAAATGTTTTATCATGCTTAAATAGTACTAAATTATTATCTTACCCAATATACTTTTTTCTTGAAAAATAATATAGATGTTGCTACTACGATTTCATTTCTATGTTTTCGTAGTACAACTTTAAAATGAGTGTGATAGAATACAGAGGAAGCAAAAGAATAAAGTAATGCAAGAAGAAAACAAAAGAGATCGAAAGGAATGCCGACACGTCTTATTATTCAACAATTGTAAATATCATTGTGCCTGTTGTTAAATAGGGGCCTAAATTATTAATGCATGACAACTATCCAAAAATGGAATAGATTATTCTATTATTTAACAGAACTCAGATAACGGCTTTAAAAATACATGCATATATAAAACCCAATCAATTCTATTTTTTAACACAAACTCAAAACATGAATAAGGCAAATCCAATCAACTAGTGATTGTGCCACATCTCAAATAGATTGTTTTCTTTTAGGGGGTTTATATGAAAAAACCTCCAACCCCTCCAACCAATTATAGATCAACGAATCAAATAGAAGAAACAAAAAATCAGTTCATGAAATAAATTAAAGCCTCATATGAATTCTCCTCCAGCATTTTGAGTGTGATTTGTAGACTTCAATAAATCCAAAATTTATTTTTTCGCCGACTTGATATTGAAAATCTTCCACAACAGGCCGACCGAACCGACATGTCTTGTCACATTGTTATCATCGTTTCTCACAATATACCAAACTTTCATGTAAGTTAATTAAAACATATATGGATAATATAATGTTGGCCACCTCTTGTTTACTGATTTTGGATTTTGATACACCCAGTACACCCAGAACTTTCATGTAATTTCATGCATTCACCGGAAGGAGATATATACAACATTCAAAAGTTTATACACATTTTATAAATGAGTCTAGCCATCATTTCATTAAAGTACTAGTTTTACTATACACACATACGCGCGAGTTAATAAAATGTATTTTCAAATGACAAATGAAGTTTATATATGTTTTTTAGACTTCAAAGTATATAATGATATCAAAGTGTCAAGGTACAACTAAATAATGTTATTTCTGAATTAAATAAATTGTGAAGAAATGCCATAAGAAATGTATACATTTATTATTTTAGACTCATAGGACGAAAAAAAATTTTATCAGTAACATCATAAACGATTTTGAGTTCACTTCTCCAAAAATAACATAGTGCAATTAAAAAACTCTAATAAAGGATAACAAAAAAATAAAAAAATAAACCGATATTCTAATCAAAATTGTTCAGGCTCAGCTTAAAATTTTTTTACTGAGATATATTATATTATAATGTTTTTAGTAACAAATAGTCAATAATATTTATGCCCTCATAATCAATAAACTGATTTAAATTTTTGTATTGAAAGTTAAAATCCCCTATATATTTATAAAGGGAGAGGCAGGAAGAGAGAGAGACAAGAACCAAGTGGATACACTTTCTACATGAAATAAAAAGTTTACAAAAATTTGTGGATGTTAATTTTATGTAATCATTGTAATATGAAAGTGAAAACTGAAATAGAGTATGATTTCTTATAAATAACTTTATGCGCTTAAATAAGAGACTAAAATATTTATTTTATAATTTTATAGGTATCTTATTGGTCCAAAAAATAAATTATGGATATGATTTGAAGTTCAAAGTCATGTTTTGGTAGGGACCTTGTTATAAATCTAAAAATCTGATTCAGGGATCCTTTGTAAAAATAGGGGCTGGTTGTAAAACTGGTTGAAACTGAGGGTGAAATTCAAATTCCCACAAAAAGGATAAAATTAGCAGATTTTTTAGGGATTTTATTGTAAATATCAGTAACCTTGGCACTATCTGAAATAAACCAGTATTGAATATTGACCGATTTTGTGTAGGGACTTGGTTATAAATATAGGGGAGTTGAGGGGCCTAACAGAAAATAGTTATTAGATGAAAACTTTAGGCCGTGATTGCTTAAAAATATGAGACTTGGGGGCTGATGCAAATGCCCATTAGATGAAAACTTTTGGCCATATCTCCCGCTTTAGGATATAGAGTTGATATAAAAGTACATGATACCACCTAAAAAAAATGGAACTGCATTTGGGACAAAAATTTGTGTTCATTTAACATTTTTCAACCTTTAACCTCTGAGACATTGCATTTGTGGAGGTCATATAAAAATTTGAATTATCATATAAATGCATAAGATCTCAAACAAATGGGTAGGGTCATGTGGATAAACATTAGAGGTATAATGAAGCATATATTTATTTCAAAAAATGCATGTGGACTATATATTTGGGATGGAAATGGTGAGTCATTGTAGAGGTCATATAAATAAATTTGCATAAAATGATCTCAAACAAATGGGTAGGGGCCAAAAACAAGGTTGGATGAAACATCATTTATTTAACTTTTGGAGTGTAATGAAACATTACTTTAATTTCACAAATATATATACATTCTAACAATGTAAAAATATTTAAAAGTATATGTTTTATCTAACAAAACATATGTTTCATTAATAAAATGAGATTGCCCATCAACACCTTCATAACTATGGTGAATATGATAAGCATTTAAAGTTGGAGCTGAGTCAAACCATGCAAGATTGATTAATCAATTGAGGTTAGTAAGTCTACAAGTGAAAGCTAGGAATCAGTGAATGATTTTAATTTATTTTAATTGGAATGGGAAGCACCTTAATATATTAAACATAAATATAAGAATATATGGATTGAATAAATTAAGGAGTGGGTCTTTAAAACAAGCTAGCTAGTGGGAACGCTTTGAGAGAAAGGTATGTGTTTCTGATGAAAAAAGAAAAAAACAAGAAGAGAGGAGTTGCCACTTGAATGAAAGGTGTGGTCCATTCAACAGTCTGTCTTAATGTTTTCTTTTCTATTCTTTTTGTTGTTTAATTTTCAATGTGATTCAATTGACGAGTTCCTGAATTGGGGACCCATTATTTGGATTAACATTCCACACTCACTTTGTAGTCTTCTATGGTGTGACAAAACACAATTTTGTTGTTTGTTGATTGATTTCAAATCTTGATAACATTATTAAGATATGGAGTTGATCTATATAGTTCTTTGTACAATCTCATTTGTAGTATTTTTACTAACTTAACATATATTAGTTTAATGTTTTTTGTGTATATTCAGAAGCATTCAATATTCATTTGAGTATATATTTCAATATATATTTTATTAATAAAATATATTTTCAGGAAATATACAAATAGGACCACCATAAGACAAGCTTAATTATCTCTAACATTTTTTTGAAGCATTTGTTGAATTCTTCGAATATTTTTTTCACATAAATTTAGTTGTATATATACTTTGCCATTTTTACATATGTATTCTATAATGAAATATCTTCTAATGATCATTAACAGATTTACAAAAAGGCCAAATTATATATTTGTATTCTTTCAACAGGCAAATTAAATTTTTTATTAATTTCATTTCAATTAAATCCGGGAATTATAAAAATGGACGAAATATTCACACATGACCTATATTTCGTGCAACCCCAAGAATTAATAAAAACAAAATTAAGGGTATATAAATAATCATGAATCTACACAAGGACATGCGTACAAATATAAGGCTTATAGAAGTTATATCAGCAAATTCACCACCCATTTGTGATGTTGTTACTTGTGACAATCCAAAGGTTGTCGTGTATAGAACTATTGAAAGATGATGGACCTGTGCATTATAAGATATATATATTCCCTGATCTTATCCAACTTGGACATCTAATATGGGTAACCTGCATTGTATGACATTGTGCATCAGCTATACAAAAAAATGTTTATTGTTCCCTATAAGAACATGATGACAAAAATGTAGGTTGCTTATGCTTTGAGATCATCTTTATCTTAAAAATCAACAAAAATTTACTATATACTATTGATTAATGAAAAATAAGGGGTTGACTTGCCAAGATTACCTATGATATATCTCTTTAATTTCGTCTATGAAGTTGTGGTGATGGTATGAGTCACAAGATTGGTTAATCACTTGGTATATTATAATATTAAAAGGATGATTATTTATCAAGCTGAATATAGCTTGTACTTTTTCCAAACATTTGCATTTTATATATTTTTAGGGTTTTTTAGTTTCCAACCCCGGTAAAACTAGTGAATTATTGAAAATCCCCTGTAAAAAATAAATTATTTAAAAACTCTTCCAAATACACATTATTATTTGAGAACCCTTCAAGTACAGATTGCCTTCATAAAAATTACACACGTTTAATGTATTGCAAAAACTGTTCACATTAATTTAGTATATATCATTTTTTAATGGTTTTTATAACATGAGATATAACTAAACTTGTTGCAAAGGCAGGTACAATTTGTGGGGGTCTTAAAATAATAATGTTTTTTTGAGGGGATTTTTA
Organism: Acorus calamus; assembly: GCA_030737845.1. NCBI lineage: Eukaryota > Viridiplantae > Streptophyta > Magnoliopsida > Acorales > Acoraceae > Acorus > Acorus calamus. Next base: position 24,828,269 of record CM060872.1, on the reverse strand, counting down.
AAATAATTTACCTGTTTAGGAGGGGTAGAAAATAAATAGCCCGAAATGGTTGGTTTTTTTTAATAAGACGTAATAACTTTACAAAGGATTAATAATCAACTCAATTTTTGGAATGATTTTTTTGATAATATGCTTGTTTTCAAGGGGTTGAAACTAAATAACCCTTTTTTTATTGTGAAATTTTTTGTAATGAAACATATTGCATAGATAGTTTATAGATTGTTATTTGACACAAGTTGTGATTATGTGGCATCACCGTAGTATGAGTATTTAAAATTTGAAATAGTAATTTGAAGATCCACATGCATAATAAAATTTGCATATTAACCATTGGAGTTGGTGGGTTTCAAAAATAAAAAAAATCTTCAATGAAAATCAAATCTATCGTTACAGCTTGGCCATTTGGAAAATCCTTTAGACTTGTTTTTACTTCTGAAAAAATTGGAAGAGTTTTCTTAACAGTTAACAAATATTTAATTAAAAAATTTGTTTTTAGATGTTTGATTCATTTGAACATGCTTTTGATTTACATAAATTTTTTATTAATTCACTATCATACTTTTTAAATGGATTTCTAAACATATGATAGCTTAATAGAATATGAAAGAGATTGAAAAGTGAGGAAGAGTACAAAATCTTCCTTGGGAGATGGCAATTAAGTTTTCTTTAAAAAACATATGAAAAGTTATTTCAAGCTTTCTTTGGGAAAGCAAGGTGTTTGATTCCTTCCAAGACTGACATGAGATGCTCTGCAAAAAAAAGAAAAAAAAAGCTTGGCATCACTCAACATAACCCATGACCATGGTGTTTCTTTATGACAGAAACATCCATCATTCATTGCAGCAAAGAATATCTGATCCCAAAAGTTCAACTGCAAAAAAAAAAAAAAATTGCATCATTCAAAAGTCTTCAAAACTTATCCAACAAAAAAAAGTCTTCAAAATAAATTTTAGCACGTTTTATTATATATAGGGTTGAATACAGGTAAGCCACAAGTTAGATCATATTCAGATAGTATTTCATATTGAATTTCAGATTAAATATCATAAACTACCGATACAACTCCTATAGGTTGGAGGTAAGAATCATGTCGAATATGGTAAGTCACAAGTTAATTAACTTAGGTTGTATTTGTATTTACATTGAGTTTTTGGGTTGTGACATGAATTTTGAAAAAATAGAGGGGTTACAATGGATTTTAGTAAGACTATGGGGTTGTATATATTTTTTCCTTTTAATTTTTTACTATGCATTTTAAACTCATTATGATAATGTGTTTGAATCTGCTCTTTATATTTTTATACTGAAAAATCTGTCCAAATGTTATGGTACACTATGCAGCATCTAAAGTGTATGTTTTGTACAATGAAATATATGCATATTTTTTTCTTACGGAGTGGATATAAAATTTATTTGAGCTTATACTTTATAAAAATATACATGAGTTTAAAAAAAAAATTCAACATGCATGGTAACTGCAGTACCTATACAAAGAGACAATCATATTTCTCGTGCTCAATGATGGCCACGTGTAAAGTTATCAAAATCATGTTTCATATCATATATAAATATAATAATATAGTATAACTGATGTGATGTTTTTTAGGTAAACGTTGGATTAATTGCATATTTTTTGTCACCCAATGGGATTAGGGTCTACTGCCCAAAATCTCAAATGCGCAGTGTTGATAAGACAACGCTTTAATGATGAGATGATGAGATGTTGATGAGATGTTACTATCGATAGTGAATGTGTCAACAGGAACACTGAAGTTTGTTGATTTAAACTTTGGGCATTTTTAGAATGTTTCTACTTGGGTTATAAGTCATGCTATAAATCTACAACATGACAAAAATTTTATTTTGAGGAATTTATTCGTGTAGGATTAGTTTGAAAAGTATTAAGAATTTGAAGATAAATTGTTTTAATTTTAAGGATAAAAAATTTATTTATATTTATTAAAATTGGAATAAAAAGTAATGGTAAATTATATCCCAATCTTAGTAGAATGAGATATTCTCATGTTTATTTTAAAATTAAGACAACTGTCCGCAATTTATCATAATTAATTTTATATTAACAAGAATAAGTTGTCCTTTTACTCATTTATCCCCGTAATTATCCCTTATTATTTTGCCAAAACCAACCCATTTATGGAGGCAAATAGATTTCTACCTATGCCCCCATCAAATCACATATTATATTAATTATCATGTCAAATGTGTATTTTGCAAGGTGAAGCATAAAATGTATGCAATTTTTTCCACTATGCACTTTATATTCGTACGAAAAAATATACATTATTATATATTTCCAATAAAAATCTCCAAATTTTTGTCATTTCATGAATCTAATATTTTTCTTTTTTCTTTTTATAGTTTAGCACCCAAATGAATACATGATCAAGACAGGCGTTATACACGTCTCTTTTTCGAATCTCATTTTTATCTCGTATATCTCCTTATTCATGTATACTCACCATAAAGAGATAAAATATCTTGTTAGGAATTTTTGCTATAAATAAGAACAAATAATACAGTATAGCATATACCTCATTTTATAAAAAAATTTATTTCATGATTAGATATGTTATTTTAAAACTATCAAAATGAGTGTGACTAAATTTCAGTTGAAAAAGTGATTGTCATAGCATTATTCAATTACAAATTTAGGCTTCCAGCAAAACATATTAAGATAAGTGTTACCCGTTTATATACCTCGTTAGCCACTCTCCATTCAATATAACAAATTAGAGTTATACATCTCATATAAATCTTTTACTCATTTATAAATAAGTGCATACAATTAATGTGTGTGTATATACATTTTTAAAGTACACATCTCATGATATACATATTATTTTAAAAAATTAAAATGTTACTCATGAAGGCTTATCGGGCTACATGAAAGCCTCTCGCGAACACAGCCCGTCCATCTTGCCTCGATGGGGAGGAGACTACCTCTCATATCATGGTGCAGTGCCCGATTGCGACACAAGTTTAATATCTACTTGGGCGGATGTTGGAGTTTGATGATCATGCTTCCTCAACCGGCGAACTCTGGGAGGTGGCGAAGAATCTAGTCAGGAGTGGAGATCAAAGCTTGCTCAAAGGCCAAAGTAATGACGTCTCTCATCCCAGTGGTCACTTGGGCTTTATGGCTCTCGAGGAACCACTTCGATTTTAGGGGGGACGAAGGTGTATGTAGAGAATGTGTGGGAGATGGCGATGGGCTTCATCAACGATTGAGGGGTGCACTGCGCGGGGGCAAGTAGGGTGAGCTTCAAAGGGAGAAGATTGCTTATTGTAGATTAGCTTTTTATGGCTCAGATCTCGGGTGTGTGTTGTAGATCTCTCTTCTATCTGTACCTGCATTCAAGAGGTTTTAATTACTGCTTTTGTATACTTTGAGTACTCTCTTATCTTATATAATATAAAGCGTTTGTCTGCTGTTTTCTAAAAAAAATAAAAAAAAATAAAAAAATAAAAAGGGTGCAAAAGTGAGACGGATAGATGAGCCACCATTTTTCTACCCGAATTGTTGACCCGGTCCATTACGTTGTCAGACTCCGTTTCTTCATCTGTAAATGAACGGCCACGATTGATTGAAAATGTTTCTGAAGCTTAAAAAAGAGGATGAATCAACGGTGTACGATAGCTGATACCCTCCATACAGTTATACAGAGCTTCCGATGCTCTTGTTTTCCCCCCCTTTTTTTTCTAGGGTTTCTGTACAAACTGTTCTCACTCATCACTCACTCTCTCTATAGCTCGAGCGAGCTTTCAATCTTTCCTTCAATGGCGGAGGTAATTGGAATTCAACAGCACTTCAAACCAATTATAGGAATGCATTGATCGTTGTTTTATCCGTATTTTGTGTTCAAAATCCGATCTTCCGGTACCACGTGCATTTTCACATGTAATTGTTTTGGGTTCTCTGTAGAGTTGTGTGAACGTGTGAATATTTGGCATTGAATTGATCAATGTTTATTTTTTTGGGACATCCCATTTCGTTTGTTCATAATTTGATGAGAACAAAGACCAGTTATTCATATCTGGTTTTATAATGGGAGATGAATCTGATCTTAGTGATTTTTGATCTTTGAAATGCGAAATTTATGTGTGATGGGTGATAAAACACTTCAATTCTTTTGTTTTGTAGATTGTTGTCTATCCATGTCAGGTAGTGGGTTCTATTTTTTTTTTTCAGCGATGATGCCGCTTGGCTTGCTTTCCAATTCCCACTTTTTTGGGTACTGAATAAGCAGAATGACTGTTAGCTTTTTAGTTTTATTTAAGGTTCATGTATATTGTGTTATTTAATGAATGCTTGAAGTGGAGTATGCATTGGTATAGGACATTGGGTGCAATAATGGAAGTTTCATCACTGTTTTTATATTTATTGATTCTTGAGGACTATATTGCTAATGCATGCTCTGCATTTCACCTATCAAAATTTTGTTCCTTTTGACAATTCTTAATCATTTGATTTGTGGAGTTTAATGTTTTCCTTTTTATGGGTTTCTGTAGGCAAAAACCACAGATGGAATTTCTGTGAAAGAAAGGGGTCAGTATAATTTTTAAAATTTTTAAGTTGATAGAGAGCGCGTCATGGATGAGATCTGACAGTGGTGATGCTTGTTTTTTGTTGGGCATGGTGGGCTGGGCAGAGAACCGAACCAAAGGCGCAGAAATCTTTATAGGGGGCTTGGCTCGGTCTGTAACTGATAGTATGATCCGTGAGGTTTGTTCTTTTTACTTAATTTCTTATGATCTTTTTAGATAAATACCGACATCGAAACATGCAGGCTAGTGTTGCGTGCTTATTAAATGATTAGGCTTTACATATGCTAAAGACTGAAGAGGATCAGTGCTTTTACGTTGTTGTTGTTTACCAGTTTGATTATAAAACTCAAGTTGAAATCATTTTTCTCGTGATTTTTCTGTCTTTCACAAAAAAAGGTCATGCTTTTAATGATTACTCTTGATATAGTTATCTTTGAAGCTGATTGAAGACCCTGTGAATGCATGACCTGCTTCAGTATGTGTAATTCAGACGTTAGTCTTTATAAATTGGGAAATCAATCCTGATGCATCTACTCAAATAAGTTTCCGATACTTTGTATATATGACCCGAGCCCTCTTATCTTCATCTGAAAATATATTTATTTTGTTTTCATTATTTTGAATGTTTTGGATTGAGATCACAAAGGTTTGCTATTGGCATTCTGTGTCCTTTTATTTTTTTATTTTATTTTACTGACCTGAACCAACTGAAGAGGGATGCAAATTTAAAAAGCTTAGATTAGAGATAATGTTTCATAGTCTCTCTTCTGAATGCACCTCTTTCTCTTTGTTCATTCTCTTATTAAGATGATTGAACTTTGTGAAAAATTTCAGGTCCATTTTAGAAAAGGTTTCCATGTTTGAGGAACAATGTCATAATCACTGTTTTAAATCGCGAACGATATATCGATATATCGGTCGATATATCGTTTTCGGCGACTAAATCGCGAAATCGCGATCATTTCGCGAGGTTTTATCGAAATCACGCTGACGTCGTGCTGACATTATCGATATATCGATGATATATCGTCGATTTATCGAAATTTAACGATATATCAGCGATATATTATTTAAAATTTACAAATCACAGATGTTGATCAGATGGTAGAGTGTACGCGAGAAACCCCGAGTGATACGGGATCGAACCCCAGCGTCTCCTAATTTTTTTTAAAATTATTTATTTATTTATATTCAATCAAAGTCAGTGTCAAACCAACTTTTTTAATCCTAATGTCATGCTCTCTGCCTCTTATGCTGTGTTTGAGGGTTTCATTTCATGTCCATCACTCACACTTGATACTTTGACATCAATACAGATTTTTATTTTTCATATCAATATTAAATCAAATGAAGACCCGGAATCTTCTTGTACAACCTTGCGTGGCCATGCTTGCCCAATTAAATTTTCATAACCCAAGATATAACAAAAAAGTGTTATTGTATCCTTATAATTTTATGGTCTAGTCTCGTATGTTTTTATTAGTTATTATATTTTAATAAAATATATATTTTATTTAAAAAATTACACCTTTTACAAATGATTTGATTAGTTATTTAGTTTTATAGTTTTATGTTGTAGTTAATGAGTTATGTATTTTTTTTAAATCAAAACCATTGTAAAATTATTATTATCTTCATATCAAATTATTCTTATTCATTTTCATTATTTTCACAATTTTTTATCTTTTTTTTTTGCTGTTTTTTCAAAATTTTCCCATTTTTTTTTAAAAAAAAAAACAAAAAATGGGCCGATCGATATATCGATCTGATCCCAAATCGATATATCGATTTAATCGATATTTCGAACATTGGTCATAATTGATGACAGATTTGAGCCTTACAATAATTCCCTAGTAATGGATATGAAGTATTGTAATCTTCTAATCTGCTGTAGTTATAAACATTCTTTTTTTTTTTTTTTGAAGAAGTAAAAATTCTATTTCTCCCAGGAGAAAAAAAAAACTTTCTATACAATTTAATTACATAAAAAGATGTGTCCTGTGTTTTTCAAGTGGATTAAATGCCATTCCTAGTGAAAGTAATATTCATTATTTCACTTCTCCATGTTTATATTTTTCCTATTCCTCCGTGTAAATATATAGGAAAGTAATGTGAGAAACCATACCTCATTTATTGGATGCACATCTCTTTCCATTTCCCATCTGTCTTCTTCTAGAAAAGTTCAACCTAAATTCTTTACAATACCCCACTTTTGGTGCATGATATACATCAATTTTCAACCTCTCATTTTGTGGTTCTTGTTGCAGATGTGTTCTCCATATGGAGAAGTTTTGGAGGTTCGGATGATGAAGGTCTAGTTTTATGTTTTCTTCATTTTTTTCCCTCTTCACATGTACATAACTTTCTCCTTCTAATTTGTTTATCATTTGGTGTTCTTGTGATATAATCTTCTTTCTCCCCTTTTAATGCAGGGATTTTGTTTTGTATGATTTGCATCAAAAGAGGCTGCTGTCAAAGCTCAAAAAGAGAAGGATGGGTTTACGGTAATAATTTAATATGTAATGATTTAAAATGGTTTAAGTTCTTTTTTCTATATATATCTGATATAGATGTTGTCGTTCTCCACCAACAGCATCTTAACACCACATTTTATCTTTCTTTCTAAAGTGTGATAATGAACAAATGGCTGATCAGAGTTGTTTCCTTTAAACCATTTCCAGTTCGCCTGTGTCATTCATTCAGGATATGCCAAAACAAACTATCATTCCATGAAGACGATCAATTATCATTACTTTACATCATTTTATCTATCTTTATGGTCAATTTCTGCTGGACAGGCATCAAGTATTATAAATGTTTCAAATATAAAACAAAAATGATCTTTTTGTATGTCCAATTTAACGCTGTCCAACCATCTAAAGGTTGCTTTAATTATATCTATTCTTAGTATTCAAAACATTTTACTTGCAATTTTTTAACTAGGTAGGTCTGAAATATATATTTAAATAAAATTGTTGAAAAAACTCCCGGATTCCATTGTTGTTGGAGTCGATTTATCAAGTTTGCGAGTTGATTAAAATCACCATTAACCAAGGAGGAAGGCGTTTAATTGGGTCATTGTGTTTTCCGGTTTTAATCATACACTCTTGATGGGACATCTGCTGGCTCTAGTTTCTTCAACTTTAGAAATTCTTTATCTGGTTGTTTTTGTTGTTTTTCCTTGCTGACATTCCTGCATTCAGTTCACAATTGTTGCTTATTTTTACAGACATTTCAGTATATTTTACAATGTTATTTCTGTAGCTGAATGGGAAAAAGATTGGCATTGCTCAGTCAACTGATCAAGATACCTTGTTTTTTGGAAATCTACGTAAAGGTAAGTAGTTCCATTACTCAGATCCTATGTTGAGATTCTTTGACTGGTTTGTGCTTGCACTTCACTTGTCAATGATGGTCTTTATAAAATTTTCTAGCTAGTTCTTTATGTTTTTTAATCCTTTTTCAGATTGGAGATTTGAAGAATTTGATAAATTGATTCACCAGGTAAGAATTAGTATTCAAGTTTTAGGGAATTAATTTAGAGATTCATGTGTTCCTCAATAAGTTGTGGCTTGTTTTGCATAGGCCTTTCCAGATGTTCTATCTGTTGATCTTGCAATTCAAGCCAATACCAAGGATTCTTCAGCAGGGAAAAAGCTTGAAAACAGAGGTTTTGCATTCGTGCGATTTTCTTCTCATGCGGTAAGCTTTTCTCATGTCATTTTTTCATAATATTGTATATTCTTTCATAAATCTGAGCGATTTAAACTTTATGTATCTTACTCTGTACTTATGATTGACCTGTGTACTAATATTGTCATTTTCTTTTTCTGGTTTAATGGCTCTTTCAGAACTTACATTGATCGTGTGCCTTTTGATCTCTGTGTAATCGTGCAGATCTTTGATCATTTCATATAAATCTTTCCTATACTCTCCTATCGTGGGCTTGAATCCTTCAAATTGCTCCACCTATTTAGGATGTTTTTCCAGTTCAATTGAACAAGTGTGTTCTTGATAGCACTCTTTTTTCACAAAAGAAAACCATCTGGATGACTTTTCCAATTATTCTTGTTGCCGTTTTTCTATTACTTGATCCCCTATGACTGACCAAGAATTTGCAATCTTTTAGATAAATAAATTTGGGATCTTAAATGACAAACAAGACAACTAACCAGAAATGCTATTATTATTTCGTGAACCTTTTGAATCGACTAACAGAAAAAATCAAACAGCATCACCAGAGTTGCATAATGTGATCATTACATCTTTTACTCTTTTCTGTCCTACTCTTTTAACATATCTTTTTTTACTGTGTCTGATTTTCCAATTTCCACCATTTCTTATGTGGTAACATCAATAGAAGACCCTTTTGAGCTGTTAGAGATAAGAAAAAGAAAATTACTTCTTATTTTGGTATAATATTACATATAATTTCCTTGTTTATCTGGAAGCATTACCATATATATGGGTAATTTATTTGTTCATACACTATCATCTCTGTATACACCATATCTATGTATGAGCATGATTTGAAGAACTTTGATGCTGGAAAACACAATGCAAAATAAAAATGGAGGGAAGAATCTTAGATTGTTTGAATTTATCTTGCTTGAGGACACCATTGTTGGGTGCAAACATGTTCTCTGCTATCCGAATTTAATATGACATAAAGATCTATATCTATATTTGATCAAAGAAAACTTGATGGGACTTTAAACAACATACAAAAGAAAGCAATCCTTTGTAGTAATGCTAACATACATATCCCTGGCCATACACATCGACTCCTAGCATGGTTTGGAAACCCACAATTCTTTCATTTGATCAATCTATTTCTTCATGACATGGATGAGTTCTGTGAAACATCATTCTTTCTTTGAATCAGTATTCTTTGTTTGGTAAATTGGAATCGATGGAGTTAATTTTAACAAGATGACGCTGGAAACGGTAGTTCAATTGACCTTTGAGCTTTTGGTATTTTCAACAATATGAGTGATTGAACACAGTTGACTCTTGGAACAAGTTGATTTTTCATTCCACTAGCTTCTTTGCCAGTGCTACTCATATCAATGAATCATCAAGTCCCTTTCCAAGAAAACATAATTTCATGTCTGTCTGGTTAAACCACACCAATCACATGGGTCTTGATCAGTTATGACGACAACTTGCCAAAATGCCACACCTAATCCATTATCATCATCCCAGATCATAAGCATTTGATCCTGTCCTATTGAAACATTCAATCACAGGCTGCAGCACGTGCTTATCGGTTTGGGTCCAAATCAGACTTTCTGCTTGACGGTAAATGGCATACTACTGTGGATTGGGCTGATAAGGAACCTGAAGTTTCTCCTGAAGTGCTTGAAACTGTAATGTATTGAAGAAAAAACTTTGAATTTTGAATCTTATGCAACAATACTAGTTTTGATGTTTTATTTATGGAGTTTTAATATATGTATTTCTTAACATTTGTGTTCCAGACGAAGGTTGCTTTCGTTGGTAATCTTCCTTTAAATGCAGATGAGGAATACCTGATGCAACTATTCAAACCATTTGGAATGGTAGAAGATTAAGTTTTTTTTTCTTTGAGTTGTCACTAAATATGGAACTAGGAGTTCTTAACTGGAAGAGATTTCTTTGTTTCAGATAGAAAAGGTGGCCTTATCCAGGAGGAGCCACTTTCCAGTCGGGTTTGTTCACTTTGCTAAACGCTCGGTGAGCCTAGCATCACTGTTATTTGCTTTTCACCAGACTGATTACACCTAATGATCCTTCCTGACATCTGAGACAACATTTTAAATTCTTTATTTATGAATGTCACAAAAATATTACTGTTCCACCTTTGCATGTCACAAGCATCTTCTTACTGACAACTTAAATGAAAATTTCAAATTCTGAAACTTTTATTAGCTAAACTGGATATGGTCTTTTGTATATCTAAGATAATCAGGGAGTAGATTGTGCTTAGGTAACCTATTGTCAAGACTACTTTTCCCATATGTTTTATTCTTTAAAGCATTGCATATTGTAAGAGGATATCACAATCAAACACCAATCACATACTGCAAGTTCATCTCTTTAATGAGGGACCACCTTCACTGTGAATAATTGTACTGCTTGCATGAATTATGCCAATTTTTTTTTGGAAGCCGTGCTATGCCTGATTCTTCGCTCATGTTACCCACAGGATCTAGACTCTGTGATCAGGGACATGGATGGGCAGATAGTCGAAGGACCCCATAAGGGTCCACTCAAGATTCAGGCAGGAATATATAATTTATGCTACATTATGTGCTTGATGGTCTTGGCAGACAATAATGTTGGCTGAAATGAAGTGAAAGTAATCGATGTCTCTGTACATTCAGGTGTCAATAGCAAGGCCTCCTGAGAAAGCCAGGAAACGTCCCCACAGTGAACCTCATAGCAAAGAAGGGAGTAAGCTGGCTAGTCAACCAACAGCTTTAATAGACAGTCGCACACTACTGGGTGATCAGAAACATAAAGCTCCACGACTTACACATACAATTGAGGTTTGTTTTTTGTGTTCCATTCTTCTGTTTTTCTCTTTGAAATATGTTCTGATCTTGTGTGAGGATATGCCATCTGGCTATACACTAAAATAAAGTAACCTCCTTGGTTTTAATTTAATTGATGAATCATAAAATATTGTTGAGTTGGATTTATGATGCTTTAGCCAGTAAAAGCTAAGATTGTGAAAGCCTGAAATAGATGTCAGCCAGCAATGAAAACTAGGGTCATGCACTGTTTTTTAAGCACAGCTGCTAATTAGTAAAACATCTGTGAACTGTTGCAAAGCTTCTAGGAGAATATACTCTGTAGCATTTTTTGTCCTTTGCTGAACACCCCTCCCCCCCAATTCCTCACAGATTTATTTAGTAATTTTTTTATGGGACTTCCTCACTGAAAGTTATCTCCACCTTATGCGTCTATTTCAGGTTCCTCATGTTACTGATCCATATGAAGCAGCTGTTATTTCACTACCGTCAGCAGTGAAAGAACGATTGCTCTGCATATTACGTCTGGAAATTGCTACCCGATATGATGTGAGTAGTTTTTCAGTGAAAGAAGAACCAGAAGGCAGTTTCTTCATCCCCATAGAAATAAGGAGAAAAAAACCCAATACTCTACCAAGCTTTGGAGGGGATCAAACCCCAGGGGGCACAGATCTTCAAAAAAAAAAAAAAAAAACCAGTACTCTACCAAATAAGTAACTAACAAATAAATAAAATTAGAAAATATACATAAAAACCATGAAGGTTGCCATTGTAACATGTTAGGAGACTCCTTTTATCCAGATTTGTATAATTATTAAATCTCACATTTTCTTGCATTGTTGGAATACATTATGTCATTGCTTTTGAATAGGCAGACAACTCTTCTCTTGGCAGATAGATATCCGTTGCATAACAAGGCTCAGAGAGCTTCCTGATTCAGAAGCTTTAATTGTTCTTGATAAGGTTAGTAGTGGTTAGTGTGCCATGCATATTTGAGTGTTATGTTTTCCACCCTCGTTCTAATCTTTCTATAATTCTGTTTGCAGTTCATGCTATCTGGTGCAGATGTTCAGAACAAAGGAGCATACTTCACATCATTAATTGTTCAGGTATTTGCTCCCTTAATATGCATATTTTGAGTTAAACGCACCGATATCCGTAACTATTGAATTTTGATGCCATGTTGCCCATTTTATCAAGAAAATCTTTACTCCATGTGCGCAATGAGCAGGACAGTTTAATAGACCTACTCCCCTATCTGGGGTTCCCAACCTTTATTATTGCAGATAACTTCTGCTTCTTAAAGTTTGTCCAGTGAGAAGCTGATCAATGATCATTAAGTAAACATATTTTCATATTTTTCTGCGCATGCTCATCAGAGGCAGCTCTCTTTATACGTGTCAGTGGCTCAATTAACAGATTTTGTTTATGTACAAGTGTGGATGTGTTATGTGATAGTTAAATTAGGCCCTACCCTAATGGGAGGATAGTGACCCTTTCATATTATTGGTGCAGCACCAGGTTGATAAATTGAGAACAGATTCCAAGCTCTTACATTTAAGAAGTGCAGGTGATCTTTCATACAGAGAACCAGAGCCATTTAATATACGAGCTTCTGTTCAGGCATCAATTTTGGATCCTGTTTCATCTCGTACTTTGGGGAGTGCTGCAACTAGGTAATCCCTATTTATTTATATGATGTTTTTGAACATTCTTTGTACAATGCATATAATCAAATTGGCTCTTATGAACAATTCAATATAAATGATCAAAAGCCATTTTTCCAAGCAGGGTTTTTGATTGAACTAGATAATTTCATAAATCCCACCAAGTTGCAAGAGACAGTCAGCCACATGAGATACTGAAGAAAGACATGAGCTACCAGATGTAATGTATTTTTAGTATTCTGGACCCAGGGGTCCCCTGTATAGATTCACATTCGATTTTTTTAATTCCTAATAGATGTCCATCTGTGTAGGCGGATTTTTCCATCTTTTTTCTTCAAGTACTATTACACTAGTAATTGTCTGGAATCTTTTTTCCCCCTTCAGATCAGTTATTAAGCATATCATTATTGTTCCATATCCACTGACATAATAAGATAAGTGCACCTTGTATCAAAACCAAAAGCCTGTGAGAAGTTCCTTGCATTAATTCTTTTCCCCCACCAAAGTCAGCAGATCTGAAATGGTAGCACAAGGAGAGTTCTTTTTTTTTTTTTGGCTATCGGAGGTATCCCAAATCCTTTGAGAGAAGGACTAATCCTCCGGTTGTTCGCACCGACCCACTCGAAAGTTTCCCTACGGACACCTGAGTAAGTCAAGGGTGGGAATTGAACATGCACTAATGGGGAGCAAACCCATGGTGCTAGCCAACTCACCAAGACCCTGGTAGGTAGCACAATGAGAGTTTCCAACAATTCGAAATGTATTATGTTTTACAGCTTAACATCCGAGAGCTTTCTTCGATTTCCTTTGGGGAATTTGTAATTCTATCTAGGAAGCACATATACTTCAATGAACATCACGTGTCAGTGTCCGACAAGTATAAGTTTATAGCTTATTGATACGTGCTCATATTTTCAAATAATTATAATATAACACATTACTTTTTGTTTATTCATTGTAGCATCTTTCCATTCCCACTATTATGTCTGTGCTCCATAAGTTGCTGAATCTTTAATGTATACACATAATGTGAGCATTTATCATCTGATTCACTTATTAAGAATGTATTGAACTACCAGTGTTATATTTTTGCAGATACAATGCTCTCACAATATCTCCTGAATTAAAGCTGCGCTCTTCCTTGCCCTCAGTAGAGCCTTACCTCCCTCGACCCGGTACTGGAACACTAGGAGAAATTGGATTCTCATACAAACCACCCATTTCATCTTCCACGAATTATGGTGGCGGCAGTGGTGGATTGAGTTCGGATTCCTACTTTAAGCTCTCTCACCGAGCCTCCACCGCCAATCAACCCCCACAACGCCCTCAAGTGAAGTTCGACCCCTTCACGGGCCAACCTTACAAGTATGATCCATTCACTGGTGAACCTATACAGCACGATCCGCTTCCCCGACCTTCTGCGGGCCGTTTCTGATGAGAGCGGCCTTTTTCATGTCTCGTGGATGGTTCGGGTGAGTTGCACTTTTGCTTGTTTTGTAACTATGCTTTAGGTCCCAAAGTCCCCAAATTGAAAAGTTGAAGTTTCTTGTTTTCTTTGAATACTGTGAATTCAACACTAAGTTACTAACTTTAATTTTGTAATGGAAAGTTATCACTTTTTTTTGTGTGTACATAAGACCCAAACTAAATGGATCACCACTTTAAACAATCTCAATGGTTGAGTTTGGTTAGGTTCTACACTTGAAATATTATAGGCATGTCTTGTGCTATGATCTCCATCTCAATGCACTGCAATAAAATCCTGCTTAAACTGGGCTGGCCCCATGATAAAACTCAACATCAAACCAGCTTCCTTCAACTTTTTTTATTTTTTCCTTTCTCTGCTTATGATAGTCATATATTGCTTTATATTTTATTTTTTATATAGAAAAAACTCTAATCAGCTAAACTGACACTGAAAAGTAGATACTCACTTAGGTGTGCATAATACTAGATTATGGATAATACAAAAATGCATGCACTTAATTCATTTGAATGTTCATTATTATTATTTGTGTTGTCATTATACAAGAATCCTTGAAAAATAAAAAAAATATTGGAATTGTAAAAGAAATTGCAGAAAAGACTAACAAGGGTTTGAGCATAAAAAATACGCATGTAAAGGATCCTCTTTTCTTTCTTTTTTTAATTTAAAATCAATGCCATGTTTTTAATGTTTTACATTTTCTTTGAGTGCCATGATTCACAAGAAGACGATGAGTTCATGCAGTGGAGGTGGCAACACGAAACCTGTTTTTATACTATGTTCCTATAAAAAGACAAAAAGTATACATCATGTTTTAACTGTTACCTACAAAAAGAAAAGGGCATAGATACTCCCACCTCCCCAATTATATGTCTCACCACCTTTTTAAATCCTCCACCTCTCATTTTGATTTTCACTACACCTACCTCCTAATAAATATTCACTTAATAGATCACCAACCCCACCACCTACTCTAAATGCACACAACAAACTCTCTTCTTCCCCTTCTCTTCTCTGTTTTCTACTTTTCCTTACAATCGAGGGCTTCTTCCCTAGGCACCGTGAGCTCTCCGTCAAGCTGCCGTGAACCCACCTTGAGCACGCATTGCCGGTCTCATTGTCCCCTACCTAGCCCTCCCCATCGTCATCTCGTGCCCTCTCAAATTAAAACAAATGGATATTTGATTTTTCATTTATCATTTACAAGAGTGGTATTGGTGATTCATGAGTTGTATTCATTGATTTTTTACTATTGTATAATTATTAGAATTTTTGTTTCAAAGTTAGGGTTTTGATAGTAAGTTAGGGTATTTAAAGAGAAATGTATGGTTTAGGCTCAATTTTTTTTTAATTTCAAGATATGATTGTGATTGAATTTTCATTTATTTGGTTTAAGCTGTACATTATTAAGTATGAGATTTTTTGATATAAAGTTAGGGTTTTGATAGTATGTTAGGGTATTTTTGGGGAAATACATGATTTAGAGTCAATTTTTTTTTTTTTTGGATTCAAAGATATGATTGTCATTGCATTTGTTTAGTTTAAACTCTATATTTTATCAACATTGAACATGTTTAAATCGGATTTGTTAGTTATTCAGAGGGATTTGTGGCATGGGTAATATGATTTTATAATACCTTTAATCATCAATCTATCCTTTGTTTGTGTTAATGGATGCGTACATGAATCATCTTTTGTGATGTTTTTTTGTATTATTTGTTAATTGTTATTGTGGGTTGATGTGATTCGTGTATTCTTTAAATGGTTGATTGAAATGATAATATGATTTCAATGGGAATTATTGTATTAATGCACATGTTAGGCCGAGTCTTCTTTTATTGGATTGTCAGGTTGATCTACTATGTGGATGGTTATTTGCTATAATTATATTAATAGCTATGTTGATGGTTATTTGCTATGTGGATGGTTATTGTTAGTGTTCTAAATACCTATAGTGAGGGTTTTTTTTTTTTTTTTTTTTATTATGAATCCATTAGAACGTGCATGATTGTCTATGTCTTGTAGTCTAATTCTTTATCAAGTTTTTCTCATTAATGCTGGCCTTAACAATTAATTCAGGGGGGGAGGGGGCTAGGAAAGAGTCAATATTGTGGGGGTGCCAGTGAATTGGATATTTAATAGATTGTATGCTTTCTGTCTATTATTTTTATATTTTTATATATTATTTGAACCAATAGTTTGCAGGATGCCTCTGAAGCCACACATTCGATAAAATGCTTCAAATCGGAGACGTCAATCTAAAAGATTGACTAAAGATGTCCCTTCAACATCAGTCATCCCATACATTCAAGAAGTGTCATCAAGTTCTCGAAATGTTGAGGTTGAACCACAAGAGAAAGATGACAGAGAAGAAGTAGAGGTAGAGGTAGAAGCAAATTTAGATATTGATGAAGGTGGTATGAAGGGTCCATTTCTTGGTGGTTCAGAAAATAATGAGCTTCTCATTGACTATCATTTTGTTTTTTCATCGATGTGTTGAAATGAGTGTTTGTTTAAGTAACAACAATTGTTCGATCAGTTGTGTATTATATGGTTTTTGTAGGATCACTTGTTCAAATTCAATAACTTACTCTAAACAGTGTGGATGCTTATTTGAATGGTAGTATTGATGGCTTCAAATGCAAGTATGACTTTGAAGGTTTATCCATGTTTATCAGGGAATCATGTCAAAAGACCTATGAATAATTCAACTATTGTTGAATTTGTGATTTTTTTTCTTATGTTTCATGCGGAAACCTGATTAATGAAGTCAAAACACATTATTATAACTCATTACAGAACACTCAATTTTGTTTTCTGTTCCCATCGACATAAAGTTGGTCTATGATATATAAATACGTAGACATCCCATGTGTTTAACCCATTTCAAAACCAAATGGAGAACTTTTCTGTTCCCATTGACATGTGTATTGTCTAGGACATTTAAAATCTTAGAGATTGCATTTGTTTAACCCATCCCATAACCTATGGGTTGATTTTTCAGTTTTCATAGACAGCAGTAATGTTTAGGAAATTTAAAAACTTAGACACTAAATATGTCTAACCCATCCCAGAACCTATGGGTTGATTTTTCTGTTTTCATAGGTAGAAGTATTGTCTACAATATTTAAAAACTTAGATATTTTATGTGTCTAACCCATTCAAAACTTATGGATTGATTTTTCTATTTTCATAGACAGAAGAAGTATTGTCTAAAATATTTAAAAACACAGACACTACATATGGTTAACCTATTCCAGAACCTATTAATTATTTTTATGTTTCCATAGACACAAATAATGTCTAGAATTTTTAAAAACTTAGACAATGCATGTGTCTAACCTATTACAGAACGTATGGATTGATTTTTCCGTTTTCATAGACAGAATTATTATCTAGGGAATTTAAAAACTTAGACAATGTCTAACCCATTTTGAACCTTGATTGATTTTTCTATTTTCATAGACAGAAGTATTGTCTAGTAAATTTATAAGCTTAGATAGAGCGTAGTGATGCATTGGATTTCTACTTGCTCCCAGGGAGTTATGATTACAACCGTTGAAAGCGATAGCAAAATGATTGTTTTGAGTCAATAGGATAGTCGCCTATTGTTTCCAGTTAGGAAGCGACGCGACCAACCAAACGAAGTGCGAGCGTAGGAGACATCTCTATTTTCCCCCTAAGACTTCCCAACTTTCTCATCAAAGACCGCGTCACTCGAAAACCAGTCTAAAGCTTCTACCATAGATTCAGGTCTTCCCCATCCTGATCTTGGACCGTCACTTCTTGGAAGCACTGGGCACAGCTGGGTTCGTTACGAGTTTTTTTCGATATTATTCATTCCAACTCCTTCTCGATACCTCCCGAGGAAAATGAAAATGTCGCTCCTATGTTTCCACACCTGTGTGTTTAACCCATTCCTAGAAACATTTCGATTTATTTTTTGTTCACCTAACAGGATTATTGTGTAGGATCTTTAGCAACATAGACACTCGATGTGTCTAATTCAAACCAGAACCTACGATTTTCATACTGTTAATCTAGACATCTTGATTGTCTTGGTTATATAAATACATAGACAATACATGTGTCTAACGCAAAAGAGAAAAATGATGACAGATAGAGGGTGGTGCTCTTAATCATTATACCTTAGATATCTTTCAATGCCTCTGGTTAGTTGAGGATGTGGTGCCTAAAATAGTTTAGGTGGTGGCAATATCTCTCCCCAAAGAAAATCCAATCTAAATGTGCTACTGACAATAATATTTAGATATTGGAGCAAACCAATATTGATATAAGTGGGGTTATTAAATTAAATTTCATTTTTTTTTGTGTGCATTAATGTATCAGCAACGTCAGATTAATATATAAAAACCAGGTCAAAATGTGTACAGGCTTACTTATTCATTATATAATTTCATATTAAATAATATAAAATATTTAATGCCAAAAATCACATAAACGAATAAAATATGTTTTATTATTAAAACAATTCAAATCTAAATTATCAATATTAATAATTTTTTTAAATCATCAATTAAAAAAATATAAAGCGAATAGATCAGATTTTGTTCTAATAAAATATATGGAGAACAAAAATATGATGATAAAATAGGAATTTACTTATGCAATTTTTTAAAATAAAGTAATGTGATTTATAACATAATAACATGATCAAATTTAAACTAATTTTTCATATTATATGTAATCCTAAATTTTTTTAAAGGTGATAAGAAAAATACATTTGTATCCGTTTCATTATATTGAAAGATTACAATTCCATCTTACTCATATTTTTTTTTTTGGTAAAATCTTATTCATAATTTTTGAAATTAGGTTTGAATGAGTGATTCTAGTGTTGGATTACTCTATAATGAAATATCAGAAGAAACCATGAAACCATTTTAAGTTCACGTTTTCTTCCAATTTTTCAAGGATAAAGAGCACACATGGCTAAATAGTTTCAATAAATCTTAAATTTAATCATTTTTAACATAACATGAAAAATCTTTTGTTCAGATTCGCAAGTGATCCAGTTATGAATGACCCCATTGTTTGATCCCTATTATTGTGGATAGTCATGATAATTGTATAGATAAGGTGGCTCATATGATAGCTACTAATATGGATGCATACCTAATAACTTTTGAATTAATGAAAAAGCAAAGCCTGTTGAGGCCTTTCACTAAAAAAAATGACAATTAACATGAAAAATGTAAATTATATCACTATACTTGATATTTCTTTACATGTGCATTATATTTTTTTGTCCAGCCATTTTTTTTATAAAGTTAGATAGACACAAATAAACTTGGATTACAGCTCACTTTATATAATCTCTCACACTCAGCATCTTAATAATAAGGACTTTCTCATTCATTCTTATCATGTTGTGCTACTTTTATAGATAAAGTTAGAGACAATCCTACTTTTAACTTCACTTATAGTACTCACGTGTATTGATTTTTTGAATGTACATTTAAAAAATGTATATATTATTTTAGTAGAAAAATTATACACCATATATATAATAAACATATACATTTATATAAATGAAACATATACTACAAATATATACATCACATGTGATTCATTCTATTTTTCTTTTTGTCAAGGATTATTTTATGATTTAAGTCTGATTTCTCGGGACCTAAACTTAATCTTTATTATTCTAAAACTCAGTCTTTCGTGGAGTACCTTCTTATAGCCCGCAAAAGTTTGAATAAATTATTTACGTCATACCTCATCATCATCAAGTGAAATGAAAGAAAACAAAAACATAAATTGGGAATACAAGAATTTCCGTCCTACATCCAATAATAAAAAATTAAAATTCCATCCTACAATGGCATACATGAGATCCATCTTTTAAACATGGCATCAGTCTTTCGTGGACTGTTTGTGTTTCTCACTCTTGTGGGAACATTTTCATGTCCCTCTTGTATTTCCTTCATCTAGCTCATCCCTCTTACTCTCTCTCCCTCCGCCTCTCTTCTTGCATTTTGGGACGATTGAGACCCGAACTAAACCTGATCCGATAAAAGGCATGAATACCTGACCCGAAGGACCCAATGACTAAAATGGGTCGGGTCTGGGACTCTGGGTCCACCCGACCTGATCTCATGAATCGAGACCCGATTGACTCAACCCAAATACTATGTGATTTTTTTTTACTTATGATCTAACCCAGTACCCATGATCTAACCCAACATTTATAACTAAATACTAAATAATTAAAATTTTAAGCATTTGAAATATTTTTACAATTTTTTGACTTCATATAAAAACAGAATAATCCAAACCGTATTTCAAATGTTCTCATAAAACATTAAAAAATTAAAATAATAAAGAACTATTTATATTACACTAAACTCTATTTATTCAAACTTAACATGTAAAAATAGAAATGAAAAAAAAAATTTAACCAAGAAAAGTGTGGTCTCTACCACCGTACCCCAATGTGCAGTAAATTCTTCTCCTCCTCTCCCTTTCTTTTCTCAAACCTTCTTTCCCAAAAGAGAAGGCGAGAGAAAAAGAAAAAGAATAAAATAAAACAGTCCTTAAGAAGTTCCTCGACCTCTTCAAGTTCAGCCTCTCCTGATCTGACCTAGGCTGCCTGTTAGTGGTCAATCCAGCCCTACCCGACTCGATCCAAGACCTGATATGGACCCGACAATCATACAGGCCAGGTCCAACCCGCCCCAACCCATTGACAACAGGGACTCCCTCCTTATATAAATAAATAAATAAATAAATAAATAAAAGTTATGAAAAAAATTCATGTTAAACAATGGACATGACGCCGTGCAAATAAAATTCAAACATATCTAATAAAGATTATGAGGCATACACCATGTTTATAGTTTAACACAGTTCTCACGTGTTTTGAATTTTTAAAATGGATCCTTTCGTATGTCATTTCATATAAACAAAGTACATAATCTATGAAGTTTACATAATAAAACAAAGCACAACCTCATTATCCAGATGCATGTGATGTGGTAAACAATGACGACGTGTAACAACGCTATAGTTAAAATACTGTAAATTGAATAAGTACACATGATCATAATACGCCGTGCATGTTTTTTTAATATAAAGAGAAAGCTACAGATTATTTATGTTACATTCTCAACCATAAAACAAATGGGCGATGATACACTTAATTAGTCTTACCATCCTAATTTAGCATGTGAAATCTCTAATAAATTATGTATTCCGAAGGTGTGTATATATTATGTTAGAAAAAAATACAAGAATGTGTACAATCAATTTGTTCAAAAAAATATTCATTTTTATAAAATATGTATATCATTAGGCAATATATATATTCTAGAAAAACTCAAAACATGTAGAGACAGACAGACAGTAAAATTGACTAACAATTCCCTAAATAGATTTATCATTCCTTGGCGAGTAGGTCAAAGCTTATATTTCACTTAAAGAGTGATGACATGTTTAAGATCATAATTTTGAGTTATTAAGCACATGTAATTTGAGTAAGCAAAATTTTGTGCTAGTAAGCACATTATTAAGTAATTGGGGGTCTTTCAAGTCTTCTGTCTATTATTTTTTATTCCCGAACATTTTTCAAGTTTTTTTCAATCCCTATTTTGAAAAATTATTTTCTTCAACTCCTTCAATCCATGGGGTGTTAACATTTTTCATTTCTTTCAATTTTTACTCTCCCACTTGCCTTTTTATTTCTCTTTTTTTCTCCCTTCTCTCTCCCACCCATCTACCCAAAGGGGATCGGGTTAGGTCCAACAGGTTGGACAATTTGATTGTCCAACACATTCGTGATCGTCTAATTTTATAATTTTAATATACACAAATTAATTGAATCATAAAAAGAAAGTTTTAAAATTTAATTGCATTCTAAGTTTAGTTTCGAAATCTTACAAAATATTTCAATCACAATAAACTGAGAAGATCAGACGGTCATAAACACGTTGGACAATCAAATTGTCTAACATCTGTTGAACCTTACCTGATCCCCAATACAAAGAGAAGTACATCTCTCAAATCTATCACACGAAAAGACATCCCCTCTCCGTCTCGGATCAATCACCCGGTTCCCTCGCTTTATCCATCGTCAAGTATACACTTCCTCATATCCACTATTTATTTGAGATTTTTCTACCCCTCAAATCCTTATTTTAGCAATGTAAATGAACCCAGATAGGTAAATAAGAAAGTGAATGATTTAAGGAAGGACATTTTCGGTATCTCTAATGTGGACATAACTGAAGTTTGTGAAAAAGACTCAGAGATAATAAACAAGACTCCTTAGGATGTAAAAAAAACTTGAAAAGTATTAGGGATCTAAAAATAATACAGGGGTGGCATGGAGGACCCATATTTAATTTCCCCATTATTAAGAGTATAATACTCTTGTGTGTGTGTGTGTGTGTATAGTATGCAGGCTATTATATTTTTTTCAATTTTTTTTAGCATATATTTTTTTAGAGAACGGTAAACAATTGCTACCCGATAATATATTACCGAATAGGTCAGAATTTGAAAGTTTTACAAAAGAGGAAAGGATCGCGCAAATAAAAATAGCATAAAAACATGAAAAACAAAGATAAAAAACCAAAAACCAAACTACCCAGAGTAAGAGAGGTTTCTAGCATATGTTGTTGTGCTAGTGTGACATATGATATTGTAATAATATACATTGTGTGATAGATAATATATCATTTGATTTTCTTAATTCAAATAATTATTAAATATAGCATAAAATTAGTCAACCCCCTATTATTTTTAAGTCTCTGGACCTTTTTTACTTTTCTCTATGTCCCTATCACCCAATCTTTTTTTTTTTTAGGTCCAAACTAACCTATTCTGTCAGATGTCCTTTTTTACTTTAAAAAATGCCCTTTCAACAAAAAAAATTACCCAATCTATCATCTCTCTCAAACACCTTCTTCAACCTCTCTTAAACCATGATTTTTTTCACTCTCTCTCTCTCTCTCTATCTCTAAAAAAAATATTCTGCCTCCCCCACCGTCTCCCCACCTCTCTCCCCATGATGAATGACCTTTGGATCCCCCTCTCTCTAAAAAAAAAACCCTCCCCCCAAGCCCTCTGTTTATTCGCGTCTCTCTGCTCTCCCCTTTGTGTCTTTCCTCCCTCCCTACCCTAGCGGCGCGGCATCGGTCCTTCTCTCCCATCCCTTTCAGATTAGCCACCTAGTAGGTGTTGACCGTGGTCAGGTGTTCTCTTTCAAATCTACTACCCCATCAACTACAATCTGTTGAGTGTTTATTATGTGAAATGAGTTTTGTGAATGTTCTGTGAAATGGTTTTTCTGAATGTTATGTGGTATTCTGTGTGTTCAGTGAAATGAGTTTTGTGGTATTCTGTGAATGTTAACAGTGTACTTAGATCAATTAACAATGCACTCAATGTTATTTAATGATCATAATTAATTGTTCACCGTGTGGGATGTTTGATGATGATAATGCAATGTGCATATTATTGTTTAATTTATGAATACATATACATAGTGTACATATAATCAACACATATGCATAATGTACAAATGTTTGACGTTTAAAAGTTTTTTTTGTAAAATATTTGAGTTTATCCATGTAATTATTCATGGTAGTTTGTTCCTACAATGGAGAAGTACAACTAGTTAATATTTGTAGAACTACAACATATTCAGATATTGTAAATAAAATATGTTAAAGATAAAAGTTTGATGCATCAAAGTCACTTTGCATTACGGCATTCCTGTTTAAATCAACGTCAGAACGACTCTTGTGAACAATATAGATGTTGAGATGATGTATGACATTCACAAGATGTATGGTGCCAAGTTTATCCAAATGGATATTTTCGTAAATGCGAGAGAGCCTTGATGGAGATGCAGATGTAAGGTAAATTGCTATCCTGATTTTTCTCATGATCACAGATGGTTTAACAATATGCTAACAATGTACTCATATGGTTTAATAGTGTGCCATTGAAAATTAATAATGTACTCAATATATTTAACATTGTACTATATAAATATTATTTTTAATATTATATTGTAGTGTTTTATATGCTTTATTATATCACATCTAATGTTGCAATAAGAATGAATTGCAGAATGTCCAACAGTGTCCAACCAAACCTAGGTACATCAATACCTACATCTGTAGCATAGTTTCTTAAGGGAAAGCTATTTGTGAGAGTTCAAGAAGTGGGATGCTGATAAACATGTAGTAGTTGTTCAGAGAACAGAGGAAGAAGGTAGCATATGCATCAAACCTCCATTAACAAAAATCAAGTCAGAGAGAAAGAAGAAAAATAGGATTGAGTTACATGCAGATTTGGACGCAATGTGATTGTATTATTGTTCGAGATGTAAGAGCCTTAGACACAACAGGAAGACAGCAGGAGTTGCAGTTAAAGAATGAAGTTGTTAGTCCTATTTGAAAAGCAACTTATTGTTTTAGTTATATATTCTTATTGTCATGTATGAACATTTATTTGTATTCTATTGCTTATAGAGTGCATGTTGATATAATGATGTTTATTTGATATGCATGTTGCTTATTGAATGCATGTTAATTTGATGATGCTTAAACTATTGTGAATGTATGCATGGTAGTAGATAACAATGTACTTAAATGAATTAACAATGTATTGGTAGTGTAGAACAATGTACCCAGATAGACTAACAATGTACTAGAAGTGAATCATAGTGTAATCAGATACACTAACACACTATATCATTCATAACACAAATATAATTCAGAACAATTATCATTAATAATACAACTACATTCATAACACAACTACCATTTATAACACGATTATCATTCATAACACAACTATTATTCATAACACAACTAGTATTACATAAGTTATACCATTCAAAACAAAACTAGCATTCATAACATAACTTATACTCATAACATCAATTAGTCAATAAATGCACATTAGATCCATTCAAAACACCAAAGATAACATTTTTCCTTCAATGCTTCTCTTATGACATAGTTAACATTGGTGAAGTACTTGTTCTTCAACCTAGAGTTCGTTGATGTCGAGTCTATGGTTGTCTTCTCCCCAAAAGTAGGAAATTCTATGTTCGAAAAATATTGGTGTTGAATATCAAAGAATTGGGAGCAAACAACGATTGGATTGTTCCAGTATACATGGAATAACATAGATAAACATAAATTACTTAAAATTAACAATGTGCTCATATTAATTAACAATGTACCCAGATTATATAATAGTGTATATAATGTATAAAATATAAAACCGATACAAGTATCCATCACATAACAAACATTCACATAATACTACAGACATTGACCACAGAATATTAGAGATTGCAAGTTAAAGAAGTGGTAGATTCAGAGAGAGAATACCTCACCATGGTTAACACCTAGGATGGTCGATTTGAAATGGATAGGAGAGAGGGAGGGCTGAGGTTGCACCGCTATGGGAGGGAGGGGGTAGATACGCGGAGAGACAAAGGGCGTCGGGTCGATGGTGGGAAAGGGTTTAGGGATTGAACGAATGAGGATGGTTGGGGAAATGATTTAGGCTTTGAACGAACATGGATGATTGGATAAGAACAAAAGCCCCACGTCAATGGTTGAGATGGTTGAGGAAGAAGGAGTTCTTCAATTGATGGTGGGGCAGATTTTAGGTTTGAATGAGGGACGATTTTGCAGAAGAAGAAAGACCACAGTTCAAACAGAAAGAGAAAATGTGGGAGAGAGGATAATCTGATTATTTGAGAATGTTTAAATGGTGTTTTGGGAAGTAACAAAGGGGAGACCAACGAAAACTGTTAGGTTAGACCAAAAAATAATGAGATTGGAAGATAGGGATCCAAAGTAAACTCAAAACAAACCAGGGACCTAAAAACAATAGGGGGTGACTGGGAGGACCTCAACTTAATTTTCCCAAATTAAATGAATAAATTGCATACTTTCACTGTTGCAAAAGTCAAGTTGTTGGCATAGGATCTCACATATCTGAAATAAGATGAAAGAGTAGTTAGTGAGATAATAATTACTATATTATTTTCTAAATTATACATTCGTCTAAAAAATTATGTTCTTTGATTATAAATTTTTAAAAAATAATTGAATGACTTTACAAACAAATTTGTTTTACTTCATTATTAGCTTATTAACACACACTCACACACACTGGGTTAGTGAAATATTTATAGGTTACAGAACCAGCTATACAACGAACTATGTGCATAGGCAATTTTTTATTGAACAGTAAAAGTAGGAAGGTGTCATTGGCTTATGGCCCGGGTTAGATCCCTCTTCTAACCAGGAAATAGGCTGGCAAAACTTTTTATATGTATTGTTCTTTCTTTCTCTCTGTCTTTTCACCCCATCAGAATTGTACTTCGAAATCAGAAATGAAATCGTGGTAGCTATTTCTATTTTTTTCAAAAAAAAAAAAACTTTTGATTAAAAAAAACAATGCACAAGAAGAATGTTACATAATGATGTACATGCATGGATAACAATGCATGTGCATCCGAAATGCAGCTTGTTGTTCAGTTTATTTGACAGCATACACAAATACATAACAATGTGTAATGATACAAAACAATGTACAAGGATAAGTTCCAGTATACGAGAATCGCTGAAGGCAGTTTGGTTAATAGTGGAAGCAGCTTGTATTTTAATATGCAAAAGGAAATTTTAGGGAGAAAACTTGCATATATTGAGGTGTTCGGAAGAAATAACCTAGAAAAATAATATAACTACTAATTTAGGATCATTTTTATATGTGAAAAAATTAGAAGGACCTAAAACATAAAGGAATAAAAATACTTCAAATAAATTTTTTCTTTTATTAATGTTAATTGTTTAGATTGGTTGTCTAATTAGATATTTGGATTTGGATTAAAAAAACATATGGATAAAAGTTGGTAGCGTGGATAGGTTTTTATGGTTATTTCTATTGGCTGTTGGGATGTCATTTGGACAAGGATAATGAACTTTCATGGCCTATTTAAAGCACCATGGTAACAAGCTCATGAGCTATCAAATTTTGTCAACTATATTTTGAATATCTAAATCTCCACCAGAGTTTTCATGAGTTTCTATAATTATCATTTATTTTTCTATATTTAAGATAAATATGTAAGACTTAAGGCAGTTTGGTTAATAGTGGAAGTGTTGTGCGTGACAATCAAATATAAGACTAAACACAAATTCTTATAATTAATATATTAAGAATACAAACATCAAATAAATATATATAAACCATGCATATATACTCTAAAATATATAATAAAAGCATGAATAAAAGAGTAAGAGATTAGCTAGAAAGTGTATCAGAAATGTGGAAGCGAGTGAAGACACTCTGTCCTCGGTGAATAAGGCCCCCTCACGCACAGGGTTGAATGGCTCTACCACTGAGAGATACACCACAATTGGTTTTGTTCTTCCAGAGTGCGAGCTACGGAAGAACCACGATGAACAGACTGCGATCCTTTCAGACGTCCGGATAGATAGACCAATAGAGAAGGAAAATAGTTTGAAGAAATGATTAAAAGATCACATTGCTCACGGGCTGAATGCACTGAAAATGTATTGTTGATTATCACTCTCTTTCTCTTTTTTCTCAAAATGGTGTATCATGCCTTTTTATATAAGTAAGAGCATCACCCATTTTTAATTCCCATGCATGAATAACCTATGTATTAAATCACTGTGATTTAAGGCATGCAACGGTCCACCAAGAATTGAAGAGCATGAGATTAATGTTTCGGTTACAAAATATTTTTCACAAACGCATGCAATGGTGTCATTTGTAACTCATACAATAAAATTGTTTAGGGGGTTTAGTTTGGACAAATGAATGAAACACATGTAATTAAATTACATTCAAGCATGCAATAATAAATTATTTATATGTAAGTGTAACCTCCATAACGTTTGTAATCAAATGAAACGGTTATTACAAATTATGGAATATTGAATTATGTATTTTGGTCAAAATACCAACAATCCCCCACTGACAAATTACATAATAAACCCAGTTATAACATAAAATAATTAAAATTGAGAAATTGGCACGAATTGATTTGGAATGGAGGAAAATTGATCTAGGATAGAACAATTAATCTGGAATGGAACAAATTGATTTCGAATGAAACAAATAGTTTTGGGCGTCTTATACCATGTAATAGGTGAGGGTACCTTTTGGGTTTGAACCTTCACTTAGTGTAAATCATATCCCCCGGAGAAGCCTGAGTAGACTAAGTCTTTGAACTCGACCCCTTTAGTCCGGTTTCACTGGTCACACACACGGTACAAGATATGAGTTCTGTTCTGCGGGTTAGCACGTTACGGCCATGTGCTCGTATCCTTTCTTAAGTGCCTCAGAGATTTAGCCCAAATCTCAAAGGACGCGGCCCCACGTCCGTGCACTCATATAGGTGAGTTCTCCACGGTGCCTGCATGGACCACACCCTGTCCGAAAAAGACTCGAACCCATTAAGAGCATTTAGCTCAACCTACTTCCACTACAATTAGCACTGTTATCGTAGGGATGAGTTAGATGAGTTTTTCCTCTACAGTACTCACAAGTTTACCCGTACAGTTTCGTTAACCCCTTGAAAACCATCTTCATGGGATCTCCAATCACAATGGTAGGGAGCCCACTACAGATAATTTTTTTAATGGGCTTAACCCACATGCCCCTCGGTCTCAATATTAAGGACGAGTCATCTCGCAAGTCCTTTATTGAAGTTCTCTGCAACCTCACAAACTCAAGTTATATTCCCTTAAATATAAGGTGATTAACTCAAGTTTTGTTTATAGTTGTCTAGACATTTTATTTTCTTGTCCCAATATTTTGTAGTCTCTCTCTCAATTTTTTTTTAAAATTAATGAGGTACATGTCCCCCCACATTTTTAGGGTATATAAATTACCATTGTAATTTTATTTTCACAAAATACCCCCACATTTAGAGACTACTCAAAAAATAATTTGGGACATACATGCATGCAAAATATCTACAAATAAATCACAATTTTATTTATTTATTTATTTATGCATGCATGCAAGCAATAAAACTTGATCACTCTATCACATGAGCATGCAAACATGTTAATTATAATAACTCACATATTAACATGATTTCACTATTATAGTATGCAATTGACCAAGATATTTATATGAGCATGATTACCACATAATTGTTTAATATGACCATTAATAATTAAGGTAATCAAAAGTTAGGTTTATACTCACATACCTCGGATAGATCAGTCACATAATCTCAAGAAAACCAGAATAATGATAATCACAATTATGAATTCCAGGAGAAGAATACCAATAGTCTCTTTGATCATCAGCAAAATATGGCTAAGTCACAAATCACATATTATATTGAGAATTCTGAATAAATGATAATAGTGACCGAGAGAAGAATTCCAATAGCCTCAACGGTCAAATAATATAGAACTCTATTTATTTAATCTCATGTCAGAATATTATTGAAATATCAATAGACTTGAGATAATCATGGATTCCTTGAAAATAATATATATATCAATAGAATGTTGGATCAAACGAAGCGCTGACGCTGATCAAACGATGGAGACATTAGCATGGGCATGATGAGAGGCGTTGTGGAATACGGCCATCAATAGCCCCACCATACTATCACGTTCATAGCAATAAACCACCTCGATGTACATGGAAACAAATTAAACGGTTAGAGAGCATCAATGCTAGGTGAATTCATGCTCCTAATACATGCACAAAAGAGAGCCTGTAAATGCCATTTAAATGTTCAATATAAATATTCATACAACAATTATAAGTAGATGTCCACGCTATTATTTCATGCAAACGTTTATGAACCATGCATGCGTTACATACTAATGTGTATGCATGAAAAGAAACAATTTAATATGTCTCTGCATATCAACTCTCTCAACCATATTGATGGTTATGAATACCATAATCTGGCATAATATTTATTTCAATAAAATAGATAAATAAAATACCATATGCAAAAATATTTTACTAAATCATCTAACATGAAATGTTGAGGAACATTTCTTTAACTTCCAACCTTCCACACTGTTAATACACACATTCAGTAAAATATGTAGTACCACATATGCATGCATGCTACTATGGCACATGTGTATCATGAAATCAAACCCTTAAAGACAGGTTACCTATGGGTTTCATGAATGCAAGTATTATGAAATCATAAATATGCCAACTCTGAATGCATATCATGTAAATAATGAAATGAAAAATAATTCACTGCATGCATGCCATGACAGCCTTTATAAATTGAAACAACAATCAACAATTCACAAAATTTTGTAACTGTTCATGCATGCCTTAATGTGATTTTATTTATGCATACATAATATATTCATGCATTCATTAAGAAATATTGAAACGCATGGTACAATGGTATATGTGTATATGACGAAAGATGTGGCCAGCAACCCCAACTCATGTATGTATAGAATGAAAACCCCACGTTAAAATGAAAAAGGAATTCAATGTAATTTATAATTCTGTCTAGCAGGTCATAAAAAGAAAACAACCATGGTCCAATTAAACCTTTAGAAACACATGCAATCATAATACATCCCTTACTTGTCAATAAATAAATGCATGCGATTATAAAAGATTTCAAAAAATATTGGACCAGAAATACCATGTATTATTTATTATAGAAATCTCCCCGGCTATGCTATCATTAATCAAACATTTCATGCATACAGTAATATGATCATGCCATAAACAATTTATTTATCCAGTATAAATATTAATCAATACATGCATGATCACACAAATTCATATGCCAGCATATTTTCCATCATCTCAAATATAATAAAATTATATTAACATGTATTCATTTCAAATATAATAATTTGTGTACTTATTCACCGAGATTGTTGTGCGTGACAATCAAATATAAGACTAAACACAAATTCTTATAATTAATATATTAAGAATACAAACATCAAATAAATATATATAAACCATGCATATATACTCTAAAATATATAATAAAAGCATGAATAAAAAAAGGGTAAGAGATTAGCTAAAAGTGTATCGGAAATGTGGAAGCGAGTGAAGACACTCTGTCCTCGGTGAATAAGGCCCCCTCACGCACAGGTTGAATGGCTCCTACCACTGAGAGATACGACAACAATTGGTTTTGTTCTTCCGGGGTGCGAGCTACAGAAGAACCACGATGAACAGACTGCGATCCTTTCAGACGTCGGATAGATAGACCAATAGAGAAGGAAAATAGTTTGAAGAAATGATTAAAAGATCACATTGCTCACGGGCTGAATGCACTGAAAATGTATTGTTGATTATTACTCTCTTTCTCTTTTTTCTCAAAATGGTGTATCATGCCTTTTTATATAAGTAAGAGCATCACCCATTTTTAATTCCCATGCATGCATAACCTATGTATTAAATCACTGTGATTTAAGGCATGCAACGGTCCACCAAGAATTGAAGAGCATGAGATTAATGTTTCGGTTACAAAATATTTTTCACAAACGCATGCAATGGTGTCATTTGTAACTCATACAATAAAATTGTTTAGGGGGTTTAGTTTGGACAAATGAATGAAACACATGTAATTAAATTACATTCAAGCATGCAATAATAAATTATTTATATGTAAGTGTAACCTCCAAAACTCGTTTGTAATAAAATGAAACGGTTATTACAAATTATGGAATATTGAATTATGTATGTTGGTCAAAATACCAACAGGAAGCATAATGCATAATAATATACAAAAATTATTTTTAGGGAGAATAGGTTTTTATTGGTTGCTATTGGCTGTTAGGATATCATTTGGATAAGTATAATGAAATTTCATGTCAAACTCATAAGCTATTAAGTTTTCTCCACTATATGTTAAATATATGTTTAATATGTTGAATATATGTTGAATCTCCACCAAAGTTTTCATTAGTATGTCTAATAAAAATCTATATCTATCTATATCTATATGTATCTATACTACCTATAAAAGTACCAATCCATTAAAAACATTCATTGGACATGTTTACCCTTACTAATTTATGCAATTTAATTTATATATGAGGGAAAAAAAATTATGTTTTTCAACTCCGTCATTTTTTCTAAAAAATAATATTTTTGGTGTTTAGTGTCTGTTATAGGTTCGAACAGTTAGATTTCACTTCTTCATTCATTGAATTATATCTTTCTTTGTCGTTGGTCAAGTGAAATAAGACACATCATAGTGACATATGTTCCTAACCAGGAATTAAAAATTCATTATTTAACCAAAAAGAATTTTTTTTTGCAATTTATGTGCTTATTATTGCATCTCGTTTCTTCCATTGTTAGGTGTTACACAAAAGTGAAAACAAGAAATCTAATAAAAAATACATTTTTTTTCCTTAACAGATTCTTCTTCATTTCACTATTCTGGTTGGACGTAGGACAGGTGTGCATCTGGTGATAAGTACCTTAATTAAAATAATGTTTACTTATATCATTTTTTCGTATTGCAAAAATGAGTTATTTGAATATTCATTTTTTGTTGGATGAAGATTTTTAATAAAATTTTGGCTTATAATAACTTTTCATCACCGAATTACTATTCACGTGTAGGAATATTTTTCTTATTCAAATGTTGTGCTATAGTATTAAGTTTTCATTTACATTGGTCTATGGGCAAAGTATCATGTTCTGATAATTTTTTCCCCTTCTTAATCAATGTTTGCAATTTTTCAGTTGGCATTCACCTAATACTTCCTTCATATTCTTTAAGATTATATGTTCATTCTATATAGAATTCCTTTTTTCGCTTCTTCCTATATATTTTAAAGCCTTTCATTTTTACAAAATGCCTATTGTTGTTTAATTGTAATTGATTACACATATATATTATGTAAATTCTTGTTTCATTGTTGGTCATCAATTGTAGAAAAACGTGTTGTTTATTCCTTTAAAATAGATTATAGACAAGATCTATAACATTGTCAACTATCAGGTAACTTAAGTTAATATTTTGACAAAAAAAGAAATTTTCTTGAAGGACATAACAAAACATAAAACTTAACTGTTCAAATTTTCATTTTGATCCCATCTATATTTGTACATTTATGAAATTCTTGTCAAGTCTAACTTACAGGTCTCTCTTCCTTCAAAAAGCCTTTCATTTCTGGTCAACCACATTCACTCATGCTTGATTAGACCCAAAGTTTATCACACATCAAAATTTAAGATGAGAGGGAGATAGAGAGCAAACAAAAAAGGCAATTCTGTTCAGAACTAATAAATATAGAAGCCCCAGTATCATCAGTGAACAGAGTTAGAGAATCAACAAAATTGATTGTACTCAGCAATTCATCAGTCACCCTTCAGTTATGCTTTCTAGTTTCTGGAGCCACTTCACATACTGGCTATGCTCCTTCTTGTGCAAGTGCAGTAGGAGAAAATCAGTCAAATCTTCATTGATCCCTTTGTAGATCAAATAATCTTTGAGTGCTTCTTATAGCCGCGGATCTAATGATCTGCATGGTTGACAGAAAAATATTCCAAAGTTGTATTGTGTCATTAAGTTTTCAATTACATTCATATGTGGCCAAAGCCTCCTGTTTTGTGTGTGTGTGTGTATTCTTCAAATTATTATATGTGTAAATTTAAGAAATTCATTTACAATGAATTTATTATAGGTATTATATATATAATATTTTTCATAATTAATATATAATTGATGTTTACTATATTAACCGACATATAATGCATTATATATATGTTATGTATATACGGTATGTATTTTTTAAGATTTAATATATAATCTATATCATGCAAATAGGTCAACCAATGTATATAATTTTAAATTGCGTTTATAAAATTTATATATATATATATATATATATATAGAGAGAGAGAGAGAGAGAGAGAGAGAGAGTTCACGATCATTGTGTATATAAATTAAAAAGCTCATTTTAACTAAATTATATAATAAATATATAATTTATGTTTAAAAATAACTCATAAGTAATGCATATATAAAATAACAATAATGATTTTTGGCCCCAATTCATAGGCCCATCTAAAGCCCCATGAGGTGGCAAAGATGAAATATCTAAATTACCTTTCATTCCGAAATTGTGTTTTCATATTGTAACCTATCCATAATTAATGGCCCACAATCAATGGAGGTGGTTATGATATGTTTTTTTTTAAATAAACAATTCAATTCAAAGAAACAAACAAAAAACCCTTACGTTTCGTCTATACATATTATTTTGTCCACGATTTGTTGTTTTTTTTCTTCCAAAAACAATCATATCAATCGAAAGAGATTTGATCACGAAACACATATTGATTCATCTGTTTTACAAAAATAGAAAATTCAATCCAATTGCAGTTTTGCGAGGATTTCGATTTTGATTTCGATTGCAGCCTTTTTTATCTTGAGTTCGGTTCGTGGAGCAAACATTGGCGATACATTCATGTATCTTTAATCTGTATCTGTTAATTCAAATCCAGATAAAACTGTATCTGAATTTGAATTCCATCCCTTTTTTAAGGTATTTGTTAATTCAAATTCAGATACACATCTATCTGAATTTGAATTCCAGCTCATTTTTTAAAGGTATTTGTTAATTCAATTCTAGATACATCTGTATCTGAATTTGAATCTCAGCCCATTCTTTAAAGGTATTTGTTAATTCAAATCTAGATACAATTGTATCTGAATTTGAATCCTAGCACTTTCTTTGAAGGTATTTGCTGTGTAATTGCATGGGAAAGATGAACTCCATGAAGGAAAAACACCCGAGCCATCTATAAGTGCCCACCTCTTGCAATGGATGTCACCTTCCATGAGTCTCCTCAAGACCAAGAAAATTTTTAGGCACCCTAACTTTAATGTGTAAGAAGTCCATTTTTATATTGGTATCTCCCTAATCGATTCCATTATTTGAGAAATGAGAGAACATATATTGGTTCATCACCTTGCAAATATACATTTCACTAGGAGACTTGATATGCAAAAATACCATACAAACAGAGACATTTAGTAAATATCAGTTTTTAAGTGGTTGAATGCAGAGTGAGGAAATTGGGAGATTATCATCCCATCAGTCTTCTGAATGTGGTTTACAAATTATATTCATAGTTTTTAAGGTCGAAACAGACTGAGGAAAGCATTAGAGGAAATATGGTGCAACTGGAATAACAGGGATGATTTAGCAACTTAAGCAAGTTGATTCATATTCTGTCAGACTGTCACATAATGTATGTAGCTGATTTTTAGCAAGGCTGCATGAAGTATCAGACTGATCATTATGAAGACAAATTCCAAAGCATCTACCAGCTTCAGTTAATTCAAATGCAGATTCATCTGTATCTGAATTTGAATTCCAGACCATTCTTTGAAGGTATTTGTTAATTCAAATCCAGATACACTTGTATCTGAATTTGAATCACAGCCCATCATTTGAAGGTATTTGTTAATTCAAATCCACCTGTATCTGAATTTGAATTCCACCCCATTTTTTGAAAGTATTTGTTAATTAAAATCCAGAGACACATGTATCTGAATTTGAATTTCAGCCCATTTTTTTTAAGGTATTTGTTAATTCAAATATAGATACACCTGTATTTAAATTTGAATTCCAATTCTATTTTTATGGGAAGAAATCTGTCATTTTTCGTTCATATGGTTTCACCTAAATCAAAACCCTAAAATTCAAAGTTTTTAGAAATATGTTAGGTCAGGGAGAGGATTTAATGGTGCCACCTTTTGTGGGATTCAGTTATGAGGTTTAATTTGAATATTAATTAATTAGAATTTATTTTTAAAAATATAAGAATGGTAGTCTTGTCATTATCATTTTGGTAATTAGAAAAAGTCAAATAGGGAACCAATAGGAGAGTGTCATCTATTGGGGCTCACAAATGAGACTTAATTTCTGAGATGTAGTAGCACCCATAAAATAATTATATAGTTGTTGTAGTAACATAATATGATAACATATAATACATTCGTCTGAAAGCAAAACAGATATAAACCCTTCAGCCTTCATCATTCCCTCCTCACAAATCGAGATATTCATCCTCTCATCATTCAATCCCCTTATCTTCTCCGAGATGTCGACCGTCGGTGTTCCACAAACAATTGCATTCATTCATTAGTCATTGAACTAAAATTATACGTCCCAAAACAAATTCATTTAATTTATTCATATTTATCCTTTGACATTCTTGAAAATCAATTAAATGATTATATGTCTAAAATTAATATATGCAACTTAATTTTATATAATCCCCTCAAACCCGGAGGGGGTCCACCTGAAAAAGCCCGATCCGGGCAAAGCCCGGCCCGACCCGACCCATGGCCACCCCTATGGTGGGCAAAATGCAGAGTGACTTGGATCTCTCCCCTTTGTCTCCTATAATTCTCTTTTTTAAATCTTTTGAAAATTTTGTACATTTTCAAAGCTTAGCATTGTACGGTGTTCAATTACAAGTTAAAAAAAAATACAGACAAAATGTTGTTCATTTAATTTAAAATAATAAATTTATAAGTCAATTATATTTATATTATAATAGAAATAACTCCAAATCTTTATAAATTCAATTCAGATGGATATAACAAAATTAATAAAATTTAAACATATTGGTATGATCTATTTAAATATGATTTTATAACATTAGAATATTATTACGATTAATTTAAATTGGATTCAATATGAAATTTTAAATAAAGATACAAATGATTGTGTTATGATCTAATACAAATAAAAATAAAAACTGTCTTTTTTTAAAGGGAAATATGTATATAACCCCCTGAAAGTTGAGTAATATTCATATTCCCCCCTGTTGTTTTTGAAAATCCATATAACCCCTTGAATGTTGCCGTGGTTAAATAAATACTCTTAGATTAATTTTCCGTCAATTTGAAAGGAATATTCCATGAATATTCTGTTAGAATATTCGGTTAGTTAAAACCATATATGCATGTCATTCTGTTCAAGTTTCACCTTTGGGGGGAGGGGTGGCGGTGGAGGTGGTTGGCAGGGTAGACATGTGGCAAAAGAGGGGGATAAGGGTGAAATGGGCAGGAGTATTATAGTAATTTAATCACCTGAGGTTAACTTAACTATAACCTGGTTTAAGAATGTTAACGGTAAAGGTATATGTAAATTAAACCAATGAAATGAGGGGGTTATATGGATTTTTAAAAAAATGAAGGGGTTACATGAATTTCAGAGAACTTTGAGGGGGTTATATGTATATTTCCCTTTTTTAAATATATAATTAATTAAGTTTATAGAAGATACGTTACTAAAGATCAAGATATTTTTGGAATAAATGAAATTCAATGCGATCTTAAATTGCGGGGAAGAAAACACGTTTTATAACGCGGAAAAAAAAACACGCTTTCATAACTGTCCTCCTCAACGAAAAAGAAAAAGAAAAAGAAAAAACAGAAAATCAGAGATCGGAGAGAAGGCAATCGCATCAATCGCATATCACAAGGCTTCTGAAGATGGAATCGATGATGGTCGCAACCGCTTCTGTTGACGAGACGATGAAGAGATTGTCTGATCTGATCTCGAACGATCGCGTGACGGCTTGGGGAGTGAAGCACAAGTTGAATCTCCTCAAGAACGATTTGGAGACGATGATCGGGTTCCTTGACGTCGCTGAGCGGAGAGAGCACAAAGACGAGGACGTCATGGCCTGGCTGAATCGGCTGAGACGCTTGTTCTACGACATCGAGGACGCCATTGACGACTTCCATGTCGATATCAACAACACAGGGTCCAACTGTTTCTTTTCCTTCCACACGAGGCGCAGATCCCGTATTTTGAAGAGGATCCGAGCGATCCACGCCGATCTGAAGCTGATTCGCACGGATCAATCACAACATCTGTCTCTTGCGCCTGGTAAATCCAAAGGAGATGCCTTTGTTGTTCTTCCTGACGAGGAAGAGATAATCGGAATTGATGGGGAGATCGATGGCTTGGTACAATTGTTGAGGGCGCCGCCTAACGTAGGTGGTCGTGTGACTGCAATCCTTGGAACGGGAGGCATCGGAAAGACCACCCTCGTTCAGAAGGTTTTGGATGATGAACGAATTAGATATCACTTTGATGTCAGGATTTGGGTCCGCGTGTCCCGACATTTCGACGAGAATGACTTGTTAAGGCAGATCATAAGATATGTGGCTCCGGTCTATGACGTGGCCGGGTGCTTGTCGTGGAAGTATAAGGAGACGCTCATTGAGATTTTGGAGGAGATTATGGTTGGGAAGAGGGTCCTACTTGTTTTGGAAGACCTATGGAGCAGTGAAGTTTGGGATTGCCTTCTTAAGGTTCATTTCAATCGTGTCAGTTGTTATGATAGTAAGGTGCTGATCACCAGCAGAGTTGATGATGTTGCAAGACAAATGGGTGCTTCACACTGCCATCAAATGAAGGGGATGTCACTTGATGATGGTTGGTCTCTTCTGCGCAAGGTTTGCTCTTACTTAAGGATCCTTGACAACTTTTTATTCATTATTATTTGAATTGCTAGAGTGAAATACTGAATAGAGTAACTAGATATTGAATTTATTATTAGGTCGTCCTCGATGGTTTTTGGATTGGAAAATGTTAGAGATAGTCATTCTTGCAATCACTTTTGCAGTTCCAATATGTTAACGATATTCACTTCAGTTCAGTGCACCTTTACAATATTCACTGGATCTTGGATTTATGAATAGGTGGTAGTCACTGTTTTTCGGATTGTATGAATAAGTGTACACATAAACAGATGATCTGTATACATTTGGAGCCATGTAATGGGTCCTTCCCTGTAAAGCAGTAGATGAGCCTTCTGCTCTCTTTAATCCCAACTAGAGTTAAAACAGCTAGCTGGCCAGCATTACAACAATTTTATACTAGGTAATATGCTGTGATCTTAAGTGTCTATAATTAATATTCGAGAGACCTTTGCTTTGACACTCCAATCCCTTTAGTATTCTATTTCCTTCATGCTTCCCCACACGCCATCCAAGGATATAAAGCTGCTGTTCGAACCTGTAGCATAACCCACAGAGATTCAGACTTTTTGCATAAATATAGCAGCAAAACAAATGTTCTATGTTAAAAGTATTCTATTTTTTTTTTTTTCCTTTTTCACAGAGATTCCTTGTCTCCTTGTTTGGGGGAATTTTCTTAATAAAATTGCTTCAACCTTCTCTCTCTCAAAAAAAAAAGCTATATGGTTTGCTCTTCAACACTGCAGATTTAACATATCATAGAATCTTCTGTTGCTTGTTGCCTGGTTCGACCTATAAACTTTAGTCATTAGCATTTTGTGTAACCACATGAATTCTTGCACCATTATTGGGGCCTTGATACCCAATATTTCTTAGGACTACAGGAATGATTGAGTGTATCAACGCCCTTTTGGATTCTTTGAAAAAGGATCTCATGAAACTCACTGATCATTGTGTGATTTGGGGACATAGGAATGGATTAGAATTGAATTTCAAATAATTTGATTGTAAAATTTAATAGGGTCCTCCCCTTGTCCTCCTGTTTTGTGTTTTGGTTGAAACAACTTATTCAATCAGTAGGAAACAGAACAGGGGTTTTCATGCATATCTGCACAGAATTGGTTTGTCACATTGATTTTAAGGTTGCTCAGCCATTCTAAATTCAATTGTTTTAGGTCAAATCTAATATAGGTATATGCCTCATTCAGTTTGTAAGATTGAAAGCAGAACCATTGGTACATCATTGACTTCAGTGCTTCTTTAC
This sequence comes from Acorus calamus, assembly GCA_030737845.1. Lineage (NCBI taxonomy): Eukaryota > Viridiplantae > Streptophyta > Magnoliopsida > Acorales > Acoraceae > Acorus > Acorus calamus. Next base: position 24,788,251 of record CM060872.1, on the reverse strand, counting down.
CATATTAATCAGATCTTGAATTTATGAGTAGTCTGTCACTGGTTTTTTGGACCTTATGGAAAATGGTCTCACGTAAAAATGCTGATCAATATATATTCCAGGAAATATGAGCAGATTAGAGTTGATTTTCAAGTAGTCTGTTTTGTAAAATCATTTAGGGCTCTTCCCTGTATGGCTGTATCCCTCCCCCCCCCCCCCCCAACCAAGCACCATGTCACCTGTTTTGGCCTTTTATTTTATTCACTTAGTTGTTTTGGCCGATCAATATATATTCCATTATCCCTCCCCCCCCCCCCCCCCCCAAGCACAATGTCACCTGTTTACCTTTTATTTTATTCACTTAGTTGTTTCGGCCGTTTATTCGAATAGGGTTTTCACGTGTATGATTATCAACATTGGTTCGTTATATTATATTTAAGGTTGTTGAGCAGTTCAGATCTGAATCATTTTTTTCTATTTGTTTATTCATATCCACCCCTATTACATTCCATTGCAGTAAATCAATGCATCTTGACTCAGTAAATACATATTTCTCTTGTCATGCGGAAAACACGTATTTTGCAATCAGGGGAGCATCTAGCACAACTTTATGCAACCCTATTCATTGCACTAAAGTTTAACATGTGACCTCTAATCAGGTTGTACTAGGAGGAGGAGATGCAGAAGAGCTTGAGCACTTGAAGGATGTTGGGATGAAAATGGTTCAGAAATGCAGCGGCATCCCGCTGGCGGTGAAGGCCATGGGAGGTATTCTGTGTACAAAGGAAAGGAGCAAGATGGCGTGGGAGAATGTCCTTTCAAGTCTCAAGTTTTCTTCTCCATCAGATCCCTTGTATGGGATCATGCCTGCTCTACTAGTCGGATACAAGGACTTGCCATCCCATCTAAAGGCATGCTTCCTCTACTGCTCGCTATTTCCCAATGGCTACCTAATCTCTCGAACCTCTCTCACCCAAATGTGGATTGCTGAGGGTTTCATAAAAGAGGAGGGGGAGGTCTCCATGGAAGATATGGCAGATGTGTATCTTGAAGAATTGTTGATGAGGAGCCTCTTGCAAGCAGTGGATTCTCATCTTGAAGGGCATGCCATGCTGTGCAAGATGCACAATTGTGTGCATGAGCTTGCTGTTTCCGTGATACGATGCGAGTCCGCAGTCAGATATCTCCAACAAGGGTCACAAGGTGGTGTCTATGTGAAGCCTCAACGCCATCTATCGATCTCAGGGGATGAGGAAATGAAGGATTTCCCTGAAAGAGTGAAGAAGCAAGAGTACTACTCACTGAGGTCATTGCTGGTATTTCCAGCATCATTTAAGGATTTGGCGATCCCTGAAGGCATCTTTGAAAAACTCAGGCATCTTCGTGTTTTAAATCTATCACACATGAAAATCCATCATTTGCCAGAATCCTTTGGAGAGGTCATGCAGTTGAGATACCTCGACCTTTCATATACTCTTGTAGGAGAGCTACCAGAATCGATGTGCAACCTCCAAAATCTTCAAACTTTGGCCCTCAGGCATTGTATAAATCTCAGCAAGCTTCCTGGGAAACTTCCATGGATGGTGAGCCTGAGGCATATTGATGTTGATGAAAGCAAACATGTGATCTTGCGTGGGATAGGGAGGCTAACACGTCTGCAAACTCTGCGATTATTCAGAGTCTACAACAGCAATGATGATGGAAGTGGACCTCTTCAGCACCGTCAATGCAACATCGAAGAGTTGAAATACCTCTCCGAACTTAGGTGTTTGGGGATAGAAAATTTAGACAAAGTACCGGGTCGAGTAGAGGCGAAGGAGGCAATGATCAGAGATAAGATTCATCTAAAATCTCTCAGCTTGGGGTGCAGCAATCCTGGGTCGCAAGAACCAGAAGAAGGAGAGATGAACAGGATTGAGGAGGTCTTTGAAGAGCTATGTCCCCCTCCATCTCTTGAATCGCTTCTGCTCCATGATTTCTTTGGACGAAAGCTCCCCAGTTGGATGAGTAGTTCCCTGTGGAATTTGAAATATTTAAAACTGCATGGACTGATCAACCTCCAACAGCTTCCATCGCTGGGCTGTCTGCCACAATTAAGAGAGATTGACATTGACAACAATTGCGCCATTGTGTCCGTTGGTTCAGAGTTTTTGTTCTGTGGAGGAGGAAGAAGAGGAGTCGTATTCCCTAAGCTGGAAGTACTGTCTTTCAGACGAATGTATGTGTGGAAAGAATGGGACGATGAGTCCCAGCTGCTGTCAGGTATTATCCTTCCATGCCTCAGGGTATTGAAAATAGAATATTGTCCCGAGTTGGTGTCAATTCCAATGGGATTACTTCGACACGCGACCAATCTTACTGAGATGTTGCTCAGAGGGGTCCGTAGAGTGGATGGTGTCGGGGACCTTCTACATGTGAGGAAGCTTTGCATATATTACTGTACGAAAGTGGAACGACTGTGGAACCTCCCTAGGCTTGAAATCTTGTCATTTGCAGAATGTGATGCATTGAAGGACATGATCAACCTGGGTGCCACGTCTTCCCTGAGATATATACTTTTTGATCATCAGAGAGGCAGTATTCCACCAGATAACGTGGAAGCCTTGAAAAACATTGTGGTGATGGATGAAATTCGGCTGGTTCTATCAGTGTGCCGCTATGAAACCGAACTTAAGAAATACCTCCCCAAGGATGATGATGATGATGCTCCATATTGGCCCCTCATTCGGCGCTTCCCATATGTACACGCCAGGGCACATGGTGGTCCATATTTCAACTACACTAGAAGCACATCAGAGTTTGTAACCAACATCACATCAACTTCTTCTTCGTCACCATCAACAACAACAATTGCGAAGACGACGACTAAGGTTGTGACTGCATGAAGATGAAAGAATGCTTTTAAATGTCTTATTCTTTCTTTTTTTGGTCTATTGTGAGCTTCCCTTTTTATTATATGTATTAATGCATCTTAGTAACAGCTGCAGTTGCTGCCACTACTACTATATTTCAATCCTACTGCCGATGATATACTACTATGATTTTAAATGACCTTCTTTGGGTTTGTTTTACGTGCTCTTGTCTTTTTTTTTCTTTTTCTTTTTTTGACTCTATGCAACTTACTATCTGCTGCAAACAATAGTGTCCATCTTACTTAGTTCATTTCAATTTTTTTAGATGGATTTTTATTTATTTGTTAATCATATTGTCAAATACCTTTTTGCTTGCTTTTGTCCATTCATGATTTACTACCCAGATTTATTTTCTAATTTCGTTGTTATAAGTTGTACCAACAGTTTTGTTGATATATTTGATAGTTCAATTGTTTATTCATCATCATATCTCCAGTATTAAAAAAAAGTTTTTCTAACAAAATTTATAAACAAAATAATCCCAAATATAAATAAAAACAACATTAGACTAAACTCCCTAAAAAGAGTTGCTTCTGAATTGATATTGTAATGAAATCTGGTATCAACCAAAATAGAAATGAAATGTTGTAATGACATCTAGTATCTAAAATCAAAGAAATGAAATGTTGCATCAACCAAAATCGAAGAAGTGAAATGTTGTGCTCAGCCTATATTGCATCGACACTGAAAGAAAAACAAAACATCAATCTATATCCCCCCTGCCAAACACCCATCCAGTCCAATCACAACAATTCTCATGCTCGGCCTTTCTGTATATTCCATTGATGTGCAACGCTGGGCTAGCTGCAGAGCACTCTTCGCAGAAACTCGAGAGTAACGTCCTGCAAGCTTGATGTCGACAACCTCTTCAACATCCTTTCCCATCAACAAATGGATTATGTTGATGTTATACCCATCTTCCCCAATGGAAATCACCGGTCGGCCGCTGATAAGCATTAGAAGGATGATGCCAAAGGCATAGACATCACTCTCAAGTCGGTAATTACAGCTCGCATGATACCTGCAATAGAAAAAATTAAAGTTTTTAATTTTAACATATATATTTCTTCCAAAATTTTCTAACAGAAATACACATAAAGCCATCTTCGATTTTTAAATACCAACTTCTTTTTCCACATGATATTCACTCAATTCAATAAATTCTTTCCTATAAATTAGATCGTGGGAAATCGGTATTTGAAGAAACCCACCCAAACCTGACCCATATAATACATGGGTGAATCCGTTTACGGCTCACACATCTTCGACACCTGTTGCTTATGCCAAGGCGGAAAGGAGACTCTCTGATTCAGGTCTATCTTTCAATGTCCCTCAAGAGGTGCTTAGAAACATCAAAAAACCTGTCAATGGAGTGTATATGCCAGATGAGGCAAGGCTCAAAGCAAATCGTCAGAAATGGAAGCATACACTCTATGGGAAGTTCCTTGGCCCTCGAGTGCAGATCCATTATCTCCATCGCAGATTGGCAGCAATGTGGCCGGTTCAGGCCTCATATTTTGTCGGAGATTTGGCGAATGGATTTTATGTTTTCAAGTTCTGCAATGAAACTGATATGTTTGCTGTGCTCCTTGGAGGACCTTGGATTATCCAAGATCATTTGCTCGATAACTTTGACCCATCAATGGCAACTTTTGAACTAACGCCGGTATGGATCCGATTCCCAAATCTGCCTTTGGATTTTTGGGACGGGTTAACATTAACAGATATAGCAGCTTGTGCTGGAATACCAATTCGGGTGGAGACAACAGTTGAAGATATAGGGCGCTGCAGATATGCAAGAGCGTTAGTGGAGGTTGATCTCCGACAACCTCTGTGTCCAGGTATATACATAGGTGAAGAACGACGTTGGCAAATGTTTACATATGAGCGAATTCCTAATATTTGTCAACGATGTGGGAGAATAACACATAATGCATCTCAGTGCCCACATCTTGCGACAAATCAGGTGATGGAGGAAGCGTTAGCAAAGACAAATCTAACTGCTTCAACATCTGATACTAAATTAGTAAGCCCTCAACAAAGCAACGCAAGACACTAATAATTCTTCTCAGGCAGATGTTGAGGGGCAATGGCATACTGTCCCTCCAAGGAGAAGAAATAGGGCTGCACAAAAATCTCCAGGGATGAGGTATGATACCAAACAGCCTGTGGAGAAAGAAACAACTGCACCAAAAACAATGAGCACACAAAGCGCCCGACAAAATCCCGCTATGATGGAAGGATTAATAAAAAAACGATTAAATTGAAGGAAGGACCCAAGCTACCAATGAATCGTGTTACAGGAATGAATACGCACCCTCAAAACACAATGGCCAGGCCAAAGACATCTCCTATTGTACAGCCCTCTATACACATTCAGAGGAACATAAAGGAGGATGATACCACTACTCAAAAGGGGCCACCTGCTGCGAACAGGCCACCAGAGTCTTCAAGGGCCATAGTTATGGTGCAAAATGCAATGGAGAGAGCGTCAAAAAAGCGAAATCTCGAGCAGGATTCAGAAGAAGACATGAGAATGTCAGAAGAAGGCAATGTGAAGGTAAGCATTGCAATAAATCACAGAGCCCTAGAGCTGTTCCAGAGATCTTGGGTTGATGAATCGACAAGTCACCGGCCACCACGATTCCAAAAAGGAATAGATATGGACTGTGAGGACTCGAGCCACCCAACACCTCCAGGGGGATATGGAGGTACTTCCTCTTCATAGCTTTCCTGATGAAAATACTTTTTTGGAATTGCCGAGGTATTTTGCGCCGCAAAGCGCGGACTCATTGTAAATATTTGGTAACCTCGGGTAATATAGATGTTTTTGTGTTGTTGGAAACACATGCTACACAAGACAAAATGGAAAGTTTTGCCAGGGCCTGGGGCTCTAATTTTCAATGGGCGGGTTCCCCTTGAACTGGACATGCAGGGGGGGTTAATTGCTATTTGGAAGTCATCGGTACCACTTACAGGCTCTATAACAAGGGATCAGGCGATCTACTTGACAGTCACTACATCACAATCTAATCCTTGGGTGATTGCTGGAATATATGCGAGCCCAAATGTGCAAAAACGAGGGGTATTGTGGCAGGAAACATCGGAGGTGATGGACACAGGACTGCCAATGCTAATAGCAGGGGACTTAACACCCTTTTGAACCCGGAGGATAAGAAGGGAGGCCAACGATTCCGGATGACGACAGAGGTTAGGCAGTTTCGAGAATGGTATGACAAGAATCAATTGAAAAGGATTGAGACGAAAGGAGCTTATTACACATGGTGCAACAATAGGCAGGGAAATGCTCGTACATGGGAAGTACTTGATCGAGCTCTTGCTAATATTGAATGGTGCTACCTTTTTCCACAGGCTTTAGTCACGATATTACCTCGACATTGCTCGGATCATGCTCCTCTTCTTTTAAATACAGAGCTTCCTCCACCTCATGGGTACAAGCCATTTCGCTTTGAACGCTTATGGTTTGAATATTCAGATCTAAAGCAGCTGGTCTATCATGCATGGCAGCAGCAAACATGTGCTTCACCGCTGGGGAACATACAGTACAAACTTCGAATATTACAAAGAGAGTTGAAAAACTGGAATAAATAAGTAGTTGGAGATATTAATAAAACGGTGGAATTGGCATATATTGAGGTGGGTGAATTAGAGAGGCAAGATCAACAATCTGTGCTAGTTGGAAGTCTCAATCTTAAACTAAGAGCAGCCCAACACAGATTATTAGCTTTGCAAAGACAGCAAGAAATTTATTGGGCAAAACGTGCCCGGGTACAGTGGATCAGGGAAGGCGATAATAATACTCGATTCTTCCAACAGAAGACCCATATGCGGAGAATGAGAAACAGAATTACCAGCATCCATACAATAGACGGGCAAGTCCTAAATGAGATGACTGATATAAAGGAGCACATTGTTGATCACTTCACTAGCCATTGGCAGTCGAAGTTGTCCATGATGGAACAAATTCCACAAGATCTCTTTCAAACAAAGATATCTGATCAGATGGCAGAGGAGCTTATAGCACCCTTCACGAAAGAGGAATAAGAAGCCTTCCGAAGAACAAAGCCCCGGGACCGGATGGATACCCGGGGGAGTTTTATAAAAAAATTGGGACATCTTAAAACCAGACTTTATCCGAGCTATAAAGAATTTTCAGGAGTCAGCCCAACTCCCTTTATCTTGGGGGGAAATATGTCACCCTCATTCCAAAGAAAAATGATTCAATGTTTCTAAAGGAATTCAGGCCCATAAGCATGTGTGATACTAAATACAAAATATTATTACACTTGCTAGTTAGGAGACTCAAGAAGGTATTGCCTCAAATAATTGGCAGAGAACAGGATGCTTTCGTGGCTAATAGATCGATTCATCATCATCTATTGCTAGTTAAAGAGAGAATGCACTCTTTGCAACATAGAAAGGGTCGGAATGCCCTTTTGGCAGCCAAATTGGATTTGGCCAGTGCTTATGATTCAGTTGAATGGTGGAGTTTGGAACAGGTCCTAAAGGGTTTTGGTTTTCCTACTATTTGGATTCGATGGATTATGCAGTGTGTGACAAAGTCTCGCATGGCTGTTCTTGTTAATGGGGTGCCAACTCCATGGATATGCCCTCAGAGGGGTCTGAGACAGGGAGATCCCTTGTCACCATATTTATTTGTCCTAGTAGCGGAGGTGCTATCCTTAATGCTGCGGCAACAACAAAGTCAAGGAACAATGATCGGATATCAGCCCAAAGCCTGTTTAAATAGACAAGGGCATCCGATGGCGATAAATCATGTTTTATATGCAGATGATCTGCTGGTAGTAACCACGGCTACCCCGATTTAGTGTCAGGTGATAAAGGAAACACTCCAAAAAGTATATATTTTGACGGGATTAAATGTAAAGCTCATTCCAATTTTCTCCGTCAGTGCCATTCCAATTTCAAAGGTGGATGTAGGATCATGGGAATCAAGGCAGCCTCGAACAATTGGAAGTAACTAGGAGTTCAGGTTTTTGGGACACAACATCAGCAACATACCCAAAAGGAATTGAACAGAAATGTCTCATCGTCTTCAACAGTGGAAAGCTTCTTTGCTGACCAGGACGACTAGTGCATATTAAGTCAGTCATGGCAGCCCTAACCATATATTTGATGTATGCTCTTGCTTTGCCTGCTGGGGCAGCTCAACAGATCGATAAGCAGCTTCGATCCTTCTTTTGGAAAGGCAGCAATGAAGGGAAGAACTTGCATGCCATTTCATGGGATAGGATAACAGCTCCTAAGGATGCTGGAGGATTAGGACTACGCAAAACGGTAATACTGAGGAAGGCGATTTATGGAGTGTTGGCGGCCAAAGTGCTCAGCGATTCCTCCCTCCTAAACTGGGTATTTCTATTAAGCATAATTGGTCTGGCAATCCGTGGGAACTGAAACTAACATCCTCATATTCTATGGTGTGGCGATCAATTTATCAAGGCATCAAGATGGTGAGGATGTATATGCGTAAAAGACCGGGGTCTTATGCAGATATTGATGTCCTGAGAGACCCTTGGTTATACTCTGTTCCTCTATCTCGTATTCCTACATTCATTAACATGGAGGCAGCCATACTTGATTACAAACTTTCGGATATAATCGAGGAGGGGAGATGGAAAGTTGAAGTTATTAGCAATTTATTGCCCCCTTTTTGGACTGATCAGATTTTGCACACTGAACCTCCTGAGTGCACTGAGGATGGAGTGGCCAAATGGTGTTGGGAGGGTTCAACAGCATGCTTCCCCAAAGCGGCGGACATTTATCAGATCCTTCAACCTAGTAGGATAACAAGTGATGGGAAAGTTTGGAAATGGGTGTGGAAGCTGCCTGTAATTCCAAAAATCAAAATGTTTATTTGGAGGCTGCTATGGAATAGTCTCCATACAAAAACATTCCTGGACTCTAGAGGAATCCATGTGAATATGCAATGTCCTCTATGTCAACAATGTCCTGAAACAACTCATCACTTATTTATGGACTGCATGTATACAGAGGAGGTTTGGCTATATATCCCAAATCTGTTACATCCTCCACAAGATATGTTGAGGGCTGATTCATGGACAGATGCTTTTAGGCAAGAACGGTGGATGAGAGTAAAGAATGGCATGAGGCAAGTTGTGGTCTTTGTGTGCATTTGCTAGCAGATTTGGAAAGCTAGAAATAGCAGAGTATTTAGAGGGACTCAAACGAATGCCCAGGTGACAGCTAATCGAGCTATTGCAATGGCTTGGGAGTGTATCCAGTGCCTGGCAAAAAAAGGAGAGGTGAATACAGAGAGTACATGGAAAATGCAACCTCTGTTGCAACAACATCAACACCAATGGAGAATTGAGCTACAGAGGGAAGATAAAAATTTTGTGGTGACTGATGTTAGTGTAGATTTGGAATCGCGGGCAGCGAGAGCCGCATATATAATTTTTGGAGAGAACCCGTGGCAAATTTTGGGAGCGGGTTGCATGAATAAAATGTGGTCAACCCCAGCTCGCATGGAAATGGAGGGTATCAGCCTAGGAATTTCTCAGGCACGGCAAATGGGTTTAAATAACTTATATGTTTGCAGTGATGCTGAGCCAATTATCAAATTATTAAATGAGAACAACCGGGGCCTCCTCAACTCCAGGACCTCCTTTCACGCATCCAAAGGTATGAAGCGGAAGCTGACCCAATACATTTTTGTAAGGTATCCAGGGAGGGAGTACAAGCCCCAGAGTTGTTGGCAAGGAAAGCAGCTAAACACCAGGTTTCCCGACTAACGGAGGGTATGTTAGATGATGAAATTATAGATGGGTCTCTCCTAATCTACAGTCTTTAAAGTTATGTATAGAAGAGGTCAATCAGGCCAATTCTTTTGGAAATAGGTTGGTTGTAGACAATGATTATGATAATATAAATATATAAGCCCGATCTGGGCCTTCACACCAAAAAAAAAAAAAAAAAAAATACCATTATTCACATTTATCTCACAGAAAAATTTAAAATACACGCCCATCCATACAAATCAACAGTTTGCCATCTTAAAAACAAAAGATGCAGTTTAATATTTTGTAATCTTTTATCTTTTCTTTTTTCTTTCAACATATAAGTCAATAAATTTATTTATTTGATCTTATATGTAATTTTAAATGAACTATTTATATTTTGTATTAAAAAAAATTAATTAATTCTCAAATGGTTTATGTAATGGATGCCATGATGTATTTTGATATTTAATATTTTTATGTAAGAATAAATTGAAGGTTTTTTTATGAATGTAATCGTATTCATGTTAAAAATAATTTAATTTCTTAATTTTTTTAATTATGTTAACTATATGGACCGAGCAATCCAACTCATTTTAACCGGGGTAGGATGGGGTGTGTATGGATTTTACGATGTAAAACCCGAAATGGGATAGAGCGGATACGAATTTTAATTTGTAAAACCCGAGGTGGGTTGGGGTGGGGTGGATATGGAGTCCAACATTAGATAGACAAGTTGGGTTTGGATTATGTTAAACCCGACCTATTGCCAACCCTACAAACAAAGTTTTACATCCACAACGCCATTTTGAGATTAACATAAAGCCAAAATCTACATGTGATATACCAATCTTTTTTTTCGAAGATAATATAGGAGAATGTAATTGCAAGAAACCCCCGGAATTAGGAGACGAGGAATCTCTTTACAATATTATAAATAAATAAATAAATAAATAAACATACAAGATGATATCAATTCACATGGATAAATATTATCCTCTTCCCCAAGAATCGCCCATTAAGGATATAGACAACTTAGGGGTGCAACTAGGCGGGTTGAAAGTATGTCCATATTCAACCCGCGATGCACAGAGTCCAACCAAAACCCAAACCCAGGTCGGGGTCAGGTTGAGCTCGGGCTCGGGTCAGGCTCAGGTTTAACCCTTAAAAGATCGTAAGATATTTAATAATAACACAACAAACTTTAATTAATTAAACATACATTCACCAAAAAAAAAACTTACAAAATCCAAACAATTATTATTACGAAATATTCCAAACGTAAAATAGATCTTTTCCAAAATAAAATCTCTTAACCTCTCTAAACATGGATTAGGTGGTGCTTGATTATAGATTATCCAAGCTAATAGAAAACGGAAAATGGATTCCGGAGAGAACTAATTTGATCTTTCCTGAATATTGGTCAATGGTGATTCAGATGAGCACACCTCCGGAGAGTTCGCCGAATAGGCAAACTACTTGGTGTTGGGAACACTCTTTAGTAGATTATCCAAGGACTCGGGAGGTTTAGAGACTATTATTCCCATCACCTGGTCATCCTCAAGCTGCGGTTTGGAAGGATATACGGACTATGCCGATCTTTCAAAGAATGAAAAAATGTTTTATGGCATGTACTGTGGGACAGTCTTCCAGTTTCCGTCTCCATGTTTGAAAAGGAAGCTGTAATTTTCAGGGAATATATCTCCAACAATCTGCTGTACAAAAACAGTCCGCAAACAAATGTCTTGATGATTCAGATTCATGCCCACAAAATGGACAATTAACATCCACCCCCAACCCAATTGCATCATGGGGATGTAATCAGCGAAAAGCAGCCTAGCAGGTGATGTTTATCTCCCTATGTTGGATTGTGTGGAAGGCTAGGAATGATCTTGCTTTTAAAAATAAACAACCTCCACCAATTCAGATTGCATGTCGGGCTTTCATTTACATGCAAGAGTGCATCACTGTTGTTGGCTCTCTTGATATTCAAGCTATGAGAATTGGTCTTATACAGGATGACAAATTTGAAATCCATAATTATTGCACCGAGTCGGGGAGGAGAAGAGAGCCGCTGACGGTGTTGATCACATATGATAGTGTTGACCCAGATACGCGCAGGGAAGGTGCGGGTTTTATTTTGATATGTTTTAACCCATTCAAGGTAATTGGAGCAGGGTTTAGGGGATGGTTGTGGTCCTCTCCTTGTGGGCAGAAGCAGAAGCAAACCAGATTGGAATTCGGTTTGCTTGTTCAATGGGTCTGCAAAATTTGGTAGTATGTTCAGATGCGGAGCCTTTAGTTCGGCTCCTTCAAGTCGGAAGTGTTGGTCCGCTACAAGCGCAGAATTTCATTTCAGATACCTATCAGTACTGTCCTATACAACAAGCGAGACTCTTTGTAAAGGTTTCTAGACTAGTTGTATGCATTCCTAAACAACTGGTCAAGATGGCTCAAAGAACTCAAAGTTCAAAGTGTGGAGAAGGTCTCTAGAATGAGAAGATTCGGAGATGTGCTTCTCCTCTGTTATATATATTACAAGATCTGGAGGAGCAACTTAGATTGCTCCATATTTTTGAATGTTGTACATTGACTTTTTTAAGCTATATAATATGCCACGAGGCTTTTTACCAAAAAAAAAAAATTCTCTTGGTCCCCTCTTTTAATCTCTCCTCCCACTGTTTAAATACCCTGGCGGCCCATCACAACCACACAAATTTCTCTCTCGCTCTCTCCACCACCCCCCCACCCAAAAAAAAAAATCTTTTGCTCCAACATCTCATCAGAATAATAAGAAAGAAATCACATTTCCAAGAACCCAAACAAGCAGAACCCATGAAGAGAAGGTTCACCCTCTATTTCTCATAATCTTCCCATAATCACCAACCACCCAGACTCCCACAGTCCCACTCTCTTCATCAAACCCCTCCCCCAAGAAACTCACCCCTTCAATTTGAAAACTCTCATCACTAAACAAAAAAGCTCCATTAAGCAATACAAGTAGGTTATTAGAAAATGAATTTGGGATTGAGGAAACATACCCTGGATCCATGAAGCCAATAGAACCCCTGCAAGGAGGAGAATACAGGTAAGTGGCCTCTGCAGGAAACTGCTTGCACATACCAAAGTCTCCCAACTTTGGCTCCAGACTTTCACTCAGCAAGATGTTATCCGGCTTCAAGTCTCCATGGGCAATATGGTGCTCGTGCATGAAACATAGTCCTGCAGATCACATTGCAAATCACATTGAAATCCAGTCATAAAAATAAAAATAAATCGCAATTGGGAATGATTGGATACCTGTGGCAATTCCGAGTGTGATTCGCAAGCGCAGCGTCCAGTCCTTCAATCTACAGTCATTGCCTGCAACAGTCAAATGAAGCCATTATTTGAATAAAATATGTCTTGGAAATGAAGGAAATTGAACAGATGGAATTGACTTATATATTTCGAAAAAATATACGAGAATTTGATTTTAAGATACCTCCCAAGAATTTTGTCAAATCTTGATGGAGAAATTCATATATGATGGCCCTCGTCACACCCTCATCACAGTAGCCAACAAGAGCGACTATGTTTTCATGACGAAGATTCTTTAATATTTTGATCTGCAACAAAAATCAAAGTCAATTTTCTCTTAAACATTGAAGTTCAAAAGTGTTACCCATATAGATGCTGAACTGTAAAATGCCGAAGTGAATAAATGATGAAATTAAAGAAATAACAAATGCTTAATCAGGCTATAACACTTGTACAAAAAGACTCCCCTATGACAAGCCCGCCCACAAAAAATCATATACATGATACCATTCATTTAATATAGATTGGTCCGATATAATAAATAACTAATGATGTGCATGACAAAGAATGAAGAAGCTACTCTCCAGATCACAAGGTCTTTGACCATTGTTCACCAATAGGAATGGCTTGATGAAGATAAACTGACCTACACTGTTGATTGGCTATGAATAGATTGCTATCACTAGCTAGTCTCATCAAATCCAGATATTAAATAACAGAGATTATTTAGCTTATAATGGAAGTGTTCAGGCAGCACGAAAGAGCTAGCTTTTTTTTTTCAATGTACTCACCTTATATTTCCTAGTTATTGTTTCATTTTCTCTCATCTTTTTTATGAGAGTGCGTTGATTTTTAGGTTCATAATATGCCTATCGGTGCCAATGATGAAAAAATTTCTGCCACCATCGGCACAAGCTGTGGTAATGAACGTTCCTTGCATGCAAACTATGGTAGAGATTTCCTAGTTATTGTTTCATTTTCTATTCATCTTTTTTATGAGAGTGTGTTGATTTTTAGGTCCGTAATATGCCTATCGGTGGAAAATATTTGGGAGATGGTGGTACGATGCATCCAAGATTGGGGTAAATTTTGTGGGGTTGCACATGCGGTGGCTATAGAGGGGGGAAGGTTTTTGATTCAGATGTAGCTTCCCATTTGGCTTTCTTAGGGTCAGCCCCTGCTTTGGGGACGGATCCTTTATTTTGTGTTTTTGTGATTTTCCCTTATGTTTTTTCCAATTGGGTTTTCTCCTTTATTAATATAATAAGGGCGTCGGCCTACCGTTTACCTTCAAAAAAATATGCCTATCGGTGCCAATGATGAAAAATTTCTGCCACCATCGGCACAAGCTGTGGTAATAAACGTTCCTTGCATGCAAACAATGGTAGAGCAATGGAAGGCCTAAAGGTGCGACGGGTTTGATTTTTTTTGCTAAACTTGTTAAAATACCATGATTCATTTATAATGTAGAAGATATTGGACATGGGTTCACCATGCTGGCATCACTGATTCGGCCAATTAAGAAGAATAGTTTTTTTCTCACTAAATTTATAGATGAACAACAGATGAACAACATTTTTTTTAAATAGTCAACAACAACGAGTACGATGAAGTCATCTAACTGAAAAGCATTTAAATGTCTTGCAAAACTTATATGATCAACTTAAAAGATTATTAATAAGTTAATTTTAATCCAGAAACGTCTTTCATTTCTCGCCTAAAAATAGTTTTACTTTATGCATTGAAGTTACTCAATTACCTCCTTGAGGAACTCTGCTTCCCCTTGATTCGATCGCTGACTAAGAATCTTCACGGGCAACCTTGACCCCATTTTTTTGACCTGAAAAAACAGAGCCAAAACCTCCACTTCCGAGAACATCAGTGAAATCGGTCATAGTCTCAATATCATGACGCATCACCCGGAAATCATCCAATTCTGTGTGTTCAGCATCTTGTGGGACGTCTTGTGGGACAGAAGTTCCTGTGAGTTTGACATCAACTTTAGTATAGCGAATAATTACAAGTTAAAAACTAAAATAAATCTAAGCCATCAACTGAAATCAAAATTCAAAACTAGGTTTAATCTTAGGTTTCTTAAATCTATATCAGTTGACCTCATGTAATAGAAAGAAGTGAAAACAAATTCGCTCAAAAACATTCCACTAGACGTCTTGTGGGACAGAAGTTCCTGTGAGTTTGACATCAACTTTAGTATAGCGAATAATTACAAGTTAAAAACTAAAATAAATCTAAGCCATCAACTGAAATCAAAATTCAAAACTAGGTTTAATCTTAGGTTTCTTAAATCTATATCAGTTGACCTCTTGTAATAGAAAGAAGTGAAAACAAATTCGCTCAAAAACATTCCACTAGAATATCAGTTGACCTCATGTAATACATATATTCAATTCCAGTCATTCCAAACCATTAAAATATGTGATTTTTTTTTTTTTAAAGAAGGGTGTGGACTGCATTTAGGACTGGGAATGGGCTGAATCTAACATTTTTATTGTAGACTTCAATGGCGGTGCGTGATAACATATGATTTTAGGCCATGAACAACCGTATACGAAGGAAAAATTACAAAGTTTCACGCTTATGGTTTCTGCACTTCTCTTGGTGAGTCACAAATCATAATCCGTTCCCCGTGTCTAGATCTTCACATTATTGATATCTTACTTTCCCTCACCAGCCCTTCCTAAATTTTGACCTTGTTGTGTACCTTTTGAAATCAACCACCATCTGGCATCCCCAAAATGTAGATATTATATCCATCTTCTTTTGGGTCCTTTTTTTATTGTGGTTTAAATACTGATAGGTATTGTGGCCTATGCACCTTGGGCTTGAGCTTATTCTACAGTGGTCGACCAGTATTCTATATATATAGAGAGAAAAAACCATGAGTAAGGAAATTGAAACTCAAAAGGAGTAATGCAGCAACTGAAACAGCAAACATTCTCCTCTTTTGTCCACTCATCTTTGTGTAGCCGTCCCCTCCTCCTCATGTGTATAACCCTACATCCCTACCCTCTCCATCTCATGGTTTGTAATCAATCTCCCCAGTCTCCATCTTTCCATTTATTCTTCATGTCCTAGTTCAACTTCAGCTCCTCCATCTAGGTATGCTTTTTTGTATGATTCGGGTTCAATTGCTTTTATCTATCTATTGGATCCACCACACCTATTAGTCGACCTGGAACTAGGAACTCCAATTTTGTCATTCATTCCTATTGTGCATCTCCATGTGGATTAATCGGAAAAGAGAAAAGGAATTCAATGGTGATATTTTCTTTTGGTTTTATTTTTTGTTTTGATTTACGTTTTTATTTGTTCTATGTCAAAAGGCTATGATTTTTTATGGTTCTTTTGGTTTCAATTCTTCGCAAAGATGATTCGTGTAGTTGTTATTTTGGATATAAAACACCTTTCAAGTGTTAAACCCGAGTCCAACCCAAACCCACGGGTTGAGGTCGGGTTCGGGTTCAGGTTGAACCATTCAGGTTGCACCATTACTTGGGCTTACACTTGAGCTTAATCTATAGTGGTGGAGTAGTATTCTATATATAGAGATAGAGAAGAAACCGTAATTAAAGAAATTAAAGAAATTGACACTCACCACAATAGCGCCACCATAATCCAAAAATCGAAAGAAGTAATGCAGCAACTGAAACGCCAATCTCAACCGTTTTCCAATTTTTGTTCTCAACACCACCTTAATGAAAGGAAAAAGGGAGAAAAACAAAATATAAAACACAGAACAAAATATTGAAAATATTATCTACTAATCGAACTGAGTAATCGAAAGAAAGAGAGAGATACCTGGTTGGGCATAAACAATAACAGCCAACAACACAGAAACAAAACAAGTGATCAATTGCACTCGTCTCTCCATCTGACCCAAGATTAACCCTAGCAAAGAGAGTCACAAAAGGGAAACATATATAGATTCTTGCAAATGGTCTCAGATCTTGGATCTCGTGATCCACGATCGCCTCTTCCGAAGTGATAGTGAGATTACCACGAAATTTAGAATGAAATGATCTCCTTTTCCTTCTCCCGAATCGATTTCCTTCTCTATAAACAAAAAGAAACGAGTCAACGAGAGAGATCATCAGATCACCATGAGAGCAAGCTCAGATGGAGAGATCTTGAACGGATTTGAGAATAGAGATTACCTGGAGGGTTTTCAAATGGGCGGATTTGATTTCGCTTAAGAAAAAGAAACCAGGCCTCTCAACGATTGATCTCTGACAATTTATATAGTTGTCTGACAACCCCCGCATCTCCGCTAATTTATTCAAACACGGCTTAACGCGACCACTTTGGAGTTCGTTCTCAATCATCCCGCTCTTCATCTCTACGTTGTACTGAGCAAATAGCTTCCCCACTGATGCTCTAATTTTTCAATACTATGATGATATGTTATAAGTAATCTAACGTATCATTAAAGTACTGAATAATTAGACGAAACATCAATTTAACATAAAAAATAAAAATAAAAAAAACAAAACAAAAACTGAGAAGGTTTCTCAAGGTGGAAGAAGAACCCTCTCTTACAGGTGAGACGCAGGGACGCTCCTTTTCTTTTTCTTTTAAACCCTATGGGAATAAAAACAACTTCTCTTTCATCAGTAGACCTTTTCGTGCCACGCTTTATTTTTGACCGTGTGATTTGGATGGGTCTTAAAGGTGCACGTGTGTCAACTCGGAGGGTGGTATTGGTCGATCAGGACCATCAAAAGCTAATCCTATAAGGAAAAAGATATACGCAGCCCCATTACAGCCCGTTTTTATTTTTTTATAAAATCATATAATCATCTTTTGAAGTGCATGCAATTATATAAAATGATGTATATACTGAGATACATTAGTATATTTTTTTTCATGGTAAAAAATGAAAAACATCTTTGAGTCATATACTATGTTTTTTTATGAAAGGTAGACTTACACCCTCTAATATATATAAAAGATAAGCCCAAATAAGTACAAACTCAAAACATTTAAGAAACTTCAATCCTTCACAAAAGAGATATCTGCGTTAAATCAAAGTTCCCAGGGGAAGAAAGAAATTACAACCGATTACTCATGGACTATGAATACCCCACTAACCAAACAGGCTAACTGTGCACCCACACAGTAAACGGTAAACAAGGTGCGAAGCAAAGATACACGATTATCGAAGCTCGGGTGATAGGTTGGAACAAGAAACTTTGTTCGTCAATCTCTAGCATCGAAGATAGGACATTCATTTCGATCGTCGTCCCCGGACCCATCGTCGCTCCCCCACTCAACCACCAAACAGACAACCAGGTCCCATATGTTTTCGGCGTAAGGGATACTTGTTACGCCCCGAGAACATACCAATCACACAAAAACTGACAAGGATCGAATAAGGTAACAAGGCTACATGGAAGCGATAGCCAATAAAAAAAAATGCGGAAGTATAAAGTATAAATAAGTCTGTAAATAAAAAACATTATTACAGACCTGAATACACAAACACTGTCCTGTGAGAGTCCAAGTCTAGTCCAATACAGCCATATGTGCAACACGCACGATTACTAATACATATACAAGAAAATAGGATTGCTGACAGCCTCGCACTCGCCAACTGAAAGATGGGACACTCCACGCACGAACCATGCCAGATAGATGCTCTAGCTCCACGCCAACCCAATCCCTGGTGAAAAAAATAACACACGAGGGGTGAGCTACAAGCTCAGTGAGTGGCAAGGATCCAAGCTCTATAATAATCATATGATATTAGTTCATCATCTTTGTTTTTCTTTCTAAGAAAAAAGAATATGGGATGAAACTCAACATATATAAATGTCACGTGAAGGCGCGATCTCACCTCACCCTAACCCTCGACCCGTAGGGGGGAATCTCTTAGAACTCTTGGAGAGGAACCAAACGGTTAACCATAATGAATATCATTATTAGATAACATAGTACCTTAAGTCTAATCGCAATGCCTCACACCATTCAGCAGATGTATTATACTTTGGGCATTCCCAATATAAATGTCACGCGACAACGTGACCCAAACTTACCCTAACCCTCACCTCTAGGGGGTGAAATGGGACTATTGAAATCAGAAGCCAACTCGCTAACTCCTTTAACCTTCCGGTAGCCCTCTCCCGGGTAGCCCTCTTCCTAGCAACCATCCATGGTAGGTCCGATGCCAAAACAGTGTTAAAATACACCTTGGGCATCCTACGATGTGGAGGCATAGTCCAGGATAGCTTCAACACCGGGTAGCTTCAACGCGGATACGAGGTAGGGGAGAAGCATTCAACGCTCGGAAACTTCGACGCACGACGATGCGGGAGGAAGCACTCCAACCTCGTCCCCATCTTCACCCCTAGGGTGACATGGGACTATTAGAAAGGAAATCAACCCGCTAACTCCCTTAACCTTCCGGTAGCCCTCTCCCGGGTAGCCCTCTTCCTGACGGCCTTCCAAGATAGGTACGAAGCCACAAGGGTATCGAAATACACATTGGGCCTCCTATGATGTAGGAGCCGAATCCAGGATAGCTCCAACGCCGGGTAGCTTCAACGCGGATACGAGGTAAGGGAGAAGCATTCCATGCTCACAATACGATCCTCAAGGATCAACTATAATCATCTAGCAAATAACAATGCTAATGAATTCTCTTGAATTGCTATACAGATGCATCACTCGGACGTGAGGAAAAACAGTTAAGTTCTCGCACTTAACAATACGATGGCAAGACCCTAAAGATGGGTCATCCACACGCCTATTACAGATAGACCAAACATACTATCATAGATATCGGTTAACGAATACAATAAATGAATTCTTCTGAATTCTTATATGAGAGCATCGCATGGATGCAGGGTAGATAACCTGCTACATTTGCATAGTAAAATAAAATATGATCCTAACCATGGATCGCACATATGTCTATCACAGTTATGCCTGACTAATTAAACACACACACAATTATTACAAGAGAAACTCTATCATAAAAGAGGTATATGGACCACATGTCCAAATAACCTGTGATTAAACCATATATATACACATATATGCACACTTTATACAATCCAACAAGAAGAATTCTGTCATAAAAGAGATATATGGACCACATGTCCAAATAACCTGTGATTAAACCATGTGCATTCACATATACACATATACGAGTTCAATTAATTGAATATACAAGCAAAAATACAGTTCACTCTAGGCTTCCAAACCTCTCACATAGAACTAATGAATAGAATGGAAGTCAAACAACACAAGTCATAGACTAGCCTGCATTCCACAAGACAGTAATAAATGAAGCATACGAATCAATTAGTGATCAATAGTGCTAAGTATGACTACGCATCGAGATAATATCACATATAAACTAAATATACAGGTTAACTAGCACAATATCGATTTAGTATAGCAATACTCTTTTAGAAATAAAGATTGAATATAGTTATAAGGCCCCAGGGATACGCGATGCATGACTACATGCATCGAGCGCTTCCCAAAAGGGGTGGATCGAACCACTCACTAGTACTTGGATCGCCTCGCGTCCGGTCTACGAGATCTGCAAGAACAACCAATGATGCTCCATTAAATATAAATCATCTCGACACATATACAAGCCTTTTTCATGAAAACATCAACTCCTGGTATTGCCCACACCATGCATAATAACTCTTTGACACATATTTATACAAGATTAGACCATCTACTACAACCAGCCCCAAACATTAGTCTCCACAGCACAAAATACACATCCAAAAATACTGAAATAAATCACACACATTCTATGATATGTTAGGATCATATTCCATGAAGACATAATAACTTGATAAGATCCCTAAATGCCCGAAATAAATTATTTTCCGAAACTGGTTAATTTCTGCGCGAATCCGGACAGACCATGAACATTAGGCTATATCTTTCAATACAGGTAACCAAATGACACCAAATTTGATATATAGCATCTAGACACATAGATGATCATATGAAATGAAGACACAAGCCTCAAAATATGCCTCCAAATACCTCAAACACAAGGATCTTAAAGAGACAGAAAATCTGCCTTACAACATAAAACCACCCCATTCATGCATTAATGCAACCATCTCATGTGCAGTAGCAATTACACATTACACTCTTCCAACAGCACCAAAATTCAATAATACACACTCATACAAGCATAAACACAAACACATACAAGGCACAAAGGGGAAGTGAATATACCTTGGGAAGAAGAGGAGATGGTGCACATAAGGAGTTCCACCACCATCACCACAAACAACCACCATCACACATGCCACATAGCACAGCCACAACCACCACCAAATCAGCCATCTCACATACACCCTTCATAGATGCATAAAACCAAACACATGGGGGGGGGCTGATTTAGAGAGGGAGAGAAACAACAACAACAACCAACAATAAACACAAGCTCACACACCTTTCTCTCTTCCACTTCTTCTTGTTGTTGCATAAACACAAGCACCTCATCTTCACCACCATCCCTAGCTGACCCAACACAAAGAGGGATCAAAGAGAGAGCTTGAAAGATAGAGATCAAGCAAACACAAGGCTCCTTCCCTTGATTTTCCTCTTCACCTTGATCTCCTTCAACTTCCTCTCCTCCTTTACACACACAAAGGGGGGAAAAGAGAGACCAAATAGAGGGAGAGAGAGCTCTATGAGAGGGTGAGAGAGGGCTGAAGTCGTAACATATAGAGGGGATTTAATGGGCAAGGTCGGACTGAATGTCCGAGCTGTCCTCGGACTAAAACCTCTGTACAGCCTTCACTTAAAAGGCCATAACTTCCTCAATACAGCTCGGAATTGCATGATTCCAGTGGCATTGGAAAGCTAAGAAGATTATCTACAGCTTTCATGTTTACACCCAGATCAAATAACCTCTTCAGCTATTTCGAAATCTAGGCTAAACATCATACAGGGCTGCTGCCTGGATTTCATATCCCCAGGGTATAATTGGAAAAACACCCATAACTTTTGATACATGAATCCAGTTGATCTAATTCCACTTTTGTATGAAAGCTAACTTAATACTGAACATCTCATGATAAAACTAGATTTTTACTACTTCATCTTGGTCATTAACAAAATTAAATCCAAATACCAATCGAAACTGCATAATTTCTAAAAGACCTCAAAATGCTACAAAAACTTCCATGTAAGCCCAAGTGAACACCAGAACCACAAATATGCAATTTGATTTGAAACTGAATGCCCGAACTATTAAAATAAATAAAACGCGATATTTGACCTTTAAAAGTGACACAGTCTTAACATCATTTCCTCCTTCGAAAAATTTCGTCCTCGAAATTTAAGAATCTTAGTGGGGAAAGATAGGGTTATGCATCACGAATGGTATCCTTTTTACTCCCAAGTGGCCTAGGCACCAGACTGGTGCCACGGACTCACTTTATCCCAAGGAACGGTCTTGGTGTGGAGTCTCTTCTCACGTTGATCCATTATCTCGATCTACTGCTCCACGAACGACAGATCCAGCTTGAGGATGAGTCGCTCAAACGAAATGACCTGAGCAGGATTGTGGGCATAACATTTCAAATATGAGACAAGGACGACGGTGTGGGCATGAGCCAGCTGTGGAGGCAAGGCTACATGACAAGCCGCCTCCAAATGGATGATGCTTCTCCAACTGCCCCACAGTCGAACACGCAGACACTTAGCCTGTCCTTCAAGGTCTAAATCGTTCTCATTGCCTGGCTGTCCGTTGGCGATGAACACTATACTTAACTGGATGCTTCTGCCAAAGCCTACTGAAGGCTACACAAACACCCCAAAGTAAACCTCGTGTCTCAGCCTGAATGATTATCGACCGGAGTGCCATAAAGACTAATAATCACGGAGGCGAATATCCGCGTCAAATCGTCCAGAGACTCAGTCAGTCGGATAGGGAGGGGAGTGCGAACATAATCAATTGATCAATGATCACCTAGTCGGCATCGGGACCCTAACACGACTTTAGCAAGCCCGCAATGAAATCCATGATAACCCACTACCACTTCCACTGAGGAATCCCGATGGACTGACGCTTCCCAATGCGATGATGATTCTCAAACTTTGCTTGAGGCATGCCACATGGAGAAACAAAATCACCCATGTCGCCTTTACATCACGCCATTAGCAACCTCGATGAAGACTACCTTAAATTAGTCCAAGGAGATCCAATAAAACTTATGAGATCCTTAAAGGCATTCGACACATTCGTTAACCTTGACGACATTACTTAAGACTCGTAATGCCCAAAACGGTCACGAAATGCCATCTATAGGACGTCCAACTCCCGGATCTCCAATTGGTGGTACCCTGCGAGGATCGATCTAAGAGAAGACACTCGCTCCCAGAGCTGGTCAAACAGATCATCAATTCGCGATAAGGGGTACTTTATCTTCAACCCCCCCCCCAAGGGGAGATTAGAACAACTCTTCGAACTATTAAGTCCAATTTCTTCTCCTCGGCATCTTGATGATCCTCAGCCTGGCGCTCATGATGACCCTGACACGCTGGGTAAGCTACACAACCGCACTTAATCCGTAAGACGCGCAATAGGAGGTCGTTGAACCCCGACAATGCCTATGCGACGTCATCTACCAGATACGGCAGTTAAGTCCCATCATGAACGCTTGCATCACGTCTGTTCATTTACGACCAATGTGGGGGTAAAATGTGACAGTATCAACAACTGTGCTCCACATGCCGCCACTGACAGATCGCCCAACTACAACAATTGGAACTCCATCATCCTGCACTCAATGGGCAGATTCATCGCGGGGAGTCCACGCTCTCGACATCATCCGGTAGCCCTCTCCCGGTGTGGCCTCTTCCTGGTAACCTCCCATACCCACTATCTCTGCCATATGGGCACACCAACAAGCGTCCTGGATAGTACCTGGGAGCACCTCACGGAGCTCTGGCCTCTACCGGGTAGCTTCAACGCACGATGATATGTCGAAGCGACCCCAGATGTGGCTATGGAACCCAGTCCATAAGAAATCGCCCACCAAACTGCTAAAGGACGCACCCAATCTCGATCGTACGCATCACCACTCGCTACAGCACTTTCCAAGTGAGAGGGAAAGGCAATCATCAAACAAATGTTTTAAATATATTCCCTAACTGGGGAAAAGAACCCCTTGGGAGGGCACCATGAGGTCCCGATATAGGATATCCCGACAACCAAACAAGGAACACGGAGCACCCTAGCTCGGGTCTCAACGATGACCCCGCAAGGCCCCTTAACCCCGAGAGAGGAAAAGAATGAAAGAAGACATCACATTAAAGTGATGGCACACACCTTACACTCAAACACTAGAAGTCAGCGGCATACGCGGACTCCGTAGTTACAAGCAATACCGATGCAGGGGAATAAATTCCCTAATCGAAGCGTGATCCATACGCAAACGGTCAATATAAGTCTATCAATATGGAATGCTAAGTCTAGACTCCTATCTAGGCCTTGGTCCCACAACAGGGGACCCAACAACTGACCCTACTCCGCCGACCAAGTCGGCAATCTCACGGAGCACAAGAGCAATCACGACCACGTCAACGGAAGTGAGGAGGCATGTCAGCAACCTAAGGCGGAGAACTAAGATCAGAGTAATTGGATAGAAATCCTACGACTCATCTACACGACTAGACTTAGGCTTTGACAGGACCAGGCTCTGATACCATCTTTGTTACGCCCCGAGAACATACCAATCACACAAAAACTGACAAGGATCGAATAAGGTAACAAGGCTACATGGAAGCGATAGCCAATAAAAAAAATGCGGAAGTATAAAGTATAAATAAGTCTGTAAATCAAAAACATTATTACAGACCTGAATACACAAACACTGTCCTGTGAGAGTCCAAGTCTAGTCCAATACAGCCATATGTGCAACACGCACGATTACTAATACATATACAAGAAAATAGGATTGCTGACAGCCTCGCACTCGCCAACTGAAAGATGGGACACTCCACGCACGAACCACGCCAGATAGATGCTCTAGCTCCACGCCAACCCAATCCCTGGTGAAAAAAATAACACACGAGGGGTGAGCTACAAGCTCAGTGAGTGGCAAGGATCCAAGCTCTATAATAATCATATGATATTAGTTCATCATCTTTGTTTTTCTTTCTAAGAAAAAAGAATATGGGATGAAACTCAACATATATAAATGTCACGTGAAGGCGCGATCTCACCTCACCCTAACCCTCGACCCGTAGGGGGGAATCTCTTAGAACTCTTGGAGAGGAACCAAACGGTTAACCATAATGAATATCATTATTAGATAACATAGTACCTTAAGTCTAATCGCAATGCCTCACACCATTCAGCAGATGTATTATACTTTGGGCATTCCCAATATAAATGTCACGCGACAACGTGACCCAAACTTACCCTAACCCTCACCTCTAGGGGGTGAAATGGGACTATTGAAATCAGAAGCCAACTCGCTAACTCCTTTAACCTTCCGGTAGCCCTCTCCCGGGTAGCCCTCTTCCTAGCAACCATCCATGGTAGGTCCGATGCCAAAACAGTGTTAAAATACACCTTGGGCATCCTACGATGTGGAGGCATAGTCCAGGATAGCTTCAACACCGGGTAGCTTCAACGCGGATACGAGGTAGGGGAGAAGCATTCAACGCTCGGAAACTTCGACGCACGACGATGCGGGAGGAAGCACTCCAACCTCGTCCCCATCTTCACCCCTAGGGTGACATGGGACTATTAGAAAGGAAATCAACCCGCTAACTCCCTTAACCTTCCGGTAGCCCTCTCCCGGGTAGCCCTCTTCCTGACGGCCTTCCAAGATAGGTACGAAGCCACAAGGGTATCGAAATACACATTGGGCCTCCTATGATGTAGGAGCCGAATCCAGGATAGCTCCAACGCCGGGTAGCTTCAACGCGGATACGAGGTAAGGGAGAAGCATTCCATGCTCACAATACGATCCTCAAGGATCAACTATAATCATCTAGCAAATAACAATGCTAATGAATTCTCTTGAATTGCTATACAGATGCATCACTCGGACGTGAGGAAAAACAGTTAAGTTCTCGCACTTAACAATACGATGGCAAGACCCTAAAGATGGGTCATCCACACGCCTATTACAGATAGACCAAACATACTATCATAGATATCGGTTAACGAATACAATAAATGAATTCTTCTGAATTCTTATATGAGAGCATCGCATGGATGCAGGGTAGATAACCTGCTACATTTGCATAGTAAAATAAAATATGATCCTAACCATGGATCGCACATATGTCTATCACAGTTATGCCTGACTAATTAAACACACACACAATTATTACAAGAGAAACTCTATCATAAAAGAGGTATATGGACCACATGTCCAAATAACCTGTGATTAAACCATATATATACACATATATGCACACTTTATACAATCCAACAAGAAGAATTCTGTCATAAAAGAGATATATGGACCACATGTCCAAATAACCTGTGATTAAACCATGTGCATTCACATATACACATATACGAGTTCAATTAATTGAATATACAAGCAAAAATACAGTTCACTCTAGGCTTCCAAACCTCTCACATAGAACTAATGAATAGAATGGAAGTCAAACAACACAAGTCATAGACTAGCCTGCATTCCACAAGACAGTAATAAATGAAGCATACGAATCAATTAGTGATCAATAGTGCTAAGTATGACTACGCATCGAGATAATATCACATATAAACTAAATATACAGGTTAACTAGCACAATATCGATTTAGTATAGCAATACTCTTTTAGAAATAAAGATTGAATATAGTTATAAGGCCCCAGGGATACGCGATGCATGACTACATGCATCGAGCGCTTCCCAAAAGGGGTGGATCGAACCACTCACTAGTACTTGGATCGCCTCGCGTCCGGTCTACGAGATCTGCAAGAACAACCAATGATGCTCCATTAAATATAAATCATCTCGACACATATACAAGCCTTTTTCATGAAAACATCAACTCCTGGTATTGCCCACACCATGCATAATAACTCTTTGACACATATTTATACAAGATTAGACCATCTACTACAACCAGCCCCAAACATTAGTCTCCACAGCACAAAATACACATCCAAAAATACTGAAATAAATCACACACATTCTATGATATGTTAGGATCATATTCCATGAAGACATAATAACTTGATAAGATCCCTAAATGCCCGAAATAAATTATTTTCCGAAACTGGTTAATTTCTGCGCGAATCCGGACAGACCATGAACATTAGGCTATATCTTTCAATACAGGTAACCAAATGACACCAAATTTGATATATAGCATCTAGACACATAGATGATCATATGAAATGAAGACACAAGCCTCAAAATATGCCTCCAAATACCTCAAACACAAGGATCTTAAAGAGACAGAAAATCTGCCTTACAACATAAAACCACCCCATTCATGCATTAATGCAACCATCTCATGTGCAGTAGCAATTACACATTACACTCTTCCAACAGCACCAAAATTCAATAATACACACTCATACAAGCATAAACACAAACACATACAAGGCACAAAGGGGAAGTGAATATACCTTGGGAAGAAGAGGAGATGGTGCACATAAGGAGTTCCACCACCATCACCACAAACAACCACCATCACACATGCCACATAGCACAGCCACAACCACCACCAAATCAGCCATCTCACATACACCCTTCATAGATGCATAAAACCAAACACATGGGGGGGGGGCTGATTTAGAGAGGGAGAGAAACAACAACAACAACCAACAATAAACACAAGCTCACACACCTTTCTCTCTTCCACTTCTTCTTGTTGTTGCATAAACACAAGCACCTCATCTTCACCACCATCCCTAGCTGACCCAACACAAAGAGGGATCAAAGAGAGAGCTTGAAAGATAGAGATCAAGCAAACACAAGGCTCCTTCCCTTGATTTTCCTCTTCACCTTGATCTCCTTCAACTTCCTCTCCTCCTTTACACACACAAAGGGGGGGAAAAGAGAGACCAAATAGAGGGAGAGAGAGCTCTATGAGAGGGTGAGAGAGGGCTGAAGTCGTAACATATAGAGGGGATTTAATGGGCAAGGTCGGACTGAATGTCCGAGCTGTCCTCGGACTAAAACCTCTGTACAGCCTTCACTTAAAAGGCCATAACTTCCTCAATACAGCTCGGAATTGCATGATTCCAGTGGCATTGGAAAGCTAAGAAGATTATCTACAGCTTTCATGTTTACACCCAGATCAAATAACCTCTTCAGCTATTTCGAAATCTAGGCTAAACATCATACAGGGCTGCTGCCTGGATTTCATATCCCCAGGGTATAATTGGAAAAACACCCATAACTTTTGATACATGAATCCAGTTGATCTAATTCCACTTTTGTATGAAAGCTAACTTAATACTGAACATCTCATGATAAAACTAGATTTTTACTACTTCATCTTGGTCATTAACAAAATTAAATCCAAATACCAATCGAAACTGCATAATTTCTAAAAGACCTCAAAATGCTACAAAAACTTCCATGTAAGCCCAAGTGAACACCAGAACCACAAATATGCAATTTGATTTGAAACTGAATGCCCGAACTATTAAAATAAATAAAACGCGATATTTGACCTTTAAAAGTGACACAGTCTTAACAATACTTCCCTTGAACACACAATGGTTCCTAATCAGCCATATTGCCCACAACGCAGCCGGCACTAAAACCTGAGTGAACTTCGCCCCCACGCTCTTATCGTCTGGTGTACAGAACCTCTTTCCCTCCAACTAAAGCTCCTCGAATGATGCGAACGTGTCGGCCCAGCAGAGTGCTTTTCGCCGTTGGTGTTCTTTCCGATCTCTACGCATTTTACCGCTCCACCGGAAATTCCCTCTGCCCCTACCGTACTCCAGCTTGGTAGTTTCCACCGCCTGTCCAGGGTTGAGTCCTGGGATTTGACGGCGGAGGCCACTGATAGCCACCTCCACACCTGCATTACCAAAGGGCATTGGATGAACAAATGTAAAGCCGTCTCCTCCATCGTCCCGCACAGCGCGCATCTCACATCTAAACTCGGATCCCATAGAGCTAACTGAGATTTGGTCAAGATCCTCTCCTGGAACAAGGTCCATAGAAAAGCCTTTACCTTAAGTGGGATCTTACATTCTCACACCTCCTTATGTATCCGTGCCATCAGATGACTACCCGGTCTCTCGCATCTAAGCCATGAATACCCGCCCTTTACCAAAAACCTTTCACCCAGATTTGGTTCCCAAACAATCCTATCACCTCGGGAGGCCACTATCTTTGCGCAATGAAGTTCCTCCATCAACTGCAAGTATTCTTTGACTTCATTATCATTTAAGTTCCGCCTCACCAGAACTTCCCAGTATCCCAACTCCCCTCTCGCCCTTCAAAATCTGGACGCCGGCTATCCTATAATATACTATGTTAGAAACATATACGTTATGATAAAAGCAATATATATTGTTTTATCATAGCGTACAGGCTGCAAAACGGACTACAACGACGGGTTGCGTGTATCAGCGCTCATCCTATAAGCCTCAAGGCCCACAACCAAAACCCATTATGGCTATGAGCTATCATATCCAACTATAGGAGATTAATCGGGTTCAAACCCGTAATCTTCCACAAGAGGAGGGTGCACATCTACCAACTCGCCAAGCTGAGTGGTGATAGAACTGAAAGTTGAATGATCAACGCGGTATCAAATAACAAAAAAATAGAAACAAAATTGACCATCACATTGTTGTACAACGGTAAACTGCTTTGATGCCTTGCAACTGGATCTCCAATTTTTTTTAATGCTCCAAATTCCACTCAAACAAACAAGTGGTTGTTTCCTGCACAAACAAAAAAAAATTCAACGCTAATACTCAATCTCTTTTATAGTCATGTATGTAGCCTTACACAGTATTAAATGTTCAATGCCATATCAAATAACAAAAAATAGAAGTGAAAGAAACTATCACAATGTTGAATCAAACTGTTTGTCACCTTGTAGTTGGATCTCCAATTTTTGGAATGTCCCACAAACAAAAAAAATTAGCGTTAATAAAACTTTTTTACAGTCTCGTCTCTAGCATTATGCACTATGATAGCATTATGTAAATTGCGCTATCGCAAGATATATGCTCTATCAAAATACATAAGACATAAATTTATATATATAGGTGTGCACTATTATATCTCATTGTATACTCTAATTCATATAACATGTGTACTTCAATATGCAAGTATATAGTATCTGTAAAAATTGATGATGGTTATGGGTGGGACTAGGCTAAACATAATTAATACTTTTAGTAAACTCGTTTTTTACACTTGTGATATGAATAAATAATGGACCCTCAAGTATGTGAAAAAACAACACTGTTAGTACAAGTTATAACTGAACTAAATTAGAAAATGAATCTGGGTAGAGATTCATAGGCAAAACAAATTAAAAAAAAAGGATTTGGTAAAATGATTACCAATAAAATCCATCCAAGAAAATGAATGAACCAAATAGGACCATGTAGGATTATATCAATCTTATAGTACTAACCAAGCAATAAAATTTTTTTTAGTATAATTGGTAGCAGCAGCAATTAAGTTGCATTGAGTCAAAAAACAAAAAAGGTTGACAAATAAAAGCAGATAAAATACACCCAAAAAAAAGAACATTTGAAGTAGTAGTAGATCGTATAGGCAGTAGGATTGGCAATTAAGTTGCATTGAGTCACAAAACAAAAAAAGGTTAACAAATAAAAGCAGATAAAATAAACAAAAAAAAAAGAACATTTGAAGTCATAGTAGATCATATAGGCAGTAGGATTGTAATATAGTAGTAGTGGCAGCAACAGCAGCTGTAAATAAGGTGCATTAATTACCTTAAAAAAAACTAAGGTGCATTAATTTAACCCACAAAAAAGAGAAGCTTACATTAGACCAACAAAAAAATAGAGGAAATTTAGAAGCATTCTTCATCTTCATACAGTCACAATCATTGTTTTCGTCTTAATTGTTGTTGTTGATAGCTAAGATGAAGAAGTTGATGTAATGTTGGTTACAAACTCTGATGTGCTTCTAGTTGTTGATGTGCTCTGGCGTGTACACATGGGAAGTGCTGAACGAGGAGCCAATATGGAGCATCATCATCATCATCCTTGGGGAGGTATTTCCTGAGTTCAGTTTCACTGGGGCACACTGATAGAACCAGCCAAGTTTCATCCATCACCACCACGTTTTTCAAGGCTTCCACGTTCAACGGTGGAATGATCCATCTCTGATGACTAAAAAGTATATATCTCACGGAAGACGCGGCGCCCAGGTTGGTCATGTCCTTCAATGCATCACATTCTACAAATGACAAGATTTCAAGGCTGGGGAGGTTCCATAGTCGTTCCACTTTCGAACCACAATCCATGGAAAGCTTCCTCACATGTAGAAGGTCCCGACACCATCCACTCTGGGGGATCACCAACTCCTTAAACGGTGCTGGAAATACCTTGGAATGACCTCAGTGAGTAGTAGTACTCTTGCTTCTTCACTCTTTCAGGAAAATCCTTCATTTACTCATCCCCTGATATCGATAGACGGCGTTGGGGCTTCACATAGCCACCACCTTGTGACCCTTGTTGGAGATATCCGACTGCGGACTCAGTGAGTTTGTCAAAGATGCCTTGGGGGATCACCAACTCCTTAAATGATGCTGGAAATACCAGTAATGACCTCAGCGAGTAGTTCTCTTGTGACCTCAGTGAGTTTGTCAAATTTGCCTTGGAGAATCACCAAATCCTAAATACCAGCAATGACCTCAGTGAGTAGTACTCTTGCTTCTTCACTCTTTCAGGAAAATCCCTCATTTCCTCATCCCCTGATATCGATAGACGGAGTTGGGGCTTCACATAGCCACCACCTTGTGATCCTTGTTGGAGATATCCGACTGTGGACTCACATCGTATCATGGAAACAGCGAGCTCATGCACACAATCATGCATCTTGCACAGCTTGGCATGCCCTTCGAGATGAGAATCCACTACTTGCAAGAGGCTCCTCATTAACAATTCTTCAAGATAAACATCAGCCGTATCTTCCATGGACACCTCCCCCTCCTCCTTTATGAAACCCTCAGCAATCCACATTTGGGTGAGAGAGGTTCGAGAGATGAGGTAGCCATCGGGAAATAGCG
The DNA here is from genome assembly GCA_030737845.1 of Acorus calamus. Lineage (NCBI taxonomy): Eukaryota > Viridiplantae > Streptophyta > Magnoliopsida > Acorales > Acoraceae > Acorus > Acorus calamus. Next base: position 24,756,062 of record CM060872.1, on the reverse strand, counting down.
AGCAGTAGAGGAAGCATGCTTTTAGATGGCATGGAAAGTCCCTATATCCAAGTAGTAGAGCTGGCATGATCCCATACAAGGGATCTACTGGAGAAGAAAAATTGAGACTTGAAAGGACATTCGCCCACACCATCTTGCTCCTTTCCTTTGTGCATAGAATACCTCCAATGGCCTTCACTGCCGATGGAAGGCCGTTGCATTTCTGAACAATTTTCATCCCAACATCCTTCAAGTGCTCAAGCTCTTCTGCATCTCCTCCCCCAAGTACAACCTGGATAGAGGACACATGTTAAACTTTAGTGCAATGAATAGGGTTACATAAAGTTGTGCTAGATGCTCCTCTGATTGTAAAATATGTGGTTTGCGCATGACAAGAGGAATCATTAGTGCGTTTAATTGCGCGATTGCGCAGCGTTTGCAATTACAAGAAGCTGCGTTTGCAATTGTGCAACTAAACAGTTTTACTATAACAGCTTCTGCACACAGTTTTCAGGTAAATAGTGTCCAAAAGTTGCAATTACAAAAAGCTGAGAAAGTGAGCTTTTTGCATAATCAGTTTTAAAACTCAGATTCCTGCATAATCAGTTTTGCAATCGCGCAACCAAACGCACAAGATACATTGGTGATGGAATGCGATAGGGGTGTGTGTTTGTGTATGAATAAACAAGAAGAAATAAAATGATTCAGATCAGAGATAGGGATATCCCTTCTTTCGATTTGACCCAAACAATTTATATTTGGACTGCTGAGCAACCTTAAATATAACATAATAAACCAATGTATTCATACATGTGAAAACCCTATTCAAATAAAAAGCCAAAACAGTTGACATGGCGCAGAGGGGAAAGGGGTACACGGAAGGACCCTATATGATTTTACAAAAAAAAAATTACTTGAAATACAACTCTAATTTGCTCATATTTCCTGGAATATATATTGATCACCTTTTTACATGAGACCCTTTACCAAAAGTCCAAAAATCCAGTGACAGACAACTCATAAATATAAGGTCTAGTTACTATTATAAGATGCACTGAAGTCAATGATGTACTAATGGTTCTGCTTTCACTCTTACAAACTGAATGAGGCATATGTCTTTATTTGATTTGACCTAAAACAATTGAAATTAAATGGCTGAGCAACCTTAAAATTAATGAGACAAACCATTTCTGTGCGCATATGCATGAAACCCCCCTGTTTCAACCAAAACACAAAACAGGTAACAGGTGACAAGGGGAGGACCCTATTAAATTCTACAATCAAACAAATGAAATTCAATTCTAATCCATTCCTATGTCCCCAAAACACACACTGGTCAGTGAGTTTCATGAGACCCTTTTTCATAAGATCCAAAAGGGCATTGATACACTCAGTCATTCTTGCGATCCTAATCGATAATAAGATTTCTCTAACCAAGAGATATTGATTATCAAGGCCCCATCAAAGGTGCAAGTATTCATGTGGTTACTCTACCATGTAATGCTAATGACTAAAGTTTATAGGTCAATATGGCTATGGGCAACAGAAGATTCTACAATATGTTAGATATGCAGTGTGAAAAGCAAATTGTAGCTTTTTTTTTAGAGTAAGAGAGAGAAGGTTGAAGATATTTTATTAAGAAAGTTCTTCCAAACAAGGAGATAAGGAATCTCCATGTAAAATGGAAAAAAAACATAGAGCATTTGTTTTGCTGCCGTATTTATGCAAAAAGACCAGATCTCTGTTAGCGGATTTATATCCTTGAATGGCATGTGGGGAAGCACAAAGGAAAAGGAAGATTGAATGGATTGAGTGTGTTAAAGCAAAGGTCTCTCAAATATTAATTAGAGTCAGCCGTTGGGTTCTTTGGTTAACTAGGAATGAGGTGGTTTCAAAAGGAGTAATCTGTATTCTGAAACACTGGGGATGGTTCAGGGGCTGAGATATTAATGTTGGAGCAGGGAAAACTTAAGATCACAGTATATTACCTAGTCTAAAATTTTGTAAGGTTGGCTGAGGTTACTTGTCAGCTAGCTGTTTTGTCTTAACTCTAGTTGGGATTAAAGACAGAAGAAGGCTCACCTATTGCCATGCTTGTATTTTGGTCTTATTTCTTTTCCTTTATGATGTTTTTTTCTCTTTGCCTTGGATCTGTACTCCAATTACTTAAATGAAGTTGGTGGTAGAGTTCTTACCCTGTATCAAAAAATCATACCCTCATTTCGACATGTCTGGATCAGCTGTCCTGAACCAAACACCAAAACATGTTTTGGGAGGGGGGGCATACTGATACAGGGGACCCTATTTGATTTTATAATTTATTCAACAAACTACTTGAAATCAACTCTGATCCTTTACATGCCTCCAAATGTATATCAATCAGCTGTTTATCTAAGATCCTTTTTCATACAATCCAAAAAACAGCGACTACCTATTCATAAACTCAAGATCTGGTTAATACTGTATAGGTGCACTGAAGTGAATGATGTACTATGGTCTGATTTCACTCTAAGAATTGAATGAGGCATATACCTTTATTTGATTTGACATAAAACAATTAAAATTTGAAACTGCTGAACAACCTTAAAAATAATATATGATGAACCAATTATATGCACATGCATCAATACCCTCGTTTCCTACTGATGGGATTAGATGTTTCAAACAAAGAAAAAAAAGTGAGGGAAAGTACAGGGGGCCCATATGATTCACAAAACAAACTACTTTTAAGTTCAATTCTAATCCATTCTTTTTTTAGAAAGAATTCTAATCCATTCCCATGTCCCAAAACACACAACACTCAGCTAGTTTCATGAGACCATTTTTCATATCATACAATCAAAAAGAGCATTAAAACACTCAATCTTTCCCGTAGATCGAGAATGTGATCTTCCTTCTGCAGTACATAGTCACTTAGTAACAAAGTACTCTGAACTTATCCGAATGTTTGGAAAAGCATTCCGATTGAATGCTTCCTATACTTATCAGCCATACGTACTTTAGACTATCAAACTATGCATTTAGTACTTTCAAAACCTGAGTATTTATTTAGTTTGGACAATTTATCACGTACTTCATAATTTAAAAAGCTAATCCTAATTGTCGGCACTGCATTCACACTTGAAAAAAAAATCATAGTAATGACAGAATACAGCTAGAAAGTAATCTAATTATCTCCATACTTTTGCCGTAACTATCCCTATGATTTATGAATGCACACGTACTGTACTAAACAGTACACATTGAACATCTGTCGTACACAGAGACTATAATTGAATATATACTCATTAGAAAAAATGTATGAAGAAGATATGCATTCAACTCATTTTAGTATTTACTTCATTTTCGTGAAAGTAATACTTCATTGGACAAGTATATGGCTTCAAAAAAAGAAATCAAAGCATGCTGAAATTGCAAAAGTGATTGCAAGAATGACTATCTCTAACATTTTCCAATCCAAAAACCATTGACAACCTAATAATAAATTCAATATCTAGTTAATCTAACTGTATTTCACTCTAGCAATTCAAATAATAATGAAAAACAAGTTGTCAAGGATCCTTAAATAAGAGCAAACCTTGCACAGAAGAGACCAACCATCATCAAGTGACATCCCTTCATTTGATGGCAGTGTGAAGCACCCATTTGTCTCGCAACATCTTCAACTCTGCTAGTGATCAGTACCCTACTATCATAACAACTGACACGATCCAAATGAACCTTAAGAAAGCCATCCCAAACTTCACTGCTCCATAGGTCATCCAAAACAAATAGGATCCTCTTCCCAGCCAGAATCTCCTCCAAAATCTCAATGAGCGTCTCCTTATACCTCCACGACAAGAACCCGCCGTGGCCAAAGATCAAAGTGATCGACCTTAACAAGTCATTTTCATCGAAATGTCAGGACACGCAATCCCAAATCCTGAGATCAAAGTGATATCTAATCCGTTCATCATCCAAAACCTTCTGAACGAGGGTGGTCTTTCCGATGCCTCCCGTTCCAAGGATTGCAGTCACACGACCACCTACATTAGGTGGCGCCCTCAACAACCGTACCAAGCCATCGATCTCCCCATCAATTCCGATTATCTCTTCCTCGTCGGGAAGAACAACAAAAACATCTCCTTTGGATTACCAGGCGCGAGAGACGGACGTTGTAATTGATCCGTGCGAATCAGCTTCAGATCGCCGTGGATCGCTCGGATCCTCTTCAAAATACGGGATCTTCGCCCCCATGTGGAAGGAAAAGAAACGATTAGTACCTGTGTTGTTGATGTCGATGTGGAGGTCGTCAATGGCATCCTCGATGTCGTAGAACAAGCGTCCAGGCCAGGCCATGACGTCGTCGTCTTTGGACTCTCTCCGTTCAGCGACGTCAAGGAACCCGATCATCGTCTCCAAATCGTTCTTGAGGAGATTCAACTTGTGTTTCACTCCCCAAGCCGTCACGCGATCGTCCGAGATCAGATCGGACAATCTCTTCATCGTCTCATCAATAGAGGCGGTTGCGACCATCATCGATTCCATCTTTGGATGCCTGTGAAATGCGATCGCCATCTCTCCGAAGTCCGATCTCATTTTTCCGCGTTAGAAAGCGTTTTTTCCTGATGAGTAATTAATAATCGTAATGAATTTCATTTATTAAAAAAATATTGTGAATTGAAGTTTAAAAATGTGTATGTAAGTTAATTATTAATTAAAATTCTTAAAGGCAAGTGTTATATTTTTCATTTCTATTTATACCATCTCATACATTTAACCATCATTTCTATCTATTTATTTAAAATTTTATATCATATTTAAATAAAGGTTTTTTTTTATACCATCAAAAAAATATGTTCTCTCTTTTTATACCACCACATATTTATTTTTATGAAAAATTATCAAAAAAGTCTCTCAAAAGTTATAAATGCCAAAATCAACCACTTTTTAAAATTATAACTAAAAAAGTTTCATTTAACCATTTTAGAAATACAAAAGACTAATTTACCCTTATGTAATTAAATCATTAACATATTTTATACCTCTTATTTTTGTTAAAATATTTCACTCTCTTAATTTTGTTCATATATTTCACACATTATCATAGATAACTTTTTTTTACTCTTAAATTTTTTGTGATTAGATGGATTTTATAAGATATGTGCTAATATAATAATATTTTTTACTAACCTAACATTATGTAATTAAATCCTTAACATATTTCATACTTCTTCATTTTGTTAAAGTGTTTCACTCTCTTAATTTTGTTAATGTATTTCAAACATTCTCATGAAAAACTTTTTTTTACTCAAATTTGTTTGTGATTATATGGATTTTATAAGATATGTGCTAATATAATATGAGTTTTTTTATGAAAAACAACATTAAATGTTGATGTATTTATAAAAAAATGGATATGTAAACTAATTTGAGTTTTTTATGATAAATTAATGGTGCCATAAAAATACGTGAATAGTCAAGTAAAAAAAATATGAACAACAATTTAGATCACTAAAATATCATCAGCTGCATTGAGATATAACACAAATTTAAATTACATACTATGATTATACATAATAAAAAATGATAAATAACATCATGTAAGATATATATAAGAAATATAAAATATGATATATAATAACAAAAAATAGTAGAAAAAATAGAGAGAGATTCTTGTTTAGTAGAAAAAATAATTTTTCTGTGTGAAATAACATAATAAGGGATGTTAAAGATTTAATTACATAAGGGTAAATTAGTCTTTTGTGTTTTCAAAATGGTGAAATGAGACTTTTTTATGTATAATTTTGAAAAGTGGCTAATTTGAGTATTTCAAACTTTTAAGAGATTTTTTTTGTCATTTTCCCTTATTTTTATACCATTAGAAATTTTCTTAACGTAAAAATGTACCACTCTTTTATTTTTTTAATCAAAATGAATCTCAACTATAGTTAGTCTTTTAACCAAGAAATAACATTAACGTATAATATTTGTCATAATGCAAATAATTAAATATAATAACCTAAGTAAACTCTTGTTCTTTTCAAATCAACCGTGAGTCATTCAACCTTTTCTTTCTTTCTTTTTTTTCAATCAAGATCTAGGCTTTTTTTTAAAATTGATCATTTTATAATACATATGATTGATTGTTCTCAAAATAATTTTAATTCATTTTTACTAATGTAAATATTAATAATTACTATATCTTTGCTAATAAATAGTATGCATGTTTATTTTTATTTTTTTTAGATAAAAAATTTCATTTTCATATTAAAATTAATTATTTTTATTTTTATAGATATTGTATTTGGTAAAGTAAAATATGCAGAATAAAAAAATAAGGGTAATTTGGCCTTTTTCTAAAACTTTGATGGTTTTAATGAAAATTTGGATGAAAGATAACTAGGATGTTAAATATATATGATATCTATAAATTCCAACTGCGTAAAAATAAATAAGATATTTTTTGATGGTATACATGCAAAAAAAACCCTTAAAAAAATATAAATATATTTTGAGATTTCAGAATCTGATGTAATTAGCAATATACAGAGACTGTCTAACAATCATTGAATAACGTGTTTATAAGGAAAAGTGAGGGAGGGAGCGAATCGGTAGACATCCCATACATGAATATTCGTATTTTATGTTGTTCCTCGATTCTCCTTTGGGCGTCGATATCCGCACCCCTAGTTACAAGAAACCCGCCCTTTTTTATATATAAAAAAATTATGTGGTATAGCAGTAAACGGAAAAATCATCCTGAGGTCGGCATTTCCTCTGGTGACGGTGGTGAATAATGGTCGCTAGAGGTTCTGGCGAGCTAACCAACCCATGTCGGCATTCCCTCTGACGACGGTGTTGAAGTGAAATCGCCCGAAGGCCCGGCGAGCTAAAGTAAAAGAGAATAAATTCATATTTTTACAGGTTTCAAACCAAATTGACAAATTTCACATTTAAACATATATAACAAACAACCATAACAACATTTAAAACACATCAAAATATGATGTTAGCATTTATAACACATCAAAATACGTGTTCAAATTATTTTATTTTTATTTTTTGAAAAAATGAGTAATTGTTTTTATTGGATAGGTTATTTACTTTAAATATATGAAAAAATCAGTATAGTCACATGAATGGTTGTGAAATCAGTATAGTCACATGAATAGTCAGTATAGTCACATGAATTAGTATAGTCACCGTCGCTAGAGGGAATGCCAATCTCGGGGTGGGTTTCTGTTTACTACGATAGTACATAAATTTTTTTATTTTTTTTTAAAGGATGGGTTTCTTGTAACTCGGGGTGTGGATATCGGCGCCCTTCTCCTTTACCCGATCAATTCAAATTTGTAACATTCACTTTAAAATATAAGTGTCGAAAAAAAAATCAGATTTAATTAATCATAACAAGATGTTTAAATTTTAATAATTTATAATTAAATACATTCACTAATCTAACTCAAATGAATTATATAAAGATTTATTATATTATTTTATATTATAATATAAAAATAATTACATGATATACGAATTTTTATACTCGAGGTTTTTTTTATAGTCTCAAATTCAGTTTTATATGTCTCGTTAGAAATCCAGTTAAACATATACATAATTAGAAGATGTATATAACTTGTTAAATTTTTTCTTACACTTACTAAAAATAGATTTATCCAACTCGAAATGAAACGATATACGCTTTTTATTAAAATGCATACACCTTATAATTAGATAATGCTTACTATTTAAAAAAAATAAAAACATGTATAATCTGAGTTTTGGAATGTAAAAATCACTGAGTCTAACAGTTTCCTTATCACATATATTAAAATAGTAACTTTTTAGTATGTTCTTTTTTTGTTGTTCTTGTTCAATATAACAGTTCTGTTATGTTTTGTGTTCTTTTTATTTACATCTTGTACATGTAGATCCACATGAATTTCACACCAGTAGAAAACCGATCTAAATTAAGCCAATTTTATTTTTTATGATAAGAAAATAATTTCATATATCGGACCCTCAAACCCTCAATCAATTAATGAACATTAATAAAATAAAAGTTATTTTTTACGATAATGATTTACAGCCCCATCTAAATGTCTCGTTAGAGGCCCCATGACATGGCAGAGATGTAATACCTAATATGCTTTTGATATTTTTTCAGTAACTTCTCCGCAATTATAGATGGTTAGGATTTCCTCATATATGTGTTTTTTCAGTTGTGGCTTTCTTTTTGTTCCTCTCAATTGATTTATTAATCATCTATAATATCCTATAACTCTTTTATAACATTTTTTTTAGAACACATAAAACCAGATCAGAAGGTTGTTTTAGAAGATTTTTCAAGCATTGGTTTGTTTTTCAAAAGATTTTTCAACTTCCAATCAGATCGGAAATCACAATTGAACGATTGGATGTTGTTTCCAATATTTGTCGATTCAAGTGTGGCCCTTTCTTTTTTTTGTATTTGTTACAATTTTTTATTGCATTTGGTGCTAGATGTTAAATCTGACAGTATTTAACCTAGTCTATATTACAATTTTATCTTGAATGAGGCGTTTGATATTTAATTATTTAACAATTATATCTGAAAGTCAGTTACATTTGTGGAATATAATTAACTTTTAATTACTTTATATAAAAAAAAGTTGGTTACATTTACAAATGTAATTGACTTTTAATGTAATTTATTGTTAAATTAAGTTACATTTTATAAACGTAACTAAATTTCATTCTGAACTCTAATTTATACTGTGATTTGTGTTTTAGTTCTGCATTTATTGAAAAAAATATTGCATCAATCGCAAATATTTTGTTTGATTATTGGAATCGAATAATCATTAAAATAACAACAGTGTTTAATTTTTTTAAAAAGGTTCATTATTCCTTATCGCCATCGTTTTTTGGTTGAATGAGAGACCGCAAACAAAAATTCGATCATTTTAGTATTTTTAATGAAATGAGTTTTTTGGATAATTCCTTTTTAAGAAACCCTAGAGGATTAGAATTTCGATTATCTTTTCACAAATGTAATGAATGGTTTCTTTTTTATTTTGAATTGATTTTGAAAAAAGTAGGTTTCCTGAAATTGATTGAATAAGTTGATATGTTGGTTCGAAAAAGGTGATGATGAATTTTATAAGAGATAAAATCGTGAGTTTTACATGAGGATAATATACTTTTAACATTTTTTTTAAAAGTCAAACAAATAAATGATGAGGGAATGACACTCCATGGGGCTAATGATGCCTAAATAATAGGGTCTATGTAGCAGTACTTAATTTTTTATATGCTCATGTGTTTTCACAATATATGTGCCATAACATAAATCAAACTTTTGTAATTACTTAAATTTAGAAGATTTTTAAATACTTTTAAATTTCAAAAGATTTGTTGGAAAAAAATTCAAATTTCATCTTATGATTGGATTATATTAAAAAATTCTTTATAATATTTAAATAAAAGTAAATATCTACGTAAATCTTCTAAAATTTAAGGCATAAGAGTAAAAAAAAAAAACATTCTGTTGTAAATACATGCATATAGGGGAGTTGTACATACATGCATATGAATATGCATGTAATTATAGGTGTATGTAATTGTGGATGACCTCTTGGTACATGTATCTATTAGTGTGTCAATAATAATAGTAAATTCATGTATATTGCAAATACATGAATGGTTTGTCCAACATGTAAGTCATGAAAAAGAAATGAGAAGTTCTTGAAGAACAATACTTCCTCTTGTGCTCAAATATCTCTTGTGTTAATTTTGTGTTTATATCTCTTTCTCTTTTATTTTATAACACGTTATCAGCACGATGACACTCTCGAGGTTTGTATTTTGGTGAGTTGATGATGTTCATATCATCATGAATTTTATTTGATATTTTGTATACAACAAAGTATACAATTTTATAAAAACAAAAAAATTTATATTAACAAAAAAGGGGTGTTGATCTCATACTCTATGCTGCATATATATGTGAATCCACTTTCGGCAATGTTCAATATTCTATGTCATGTGAGTAATATGTGCATAAATCTGAAGTTCATAATCAAATCCGTGTGTATGTTTGAATTGTGATTCACATATATATATACATTTATGTACGAAGAAACTCTCAATAAGATAGGTTTGTATGTTTGGTGAATTTATAATAATCTACTTTGAAACTATTATGGTTTGATATAAATCATATATACATGGCACATGTATAGTGGTAGAGACATATTTTTGATGAAATATATATTTTTTTCAGAGTTCCAACATCATTTTTTAAAACCTTCTTCAAGAATTTATTTCATTTTCATTTTACATGCCTTTGATGTTTGATAAGCCCTCTCTAATCCAAAAAATGTTATATAATTGAGTTTTTTTATTTGTTTCATTTTATTTTGTTATAAAAGAGACGGTATCCACTCTCTATGCCCTTAATCTCTAAACTTGTGCTCTTATTCCTATTGTTTCTCTTGAGGCTACCATGTTGTTAAATGATTTATTAAATTTATGCGATGTCAAAGGATTATGCTTGCAAATAAATTTTTTTTGTGGTAATTAAATTACTATACGTAGCCTTTTCTCTTATGCTTACAAATAACTTGCTTGCATCATTTCTGCATGGTACAAATTATATATATATTAGCATGCATGGTGAATAGCATGTCCATGATGAATTTGTTAAAGGAAACAATGAAGTTAAATTTGCCTTCATATTGTATTTTATACACTAATCTGGATGTCTCATTCTTAATGAAATATCATGTATTTGAATACATCAAGGCTGAATTCTTTTCTTTCAATTCCTTGCAAGTTATATTTATGGATACTTGATGAGATATCTAACTTGATGTTACAAAGAAAATCATGTCCATGTAGGACAATAAAAAAAAATTATTACATGGATCTCTGAAGGATCATACAATAAAAAAATTATGATTCATACTGGGACCATACAAAATAAACGAAATTTTTTGGATCCTTTTAAGGACCATAATATATATATATATATATATATATATATATATATATATATATGATCACATGTATCCTTCAAAGATCATATAAAAGATATGATTAAAAGTGTCCCTGAAGGACTACATACAGTTTTATTATCCCTGAAGGATTATATAAAATTTATGGTTATTTGGGTCCCTGTAGGACAATACAAAAGTTATGAAATTTTATAATCCCTGAAGGATATACACAATTCATGGCTGCTCGTGTACTTGTATGACCATAAAAAAAGAAAAGAAAAAAAGATTCATGTATCCTAGCGGGAACATGTATATTATGATTGGCTTTCACTATCATTATTAAGAGGATTTAAAGATTAACCTCATTGACAAAGGTTCACATGCCATTAAGCCTCAAATACGCTCCAGTTATAGCAATATTGAGAGCATCAATTTTATATATTCTCATTGTTGAACAATGATTTGAAGAAAATCATGTAACCCAACTCATTGGTAGCATCATTGCCTGAAGCAAATGCATTTTATTTTATTTTCGCCATCAAAGTTGTGGTAAAAAATTATGATATCGTGATTTATATAATTGAAAGCACAACAATTATAGAGTTTGTAGAACATCTCAAACCACTGAAAGTGGATTGCTATTGAAAGAAGCATAATTAAAGGGAAAATATTTGTAGAACAAATCCCTAACACAAGGAAAATGATTGTTATTTATGTGATGCTTAAAAAAAAATATGGCCACGTACCTGATGTACGATCAGATTTTTGTCATTTATGTATTTATATTTATATTTTTTTTGTTATCTAAAATATATTTTCTTATTTTTATATTTGTCTTATTATTTTGAGTTTGATATTAGTATTAATTCTGGTACTATAAAGTTGATTAAAGGCTCCTGAAGAGCAAATATTATATGACCATAAGGTACATCATGATGCTTCAAACAGTTGAAAATTCAATGGCAAAAAACCAGAAGTTTCTTTTGTCGAGTGATGAGAATGTTTTTACCATAAAATTGTGATCTATCATTATAATGAGACAATATTTCCGTCGTTAGAGGGAGGAAATCCGTCGCTTGAAGAACGACGTGAAATTTATTGGAACACTTCATCATAAGAGAATTGAACATCAGTGTCGATGCGTTTACTTATACAGAAAAGTGACAAGGTCACATATTCAACTGTAAAAACTCCAATTCGGATTGGTGTTCTAAGTGGAAAAAAAAATATAACTATGCCGAATAAATAATTCACGAAACATGCCTGAAGCATGTAAGACCTATAGGTTCAAAAGATTATTTCTCTAAAGGAGAAAAATAGTGCTCCGAAGGAGCCTGAAAACTTGTAAAATCCACATTATTAATTTCTGTAGAAGATAAAATATCTGAAAAGACACACGTCCCTGAAGTGACACGTCCCCAAAGGATATACATGGAAATGAGGAAATTCCATAGTTATACAAATACAAAAAGATCTTGTGGGATCACAAACAAATGATCATTGATGATATATTTGCTATAGCCGCTAAAATCATGATTTAGAACAACATTCAGCATATAAATATAAGGAATGCCAAAAGTGTGGCCGACCGATTAGTGCAAAAGACAGAATTAATTCTGAGAAAGAGAAAGTCACGAGAAAAGGTAAATAAAGAGGCTAGTGTTCATGAAGAGACCTCAATACAAGCATCAGAAGAAATTCATTAATTTCATCTTTTTAAATATAACTCCAGAAGAGGTAGCCCCTGAGGAGGCACATGTAAACAATGAGATCTCATAAATAATAAAGAAGAAAGATGGATTATAATAAAATCATTGTCGACAATGTAATTCATATGATGTTGCTCTTGATATTATGAGGATCCTAGACTGTAAAATGTCAAAGAATATAGACAGAGAAATGATTGACCAAATTACAAAGAGACAATACTAGCTGAATTAAATTCGCTAGCAAAAAGAGGCAATACTGGCTGAATTAAATTCGCTAGCGAAACGTGAAGTATTTGGACTTCCAAACACATGAAGATGTAAAGTATACATGATACAAATAAGTATTTGTATGAATGTCTAATGACAAAAATGAAAATTTGATATATGAAACATGTCTTGTGGAAAAAGGTTTCTAACAGTGACCTGATATATAATAAAGAGACATATTCTTTTGCAAAGGATGCAATCACATTTTATTTTATTACTTTGACAGTCTCAGAAGGACTAGATATGCAGATGAAGCATACTTATATGGAACACAATATAGTGATATATATATGATCTTTGAAGGATTTAAAATGTCTGAAGCAAATAAATCATCATGAAGCATGTTTTTTAGCAATTTACAAAGATCTTTATATGGGTTAAAACAATTTGGGCGCATGTGGTACAATCATCCTCAATGAATATTTATTGAAAGAAGGATATGATCTGATTTGCCCTTATATTTTTATCAAGAAATCAGAATCCAGATTTTATATTATTGTAGTATATATTGATGATTTGAATCTGTTAGGGATTCTAGAAGAACTTACAAAAATTGCTTGTTAAGAAAGAATTTGAAATGATAAATCTCAGGAAAACAAGACATTGTCTTGACCTGCAGATCGAATAACATATCTTAGTGCAATAGTGTAAGTGCAATAAGGGCTCTTGTCCATCAAACAAGTATAGTCAATAATGTTTTGAAGCACTTTATTCATTTATTAAGTTCTCTTATAAATATCAGGTCGTTTGACCCAAATAAGGGCTAATTTTTCATCCAAAAGAATTTTTTGGTCTTAAAATAACATATCTTAGTGCAATAGTGTAAGTACAATAAGTGATTTATTATATTTCACACAAGGTATTGAATTTGGCATTATATTTTTAGTTACCTGATTGACCAGGTTTTATTCTACATGAAGACTTTGGTATTGCGAAAAACACATTTTTTTGTAAAAATAACAAATGTGGGTTTATTTTATTTAAAATCATTTTCTAATGGTTAAATATAATTCAACATTCATAATGAAGATAATATTACATGTATAGCATGACTTAAAGTATGCTTCATCAAAGATTTATTCATCAAGAAACTGAAGCAAAACATTGGAATGCGTCGACTCGAAGATCTTCATGCTAAAAACAGGGGAGTAATTTAATTCAAAATATTTGTGTATTGTACTCTTTTTTCTTCGACCAGGTTTTTCCCATTGGATTTTTCTGGCAAGGTTTTAATGAGGTAGTACGAAAACATACATTAGAATATTGTACTTTTTTTTCTTCGCTAAATTTTTATCCCACGGGGTTTTTCTTAGCAAGGTTTTAACGAGGCATATTCTTGTGTAAAGGTCATCCAAGGGGGAGTGTTGTAAATACATGCATATATGAGAGTTGTACATACATGCATATGAATATGCATGTAATTATAAGTGTATGTAATTGTGGATGACCTCTTGGTACATGTTACTATTAGTGTGTCAATAATAATTGTAAATTCATGTATATTGCAAATACATGAATGGTTAATTATGATTGTTACCCCTATAAATAGAGGGTTTGTCCAACATGTAAGTCATGAAAAAGAAATGAGAAGTTCTTGAAGAACAATACTTCCTCTTGTGCTCAAATATCTCTTGTGTTAATTTTGTGTTTCTATCTCTTTCTCTTTTATTTTATAACACATTCAACGATATTAATTTTTATTTTTTCTTTTTTAAAATAAATGTAGGTATTTTTCTTTCAATAACAAGTAAAAATAGACAATACCCAAATAGAAGGAAAACATAGATAATAGAACAAAAGAAAAAAAAACACACGAAAGGAAGCCGATCAGAGGAGAATAGACTCTCAACTCTTCCAACCAGGTGTAATAGGTTTCTACCTAGACCCAGTCCACCTGGATCACTCCATCACCCAGAAGCCATCCTCGCTCACCGGACTGTCAGGTGCCTCCACTAACAACATCTCTCCCTCCAGTATGTTACTCCTCACCCCCTCTTGGGAGTGGAATGAGGAGTCCTTGAATAACAATAATGGAGAATAACATATTTTACTTTTTGTTATTATCTCCTTTCTTCTTCATTCGTGAAGCCGTCTTTTAAAGCTCAAGCACTCAATGAAAATGAATGCCACAATCCGTGGGTTTCTCAGCGATACTCTAAACTTTTATTAATTTTTTTTCTTAGAATCTTAGGCCCCGTTTGGTAACGAGGTTTGGACGGATTCCGCTTTTTGAAAAGCTAAAATCTCAAATCGTGCGGCCAAACGGGTCGGATTCCGGCGGAATCAAAAGCTGGATTCCTTTTAATTTCTTTCTCGAAATCCGTGTTTTTAAAATCTAAAAAGAACGCTTTTTGGTCGGAATCGATTTTTTGAATTGAAAATCAATTTTTTCTACCAAACATTAAACTCCTTACAAATATTGATTCATGAATTAAAAAAAAACATCCCAAAAAAGTCAAAGTCTAAAATCATCTTAAAAAACAGCTTTATTCCAAAATCTACTTTTCAATATGTGTTTCCAAACGGAGCCTTAGTATGATACCTAAACAATATAAAAATAAATGATATAAGGACCATAAATATGTATTCAATTTATACAAATTATGCATAATTTTTTTATAAAAAATATTACTAATTAAATATATACTTTAGATTAGTATGATTTCCCATTTTTTAAAACATAAAAAAACATGTAGATCACTGTAGATCGATCATGACCATCCACTTCCCAAAAACCTCTCTCATCTCAAGGTAGCGTTTGG
The DNA here is from genome assembly GCA_030737845.1 of Acorus calamus. Lineage (NCBI taxonomy): Eukaryota > Viridiplantae > Streptophyta > Magnoliopsida > Acorales > Acoraceae > Acorus > Acorus calamus. Next base: position 24,740,387 of record CM060872.1, on the reverse strand, counting down.
TTGTGCGATTGCGCAATGTTTACGATTGCAGGAAGCCGATTCTGTAATTGTGCAACCAAACAGTTTTGTAATTGCAGTTTCCTGTAAACAAATTTCAGACAAATAATATTCAAAAAATACGATTTGAGAATGCTGGAGAGGCAGCTTCCTGTTTTAAACCCAGCGATTGCATAAAATTAATTTTGCAATCGGTTACCAAACGGGAACGACGGTTGAGATTCTCCAAGAACGTGAAATCCATCGAACCATCGATCAAACCGAAGGTCCACCTTCGATCGTCAGATGAAGCGCGAATCACACCCAATAACCCGCACCGGGGTTTCTGTTCCGCCAATCAAACCCAATCAGCCCACTAAGATTCCCCTCGTAAGAGGATCCGCGACGCAACGTACCTTCCCAGGCTCGGAGCCGAACCTAATCGATTCGGATGACCCATATCGAGGCTCGTGTCCGAACCGGACATCTTCCCCTGCCCGGTGTTTCGTTGAAATTCTCGGACTTTTATATTTCTCGCACTTTATCTCTCCCTCGCTCGCTCTGAAGAACCCCAAATTGTTTATAAGACCAAAAGAAAAATAGAGAGAGAAAGAGAGATAGAGAGAGAGAGAGAGAGAGCATTTGAAACCCTAGCAAGGTGGATTGACGAACCGGACTCCCTAAAACCCTAATTTGGTGAGGGGGGTGCTTTTGATCTCGATCTCCTTTGGAGTTCTTCGAAGCTAATCCAAGTAAGCCTTGCTGAAGAAAAAAAATTATAGCTTTCACTCTCGAAATTGCATTCGCTCGGTCCCTTTCAGCTGCGGGGTTTGGGTTTATGTTTTAGGGGCCCAAATTGGGCGCTTTTCGCTCGCTTTGGTGGTTGATAAGGAAAGTGTTGGTGTTTATTCAATTGCAGCACAAAAGCTCTGATTTTTCGAGGGCTTGTAGTTTGGGCTGTGTTGAGCTTCCATTTTGGGGCTTGACAGAGTCGCTTGTGCTTCAAATGGAGCTCTTTTTGGCCTTTGAAGTGAAGAAGTGGAGTGGAGTTCGCTGTTAGTAGGTTACCCAAATTGGAAAAGAAGGGTCAGCATCCAAAACGAATATTTGCTTTTGATCTGAGTTTTAGAAGATATGAATAAGTGGTTGCTTTTGAGAGTGTTGTCCTTCTCTTTTCGAGGACTGAAGAGTTGGAGTTTGGTTGTTGGAACCCTTGCCAATTTTGCAACTGTGTCAGGTTTCTGTGACTTTGTTGATTAGAGATTCCTTTTTTTTTCCCCTTCATTTTCGCCCCAAATTCTACAGGTTGTGTGTAGAATGCGTTTCGAATTCACTTTGAATTAGATTTTCTGTAGTTATTTGTTTATTGTCCCCAATATTTCATCTTGTACATGCGTAAGGCTTGTTATTATGATCCTGGCTTAATCATATGTTTTTGATTTTGTAAATGAATCAATATAGAGAAGTGGATTCAGAGATGCAACACATTGTGCATTGAAAGCTTGTGGATTGTAGACTTCTGTTCCATGAAATAAGTCCTTGTTGGATAATGTGCTAATAATTCAGCTCTTCGGGGCATGTCTCTGAATATCTCCTTTACCCAAACTTTGATAGTGCTAGTGAAAATCTCAACACCAATCTTTTTATATCAACTGCCATTTCCCTCTTAGAAAATAATGAATCAAATCATATGAATGTTCATTCCTGTTGTACTTTGATGATTATAACATGTTTCCGAGAGCTTGGTTTACATGACATTTCTGGGAAAAAAAATTGTCGATTTCCTGTGAACTACCTTTTTATTTTTTTAATCATCTCTCTTTTCCTAATCTTAAATATGATCACTCCTTCGGTCTTTTTTTTCCAGGATTTCCTTTATAGATGAAGCTGAGGCAGTAGGGTACATTTTGCTTCTCAATGGGTGTTTTTCCAACAGAGAAGGTGCGTGACCCAAATACCAAAAATGTAACATTTGGCTTTTGGTTTTTCCCCCAAACATCATCTTACATCTGTTGGTTCATTTTATTGTGAGATAGTAGAAGGGATGTTGACCTTTTTTTTCTTTAGTAATGAATTTGATATCTTAACAATGATCAAATTGCGAAATGTTTAAACCTGAAAATCGTTTAACTTAAGATGTCTAGTGAATTTTCATTACTATTTTTCTTTAGTTTAGCACTTTTTATCAATTTGTATGATTTGGTTGTTTCTCAAAGTGAATATCATTCGTGAAAGGCCTGTAAGGCTGTAACAATATGTGCTGTTCGCTAGCCAACTAGGGGAAGTGACAAACAAATATACCACACAGAAAGAGCTTTTCTTTGAAGGATGTGGACATCTGCCCCTGGCTCCATATTTATGCGTATTTAAAGCCTTTAGTTCATTAAACCATTTGTTTTTAGATCCTGAAAAAATCTTTTTAGTTCACACATTCTTTTTATTTTACCTTTTCTTCATTACCTTGGTTCAGTGAGAGTGATGGGTTCTAGTATGAATAAAGATTTATGTTTTGGGACTGTGCAGTTCACATAATAGTATATTACTGTAAATTGGAAGGTGGTAACATTTGGTTTTATATCTTGTTCTCTTGAGCTCTGGAAGCATAATTTGTCCTTGTTTAATTTCTCTATTTGATGATTTCCTTCTATATATTACAGGAAGAAGCATTTTGAGGGGGAATATAGTACTTGAAAGACATTAGTTAGTGTCAATAATTAGTTGTGGGACTTCTTGTAGGCAGGGCTTATTGTATTTTTCTGGGAAATGCTTGGAGTGTCTTTCACCAGTGATACTTGCCCATCTCCTTTGACATTGGCACATACCCCTTAATCCAAATTCAAGTAATACTTCAAGGAGCACCTATCTATGCCTGGGAATGAAGTTGCTGACAAGGTTCATAATTTTTTTGACCAGGACAATTCATCTCAGAGCCATCAGTTTCAGGTAGGGAATGGAAACTGGCCACTATTTGGCAACCCATGGGTTGGCACCCATAGGCAGAATGCCACACCCTCAAATCTGGCTCCCAGGGATGAGTTTGCCAAAGGTCAAGCTAGAAACCAGCAAGTGAATTTGAATGGCTTCATACATGGTAATCAAGGTCTGCAGATGAAACCTAATCAGATGGATTTTCTGGCGGACAACATAGTACCTGATCACCATAATCTGACGTCAAGAGGCTTGCCTTTTTTTGAATCACAGGAAGTCAATGCTTCTGATATCAGGTCCCCACATTCAAGAAATTCAGAAAGGCTGGAATCTGTGGAGGCTCCTGTTGGCTTTGACTTTCTGGGCAGTCAACAGCAGCTCATGAGGGGCACAAATCCAGGTGCATCACAACCTCAGCCAAGGCAGCAGGCAGGGATTCGCGAGATGCCAATTTGGCAACAGCACTTTGTCTTCAAGCAACTACAGGAACACCAAAGGCAACAACATTTGCAGCAGCTGAATCAGGAAGTGAGGCAGCAGAACTTGCTAAATCAGATGTCTGTCTTTGCAAAACAGGAATCCTCCAATCGATTTCCACCTGTGGTCAATGGCCTGCCCATTCATAGTGCACAAAACTACCTTTGGCAGAATGAGCTTACGGGTGGCGACCCCAAAAGTTCAAATACCTCTCAAATGTCTTTTCTTAGTAACAACATCAATTGGGCACAGAATGGTGGATCTCCTGCCATGCAGGGGTTCCCAAATGGGCTCTTACGCTCTCAGGACCAGGGACAAGCACTGCATTCCATGGGGCTTGTTCCTCAACAGCAGGACCAGTCTCTTTATGGAGCCCCAGTATCTAGCTCTAGGTGCTCTGTGAATCAGTATTCACCACTCCAGGGAGTTTCTCAGGATTGTACTGATATGATGATGAAGTCAGGTGGTAACCAGGTAGAGAAAATGATGCAGTCAGCTGCTTTTAGCTCATATCCGAGTGACCAGTCTGCCATATATCCCGACCAGGTTTGCTTAGATGAAAATTCCTCAGTTGCCAGGCAGGGATTTCAAGCAAAAATATGTTTGGGAATGTTCCTCTGCAGGGTGTAGGAAGTGCTGCTCTACCAGATAGCCTTCAGAACTCAAATCCTCTACCAACAAACCTGCAGTTTCAGGAATTCCAAGGGATACGGGAGCAATCAGACTGGCAGGGGAACTTACAGGAGAATAATACAGTGCCTACAGGGCTTTCTCAGAGTCATGTTGACTTAGATCCAACAGAAGAAAAGCTTTTGTTCAGTGCAGATGATGATAATTGGGATGCTTCACTTGGCAGAAGCAGTAATATAAATGCAGATGGATCTGATATTCTAAACATGTTCCCATCTATCCAGAGTGGCAGCTGGAGTGCTCTCATGCAATCAGCTGTTGCAGAAGCTTCTAGCGGTGACATGGGCCTACAAGATGAGTGGAGTGGCTTGAGTTTTCAGAAAATTGATCCGGCAGCTGTGATTCAGCCTACAGTGTTGAATGACAGTGGGAAGCAACAAGTGGCTTGGGTTGAAGATAACTTGCAGACTGCCGTTTCAGTGACATCCAAACCTTTTCCTCTATTTGGAGATGCCAGTCCGAGTACAAGTGGTCGTGCTGGCCCTGCATATCCTTGTGAACCGAGTGATAGAGAGCACACAGATGCATCCCATGAATCACATTCACCTAAACATATTGGCATGCAGTCAAATCAGAGTCTCCAGCAAAGGTCATTAGGAGGTCCTACTATTCATAATTCTCAACAAAGATCATTTGGAGAGGCTAGTCTCCGGGCGCCAATGCATTTAGAAAATACCCCGCAGAATAATTTGGCAAGACAGATGTATGAACAGTCACTAAGCACTGAATGTTCTGCAGAAATGGAGTCCTTGGCTCGCCAACAGAGCATTCCTTCATCTAATTTCAGCGGCCAATCATTTAGTAAACCAAATGGCTGGAACATTAATGAGGCATTGTCACCTATTGCTGGTACCACATTGAAAGGCCAAGTTAATGAAAACATTGACCAGCATGCTCAAAGATATGATCTGCAGAGGGCCATGCGCACGGAAGGGGATCCAAATGGGACTATGTGGAGGACTATTGATAGAAATCGACTGGGTGTTCCATTTCCTGGTTCTCCTAGGGGACTGGAATCAACAAAATCTAGCTTTGGTAGTCCACAGGTGCAGATGGATGATTCTTACAAGCATAATCTCAGTGCATTTTATTCGAAGACCAGTGAGGAACAACAGGTTCCAAATGCCTTTCATATCGGTCATGGAAAGCGTCGTCCAGTTGATTCCTCTTCGAAACATAGAGGAAACGAGGTCATGGGGGAGTACCAGCAACTGTCAAGCAAGGGCATGCAAGTATGGAAGTCATCTGTCGAAACTACTGATAGGGTGTCCAGTGAGGAACACTCTAAAAAACGAGATGACAGTTCTCTTAAAGAGGTTTCCCATGACAGCAACATTTCAAATCGTTTTCATCCTCGTCAGGGAGAAGGCACAAAAGAGAATTCTGTTGACAGTGGAGCTGGCGAATGTCACCTGGCTATTGGCACCCAGAACTCCTCTGGTAAGGTTGGTCAGAAATCTACCATACATCGGAAGTTCCATTATCATCCAATGGGAAATCTGGGGGCAGATACAGAACCTACCGAGTACTCTAAGCATGTTACATATCCACAGGGTCTGCCTCATTATGGTTCTGGAGCACATGGAAGCCAAGATCAGGGAAACTCTGGGCCCTCGAAGTTTGCCAACCATTTTGTTTCGAATGGTACCATGGACATGGAAATGGTAATTGACGAACTTCTTGGTTTTATTTATTTTCATGTTATTGGATTGTGTGGTTTCCCACCAATCAAACTCAAGCAATTATGCAACACGTGACACTTCTTTGCAGGAACATTCTACTAACTTGCAAAGGAATATGAAAGCAAAAGACTCATTGTCTAGAAGCACCACCTCAGTTTATAACTCTGGTACATCCGGCTCCTTTTCTGGATCAGCCACTATTGCTTCTCCCAATGAAAGAACTGTTCATGCAAGGTAATCCGTAATCTTGAGTTCATCTTTGTAGTACAGATTAAATATCTGAGCATCATCTTCTTCCCTTATTTTGACATGTCATCTATCAGAATTTACATATAATAGGTGTAACTTTAATCCCATCTTGATCAGTTATACTTAACTTCTTTTAGTATATAAATAACAAGTGAAAATAAACTATGTAGCTATCAAGCACTTGTTTTCGTGTGTTGCACTTTGATGACTGTATTCCCAATGTTATTTAAGTATCTCTTTGTGCAATATTTTGCATTATTATTTTAATTTGCGTGTTTACATATATGTCGGTCTATGGGTTTCTTAACTGAACTTTGACTGTTTCAGTCAAAATATGCTTGAGCTGCTTCACAAGGTGGAGCATTCTAGGGATGGAGACAATGTATCATGTTTTGATTCTTCTGATGGAAATCCTTATGATGCACTTGCTCCTGTACAACACCATCAGGCTTCTGTAGTGAAAGGGTTTGGATTGCGATTGGGGCCTCCATCTCAGCGATTGCCATGTTCAACCAAAGATTTGTCATCAAAGTCTGCAATGCAGACGGTAACTGATCAGAACACTTTGAATATGGAGGGGGGCAATAAAGATCTTGGGCGTATGGCTTCTCTCCAATCTCTATCACCTTCTCAGGGTATATCACAAAGAGATAACCAGGATGTTAAATTGAATCTAGCTGGACAGACTGGAAATGGACCTTCATATTTGAGTTCACAGGGTCATACATTGACAGCAGTTTCATCTCCTTATCCAAGAAATCAGCAGCAAATTCTTAATGTTTCTAGTCCGAGTGGACAGATATCTACAGATCAGTCTGCGAATCTTTTTGTTTCAAGAGGTGATCCAAATGCACATGCACATGCACATGCACATGCACATAGTGCTTATCTGAGACAGGCACCTGAACCTCATAGTCCGAGTGGAACGGTAACCAATCAACCTACGCAGGTGCCACCACCTAGTGTGGCTAGCAGAATGTCTCCTTTCAGGATACCTAGTTCTGCAGAATCTCATGTTTCTATTCCTACAAGGTTGCACATTGGAAATGCAAGTCATTCCCAAACTCAAAATGTATGGACCAATGTATCTGCTCAGCAACGATTATCTGGTATGCCACCTCATAAGATGTCTCCAACAGTTCAGTCTATCAGCTCATCTAGCAGCGGCTTGGGCACAGTTTCACAGGCATCCCAAAAGAAAGATGATGAAATTACCAAGAAAGTGGGAGACACCTCTTCGGAGTTTGGCACATGTTTTGTAAACTCTCAACAAGTCGGGTATGGGGAAGAACAGCCAGGTAGATATGCCTCATTGCAGCAAGTACCATCTGAGATGGTGGATCCATCTTCGCAAATGACTGGTGTTTGCAAAGTTCAAGAACCTGGTTCAAAGCAACCACTGGATGAAAATTCTGTTGCTTCTATGTCGCCCGCAGTTCGTCGATATCAGCAAGACATTTGTAAAGGGAAGCATGTTCAGATGCCAACCCAAATGGGCCATGTCTCTCTGCAGAACATAGCCCCTCCTAATCATGACAGCGTGGCTTCTGGACACAAGTTAACACTTTCAGATGTTCCCCATCTAAACTACTCCCTATTACAGCAGATGCAATCCATGAAGGGTTCAGAGGCCGATCCAAATTGGAGACTTGGAAAGAGGCTGAAAGAAGGAGCACATTCTAGCAATGATATTCAGGACATGGCCATTCGGGCAGGTCAGAGAATAATGTATGGTACAGGTGCTCAGCGGACTTCTTTTCCATCCGATGTGAAGATGCTAAACTTTTCGTCTGAAGGAAGGGAAGACCAAAATGCAACTGCACCTGTTCAACAACAGGGCTTTGTTGCATCTGGACGAAATGATTCTCAGAGTATTCCTCATTCCCTTGAGTCAATTGAACGTTCCAAGATCAGTCTCCAGATGGCACCATCATGGTTCGAGCAATATGGGAGTAAAAATGGGCAGATCTTGGCTTCATATCAGGGCCTGGGGGGTTCACAGAAGACTGCCAAAGCTGTTGCCCAGCAGTACTTTTTCACGAAAGTTTCTGAGAGCATGGGTACTCAATCTTTTGCTGAGCAAAGAAATGAAACAGATCAAATCTCTAGAGTTTGGCAGAGTACTCCCTCCGCCATTATTGTCCACAACAACTTGTCTTCTCATGATTCTCAGTTACGAAATGATGATACAGTGGCGGCCGTGAGACCCAAGAAGCGGAAGAGTGCAGCATCGGATCTTCTACCATGGCACAAGAAAGTCACAGGAGTTTTTCAAAGGCCTCAAAGCCTTAGGTGATCTAGTTATTAATCCCTTCTAATTTGTGTTGAAAACTTGAAATCCCTTTATTTGTGTTTCGCTCTGAAAGAATTTCAAGTCCTTGATCATATGTTGGTCCTTCATGTTGTTTGTAGTAATTATATATTTTTAATTCTGTTTGCAGTATGGCAGAAGTGGATTGGGCTCAAGCTGCAAATAGGCGGATTGAAAAGGTGTGCCTTCTGCTGAGTGGAGTATATTATGATTTATTTAATATTTTCCCCTTGATCTATAGTTCTGAAGGAATCATTGTGCCTTTCTGTTGCAGTTGGAGGATGAAGCTGATATAACAGAGGATGGCTCTTTAATGCCTCGGTCACGGAGGAGGCTCATCTTGACCACTCAGTTGATGCAGCAAATCGTGCCCCCTTTATCAACTGTGATTCTCAAGGCAGATGCCTTTAAAGAATATGAAAATGTGACATACTCTGCTGCTAAACTGGCATTAGGAGATGTATGCTGCCTGATTTCCCATTCAAGAAGTGATCCTCGTGTTGACCCTGAGAGTGAAAATACGTAAGTTCTGCTTTTAGACACCATTAATACCTGCCAAATTGGAAAAAATAACCACCAATAGTACGTTGAATTATATATATTTGACCATATTTTGTGCTCGTCGAACCGGCAGATGTATTTAAACCTGATTTTGGAGTGTCTGATATAACAGCATACAAAGGATGGTTCATATGTACAAGTGTAATTCTTAACTGATGGATATAGAAAATTAATCTTTGAAAATTGTGCCTTATCTCTTTAGAGTCTTGGTCTCTGAAAAGCTCAAGTCCTACGAAAGGCCAGGGGATGAATTCTTGTCAAAAGTTGTGGAAGGCTTCATTGGCAAAGCAAAGAAGCTGGAAGTTGATTTGTTGAGGTATGATCACTTATGGTTCTCGATATATATAAGATTCAACATTTTAATGTTTATGATCCTTTTTTTTTCAAGGAATGTAACTGCTAGTCGTACCATTTATCTATTTTTTTCATATTTTATGCTGTTTTGAGTATTTTCAGATTCATCATCTGGGCAACTTAATAAACAGATTGACTCGTAAGGCTAAACATTTACCCAATGAACTAGAGCACTTTACAACCACTTTATATTTTATGAATTTAAAATATGATGCCACTGTCCTAGAAGTAGGATTTCTTCAGATTTCCACATCTCGTCTCAACTGAACCTGCCATGTTGCTTTGCATTGGTCATGGACACCTTATATCATTGTTGATGTAATTTAATGCATATATTTGTTGAACTATCTTAAATGGACAGTTTTTTTTGTTTGAAGACCATGGAATTTATCATGATCAGTCTTTTGCTGTACTCTTGGTCCATCCATTATTAATGAAAACTCCACCTAATGTGCATGGTTTTAACTTCATTTTCACATCTTTTTTCAGATTAGATAAGAGGACTTCTTTACTGGACATAAGACTCGAATGCCAGGAGCTGGAGAAGTTCTCCATCATCAACCGCTTTGCCAAGATTTTCAACAGGGGAAATCCGGATGGTGTGGAGAACCCTTCATCTTCCGACATACATACAAGGAAAGCCTTCCCCCAGAGATATGTCACTGCCCTTGCAATGCCTGGAAATCTTCCTGATGGGGTGGTATGTCTATCACTTTAATCAATAATCGATTAATTCTTTTGAAATCATTTTGTCCATTGGTCTTATCACCCATGCCTCTTCTCTTATCCTCAACCCATCCATCACATAATGGCTTGATATATTCACAAGCCTCTGATATTAAAAAAAAAGGCAACAAAAGGGGAGACATGTTGGGGGGGTCACTTGTGATTATTGGGTTCCCACCTCCCTTTTGGGAATGTTGGTTTTTAGTATAGGTCATTGTATATTTTATGAAATCAAAAAGGAAAGAAGAAGAATTTTAAAAGGAGATTAGGGTCCCAGTCATTTTCCCAGATAGAAAGAGGGGAAGAAGATGGTGACAACTCTTTCACTTATTCAAGAATTCATCGATCTGTAGTTAGATATATATATTTTTTACCACCCTAATATGGGGCATTTTGACATCTGCGAGCAGATCAGAAAGGCGATGTATGTATTGAAAGGAAGAAAAACAATATTTTCCTTGTTGCAGAATTTATTCCCCTTTGTTCATGCCATTCATGCAATTTATTTATGCTCCACTTGAATAGTATTTGCCTATTGAGGAGAGAGTTCAGTTCCCATTATATTATTTTATATGGCTCACCCATCCCAAATTTTGGCTGACAACATGTCCTTCAATTGCTTTGTTTTTCTATACTGAAAAGGCAGTGTGACTTTACATTTGACTTGGACTCATGTTGGTTTCACATTAAACAAAAGAACATGTGATTATTTTTTATTATTAAGTGATGCTGAAGCAGAATAAATGGGATGTGGTGGAGATCCTGGGATTTTGGGTGGACCAGCAATGACTTTTATGTGACAGTTGGGATTCAGTTGGACCATCACAAAAACTTTTGAAATCTAGTGGGAATTAGATTTATTAATGTGGAGGGGTATGATTGCCTCTCTGTCTTTTATTAATCAAAATGCCATCATCTGAGCATCATCAGAAAGCAAACATTTAATGGCAGATGCTGTAATGACTGAGTGGCAGTCAACTCTGCCTTTGTGTGTGCTTTTGAGTACTACAATAATAGTAACTAATGATTCAATTTTGACTAATTTGGTGACCTTATGTTGCTCCAGTGATAAGAACAGATGTTATTTATCACTTGGTCGCTGAAATTAGACTCTTTTTTGTCACTTTTTGCAGAAGTTTTATCACTAACACAATCTTTGGAATTCTCTGCAGTGTATACTTTATTAGTAAAAATACATGCATTTAATTTAGATGAGTATATATATATATATATTTTATAATAGAATATTCTTCATTAGTCAAACTATATATAAAAAATCAAAATTTGTTTGGTTTGTAAAAGTGACTGGAAAAAGGATTGAGCATATGAGGTCACCAAATTGATCTTAATTGTGGGGTAGAGATTACTAAGGTGCAAGTTTGATTTAAAATTGACAACCCACGTGTAATTGCAATTTGAGCTATTGTGTGTATATAAATATGTACACACACATGTATACATTTAAGATTTTTGAAATTATCCTATATAAAAAAAGAATTTTGGAATTATGAAAAAGAAAATTTTTCAAGGAGGTTGATTGGGTTGTTGACTTGTTGTACATGATATGCTTCGTTTTATGTCACATGAACTTTTTCTAGACCACTGAATCATATCACTGAAAGCACTTTAAATTAAGGTCACAAAGGTAATCATGTAGAATGTACTGATGAAAAATAGTCATCAGTCCAAGGAGTTGAAAAACTTTAACTAGTGGGGGGTACCCCTCATCACAAAAAAAAAAAGTATGGTTGAGCAAAAGAAATAAATGTTGGCCATTCATTGTGCCAAAGTTATTTCAAGATTTTGTCTAAAGTGTTGCTTATTGATCCCTTTTGTTGTAGCTAAACCAAGACATTCCCTTGAATACTGTGACAACTAACATAACCAACAACCTTTTTCTTTTTTTGGATCCTCTATTCAAATTGATTCTCTTTTTGTCATAAAGAAAGAAAGATGACCCTCCACACATTCCAATGACATCTAAGATATGATCTTCAGATATTGAGCAGAGCCCACATGGATTCTGTTTTTTGCACCCCTGCCTACAAGGATACAAAGTCAATTTTCTTTTCTGCTCACATATTTGGTACCACATGAATCAAATCCTTGGACCTACAGATTAAAAAAAAACACTTTTTTTTTTATTTCATTGTGTTATGATTTTATTTGTGGATATACGCATTTATGTTATATCATTATCACGTACCTCCCAATTAAAAGCATATAAATAAAACACAATTAAATGCTTCATGTTACAACCATATATTCCATCAGTCAGCATGTAAGATCGTGTTTCAAAATTCTTGTCAACGCGGTGACAAGACAACTGTAACAACTTCGCCTCTCTCTCTCTCTCTCTCTCACTCACACACACACACACACACAATGATTCCAATGAGAAACAAAGATTTTCTGCTCTGTTTCAGATATTTTAGTGCCCCCCTCCCACTTGCACCTGCTCTTTTGTTTTTCGGGACATAAAAAACAGGGACATCTTTTTTTTTCTTTTTTTTTTTCTTTTAAATACCTTTTTGGGTACCATCTGAAGCAGATCTTACGCAGAGATTCAAAAAAAAAAGAAGAGATTTTTATGGATTTTTATGCATGCTTTTAGTTCTTTTTAAAAAGAAAATTCGATGAGTGTTTTCATTGTTACATTTTTTTTCAATTTTTTTTTGTTTCTCTTTATTTTTACGATTGTTGTGGTAAAAAAAAATCACTCAATTTTTTTTTTGTATAGGGGTTCTATTTTATGAGTTGACACCTAAGGTCCCATCTAGAATTCATCTTAGTGTTGACCCTGCTCATACTATTAACACAACCTCTTCAAACTTATCCATTCATTCTTTAAGCCATTCAAACTGCATAAGTTACTTCTCATTCATCTAAAATGTATATTCAAAATTTTGGATTAAAAATTTTCTATTTAAAATACGTATTACAATTGTTGTCACACGGCGTGTACACTCTGTGGTCCAATGGCAGGATGTTACATTAGTATATAAAAAAATCATTTTTTTATTATTTACAAAAAGAATCATTGTATATTTTGTATGCACACTTAAATTTATTTTGTTATCTATATGACTATCTCCAATTGATAACTATAGGATTGAACACATAGAATCCCAACTAACAATGTTCTTAATTCATTTGTAGAGCTGATTGTTAAGACTTACCATTGAAAATATCAATTGTATGAATAACAATCAAATGGGAAAGTAAGAGTCCCAGGTTACAATTTCTTCAAAAATTGTTTATGTTGGTCATTGTCATTCTGAAGTTCAATGACATGTACATGTCAAATGAAATTTATAAGAAGACGTATATTCATCTAATTAAAAATATACACAAGAAATACAAAATGTAGTTGAATGAATTGAAAGTATATTTTTTTTCTTTTTCTAAACTCGAAAATATTAGAACAGAAAAAGTATATATTAGGTTAAGACTACAAAAATAAATGCAACATTCAGATAAGAACTAGATAAGAAATCATATTGCAAGGCATGTCAATGATACCCCTTTTTCTGAATGTACATAACAGGCAAAAATATCACTGATTGATATTATCTAGTTTCCACACTTCCAAGGAAAATGTCAGTAACTTTTTCACGTCGAACACATTGTAATTTATATAATATATATTTTTATTTATGTTTTTACAAAGGGAAACATATAACCCCCTTTAAACTATCTGAAATTCATATAACCATTTGGCTTTTCCTAAAATCCATATAACCCCCCTCAAAACATCTATGTAAATTTAAATTGCATTCTGAATTCAAATTTTTTGACATATTAAGATTATTGTATGAATATTTTGTTTAATTAACCCTACCTGAAAACATAATACATAAAAACTCTCATACATTGTGTTAAAAATATAAAAAATTCTCTATAAATGATGATTTTACCTCTCCAGATAAAATTTTGTAATTTAACCAGTGGAATAAAATTATCATTTACAAATGATTTTTTGCATTTTTAACAAACTACCGGGGATTTTTAGTGTATTGTGTTTTCATTCAGAGTTAGAAGTTTAGCCTAGGGAGTTATTTTGGATTTACATATGTATTTTTAAGTGGCTACATATATTTTAGGAAAAGTCAGGGGGTTATATGGATTTCAAACAATTTATAGGGGGTTATTTGGATTTTTTCCTTTTACAAAATATAAAGTGTATCCTCGAATGAATGAATACGTACATTTTTACATTTTCTTACAATAGAATATATGATGACGTAATAGATATATATATATATATTTATTAAAGATTTCACATGACATGATGTCCACAGGGTGTGAGTGTATCAACGTCTTTCGTGGAAATTATGAAAATAACCCTTGAAATAAAAGATTTTATATTTGTGCAACTGACTCGTGAACCATCAAGGGGTAGTCATTGTTCAACAAAAGATTCATATTAGCCTAGTATAATTTATCTATTTATGTGATGCTCTTACAAAAAAGAAAAAGAGAAAAAGAGATGAAGAAAACACAATCTCTTTCTACACAATGAAATTACTCAATTTTTATACATTGCGATAACACAATGTATACTACCAGTGGCGGCTCCACGAATTTTCATAAATGGTGTCATTAAAAAATAAATTTTATAAAATTTTCAAAAAATCTATTTTTATTATATGATTTTTTAATGGATCCATGTGACTTAGATATGATTGTATAAATAGGCCTGCTGAATGACCTCACCACTTAAAAATTGGTTTATTGAGCGCTGATACATTCAGTCCGTTTTGCAGCTACATACACTATGATAACGTAGTATATACTGCGCTATCATAGTGTATAGAATTCTATCACAGTATATGACGCAATTTTTTTTATTTTCTCAGTGCGAAAAAAATACACTAATGTATCTCATTATATACTTTTTTTATATAACTGTATGCACTTCAATTGGAGAGTGTATGATTAAAAAAAATCTCAGTGTGTACTGCAATTGGGACTGGATATATCATTTTTCATTTTTTTTAAAAAAAATTGATAGGGTTTAATGGTATAAATGAGCCTCTGAATGACTCCACCGCCTAATAGTTTGTTTCTTTCAAAAATTTAATGGGGTCAATTGACCCCATCTCAACAAAGGTGGAGCCGCCCCTGTATACTACACCATCACAATATATAGGGGCTAAGGAAGCGCTTCTGAATAGCGATTGAGTGTATCAACCCTTCTAGTGGAGCCAGCCCTGTATACTAGCCCCATGTGCACTCCAATCAGTTTCTATATTAATAAAATATATATTCTTAAAGTATAAACTGAAAAACAAATGAAGTATATATTGAGATACATTAGTGTTTTTTCTTTTAAAAAATAAAAAATATTTTCAAGCCCATACACTTATATACCATGTTATTATAGTGTATGAGCGCAGGAGGCTACAGATGGTCGCTGTAATATAGATTTAGTGTATTAGCACTCATTCTTGTTTGTTTATCAACCACGATCAGATAACCTTAGCTGCCTTGTCAACTACTGTAGTCCGGCCCAATCCAGATCACATAAAGGCCCATTAAGCGGAACCCATTACAGGCATTACTATCGGGAACGATATGTCCAACCCTTATGTAGTCTCATTTATAGTCCACACAATTTTTTAATTTTTAGAAAAAAAAATCTTACATTCTTCGAAATACATGTTGTAATGAAATAATGTATAAATTGAGATATATTAGTGTAATTTTTTTCTTTATGAAAAAATATTTTTTTGTTTGATAAATTATGATCGAAATCTATACACTATGATAACAAAGTATTTATTATATTATCATAGTGTACAAAGACTATAAAAATGGGTTGAACAAATGATTGAGTGTTTCAATGCTCATAAATGTTGTTACACACTTTTTTTCTTGCCCCAATTCAAGTCTTATATACGTCGATAGAAAATTAACGAAACACATGCTCACTCATATACTTCGATAGAATTTTTTTTACAGTTTCTATAAATGCATTCATGCAAGTATTAGAATATGTATTTTATTTTATTTTATAACAACATATAATTCATTAGATGAATATATTAGATGATGTATATTATTTAAAAAAAAATAAAACACTAGAATTGTGTTGGAAATGATGCCGTACATAATATTATTTCTAGGAAAATGATACCCTCAGTCACATTTATCAACCAAAACTCAGACCTCAAGTGTTTTCATTTTTTTAAAATAGTAAACATCATCTAATGAGGTATATGTGTTGATAAAAATGCATATCGCTCAATTTTAAATCGAATGAATCCATTTTTAGCAAGTGTAAAAAAAAATTCAATGAGACATATACATCATCTAACGAGATATATACTTAATTAAATTTGTAATGAGATATATAGTGTATGTTTTAGACTGAGAATAAAAGTGAGTGCAGCAGGACTCGTATTTCTATCCCAGCACTCATATGGCCCATTACTATCACGTAGAGGCCCATTAAGTGGAACCCTTTACCTTATAATTCTCCGCGGAGGACCACACCACCACCCCTCCCTCCCCAACATATGCCCACTTTTTCCTCTGAGCGATCACATCAACGCAGAGAACTCAGAGAGAGAGAGAGAGAGAGAGAGAGAGAGAGAGAGAGAGAGATGGGAGGAGAGGATCGGAACAAGATGATGCAGAACCTCTTCGGAGACCAATCGGAGGAGGAAGAAGAGGAGGAAGAGGAGGACGACGAGGACGAGGTCGAGTCGGGCAACGAAGGCTCCTCCGCCCTTCGAAAGCCTTACTATCACTCTGTATGGCCTCTCTCTCTTTCTCTCTTTCTTTCTCTGCTTCAATGCGTTAATTGTTGTCTGAATTTCTTTTTGTATCCTCAAAATGTTGTTTTTGATGCGTTTTTGGGTCTCTGATGGGGTTATATTTGAACTGGGTCGGTTGGGTTTTGGTTATCGGAGTGGGGACTCCCTAAAACGTCGTCTGGAATTGAAAAATTAGGGTTTTTGGGTTGTTTTTTTTTTTTGCATGAAACGTATAAAATTTGGGGTTTTGGACTCTTTTTGTGAACCTTTGATTGGAATTATGATATGGGTCGGTTGGTGTACTTGAAAGAAATCTATATATTATTTCGAGTCTAATTGGGTGAATGAGTTTTCTGTATTGGTTGCTGAGCATGTTGAAATGAAGCTCTGGGTGGGAAAGGAGATGTGGATGATGCAGGATTTGGACTTTGAAGTTTCGGGTTTTGATTTTTTGAGGAAAGCGACTGAGATGGTGCTCTGTGATTTTACTTGTGGCATATTTTCAATGAGAAGATGCAAATTGATCAGGGGAAGGTTGTATTTGGAAATTGTGGATATGGGGATTTACAGGTATTTTTTTTCATTAGGAATGAATAGATGGATGCTTAATTCGGGACATTTGTTGCTTCATAGGCTCTAGGTAGTGATTGTTGTAATCTGAGTCTCGTGATCTGTAATTTCATCTTGGGAAGGTGCTTTTATAGTTGTGTGACAATACACTGTAAGAGGGGTTTCTTTACTTAGTTCTTTTGTGGTTTCTGATTATAATACTGGTGACACAAGATGGTTGTGATCTGAGTTTGGTATGTCTGAAGTTCCCTTTTATTGGTATTTACTTCTGTTTTTTTTTTTTTTTTTGCCTTGCTTTATAAGTTGAATTATTTTCAAGGGCTTAATCACCCACCAAATTGTACAGTTAGCTAAAACATGAGGATAAATGGAAGGGAAGTGATACCGAACGTGGATTATGAAATAAAATCTAAGAAAGAATGAATAAAAACTCCCTTTAGAATCTTTCGTTGGAAGATTAGAACTGTCTGATTTTCATCCAAAAGAAAAAAGAACTGTTTGATGATTTATTTGAAGAAAGTCTAAAATATGAGTCGCTTGGCCTTTGTTTCGTTTCAAACTAGCCAAGCCAACATTAGTGTTGTATCTTAGTATCCAAATCCATAAAAAAATGAAGCTATGGACAGTGGACACCATGGGGAGATAGGAAGCAGCAACTAAGGGTTTTTGGTGTTGAAACTTTTTTTTTTGAAGGAAAGTTAGAAGCAATTTAATTAGAAAGCGCCCTGAACAAAGCAGGAGATGAGGGATCTCTGTAAAAATTTAGTCAATAGAAGGAAAAAAGAAAAGTGCAGAAAATGAAGGGGAGACCTTTCTAAGAATGCTTCTGTCTCTTCACCTCCCGAGCCAATGGTTTCCCATAATTGATGATGGAGTGTCAACCTCCAACTTTTAGCAACCCAATCTCTTAGGATCAAGGAAATAGTCGCCTTTGTATTCTCCAATGAGAACCTTTTTGTTGGAACACACATTCATTACGAGTGATCCAAATTCTCTAACTTACAGTATATGGAACTAAGCATTGGAAATTGGCAAGATTACTATGATCACCTCTCTTGCGTCTTTTCCGAAACAATTGCCACATATCTTTGAGCGTTTTGAAAGAGCAATAGGACCCAAGAGCCTTGCCCTCCGAAATCATCCCACTAAACGAGTAATCGAAGAAAAGGTGATCCTGTTTCCTTTTCCAAGCTGCAAATTGCATAAGTAAAATTGTCATCATTTGCTCATTTTTAGCGATTGGTATTGGTTAGCGCTTTGTCAAATGTCAAGTGTGAGCAATGACACGAAGCCCCTAATTTTCAACGGGGAAAAGTCTCCCTAAATTAGGCTCTCAAAACAAATAATGGGAAGGTCTTGGAAGGGTTCTTGTTGGGCATCATATAAAAGGGCTTCATGAAGAAACCAGAATGAGGAAACAGACAGCCAAATCCTCTTTGTTTAAATTCAAGTCCATCTCTTGTAGAGACGCGAGGAGAGAAGTCAACTCTTCTGCTTCAATATCATTAATATTATGACATAATCTCAGAATCCATGTGGTGGAATTCTCACCACACATGAAGGAGTCACATATGAGATTATTCTCATCCAATGGGCATTTGGAAATGGTTTGGGAAGAGATGCCAGAGAAGCTCTTCGAGGCCAATTGTCATTCCAAAAGCGTGTTTCCACTCCATTTTAGAAAATGATTTATAATCCTCTCTTTGATCACCGCGGCCAATTCAAGAATGTCTTTCCACACCTTGGAAAGATGTATTGGAGTTTGGAGCATCGGTGATATTTTAAAAAATGAACTCTATTTTTGCATATTTTAAATGCAAAACACGGACTAATAGGGGAAAGTTGTATTAGGAAAGGCTGGATAAGGGAATATTTGTGCATTACTTCTGTTAGAAATCGATAAATTAATATATAGATTTGTCATTGATTATGGTACATGTGCTATGTGACTATTGGCTGATCTGACTCTTGACATTGTATGTCATTTCCATATAACTGTGAAACAGAAACACATGCTTTTACTAATAACTAATCAGTCTTTGTTTAAATTTCTGTTTCATATTCTGTCTCCACTTTTTTTCAGGAGGAAGGTGAGGGTGAGTTAGGGAATGAAGATGAAGGGGAAGGGGAAGTGGAGGGAGATGGCGAAGCAGAAGCAGATAGTGAAGCAGAGATGCATGATATGGATCCTGATCAGGTTGGCAGTGAGGGGGAGAGACCACAAAGTTCTCATGAAAGAGAGGGCAGTGAGCATGTGGTAGAAAGTGAAGGAAAAGGACCTGAAAGCGAGGAAGAAGACTATGGTGAGAGGGTTGCAACAAGCAGGAGGCGAAATGTAGTTGCTAGTGAATCAGAGAGGTCTGATGAAAATCATTATGCCAGCAATGAAGATGAGGTGGATCAAGCTAGAAGATCAAGGTGTGCACATTCATTTGGTCCTTTTATCCATCTTATTTATCATATGAATTCATGGAGTCTTGTTATCTTTGGTTATGCTTGTGTGTTATTGTATGCCTACTGACTTAGTATAATTGCCATCTTTCATTTTTTTAACTTTCAGTGCCTTATAGATATTACTCGTATTGGAATCTGATCAAGGTCATATATTTTGTTTTGGTCCTTCAGATCATTGATCACCCTCCACTTCTCCTCTCATATACAATTTTCCTTGAATAAAGTTTTTCTGTTCCTCTAGTTATCTTACATGACACATTTCACAATCCTTTTTGGCGGTCAACTCATGTCTACGTGTCATTTCATAAGTGCTCAATATTCAATATCTAGTTTTCATGTTGTTTTTAAAAAAATTGCTTTGCTTTTTGTATGCTTTTGTTTTCATTTTGTTTAAATTGGGCTCTCTCTTATATTATCAATATAAGGGTGTAGGCCTACAATTTCCATTAAAAAAAATATTCAATACCTAGTTGGTTGTATTACTAATCAATGATATCTTTTTCAAAACTTTTTGGTTTTGTGACATCACTTCCTATGGCCACATTCCCTATTTTTCTGAAAGCATCTTCAACTATTGACCTTCTTGTTATACTCAAGTCATAAATATGATTTAACACCTATTTATGTAAACTTCATGAGTTAAGGGAATTTCTTTTTTTTTTATCTTTTTGGAGAAAAAGAAATCTGTAATGAGGTGTAAAGAGACAATATGTTTAATTTAATCCTTAAAGAGAACAAAAACACCTGATACGCTTGACTCTAATTAGAAGTGATTCTGATGTTAGTTGCTGTGCTGCTATCATGTATTTAGTCATCAAAATACCCAATCTCCATCGTTTCTCGACGGGACTCTTGTAAAATACTAATGTAAAGATTGCATTATATATTTTGTCAATTGGAAACCATTTGAGAATTCTTCTGTTTAAGCTCTTCCTCAATTGTCTTAGTGTTTTGCTGAAGTTCTAGTAAATTTATCTTGATTTCCTTATATTGTTAAAAGACATATTTATCTTTCTTTTTTTTTGAATAAATTATCCAATGATTTAGGACTTTCCCTATTTATATAGTCTCTCTCTGATGAAAGCATGTGCCATTTTTTTCCAAGTTCTCTGTTTCACATGTTAATTTTAATTGAAAACTAGCTTCCTGATTATACAACTTATAAAGCAACCACACATGTGCTGAGATGCAGACCATCTTGCTTTTTTGCAGTTCACCGGGTGAGCAAAAATATCATATTGAGCAATCAGCTTCTGAGAAGCCCGAGCTTCGAGATGTGTTTGGAGATTCTGATGAGGATGAGCTTGCTGAATATGGGGCTCAAAATGAACTTGAGCAGGATTCACATGTGAGTTCAAAATGCAAAACACTATAACTTTGCATATTCTACCTTTGGAGTTAAACTATAAGAAATGAGAACTAATAATTAGTTGGAAAGATAATGTGTGACATCTATTTTCTGTTGTCACATGCACCATAAAAGGAACGTCTAACAATATTTTGTGATGCATATCATTTTTTCCACTCGTTGAAATATTTTTTTAATGGAAAAAATTCCCACCAGTTCGTGCCTCCTAGTGCATGATGTGTTGGGGGAATCAAGAATTACATGCTTGATCCATGGAATTTCTTTTAGACAATGATCAACGCATAATGATTGACTTCTTTGAATTTGCAAGCTTGTTCAACATAGTTTATCAAGTTTTGGTGGCTTTGCTGCGTAGGATATAATTTTTCACCTCTGTTTGGTGCTTTCTGTTTTATGCATTAAATGTTTTCCATGTGAAAGACAGGATTTATAAAACATTCCTTGTCTTTTTAAAATAGAGATCCCCCATCGAGGAGGAAGGGAGTGAAGACAAAAGTTTAAGGCCAGAGGATATAGTGCCTGATGAAGGTGCCCAGTATGAATCAGAAGAGGAAATTATTGAGCGGAAGTCAAAGGTAAAACCGGTAGGTCCCCCATTGGACTTGGAGATACCTCTGCGTCCACCACCAGGTCATCCTGATAAGGTAATAATTCTATTATCTTGTGCTTAGTTTTGATGTTTAGAGCTTTCTGTAACTCCTTGTAAAGATCCTACCTTTTCTTCTAGGTATCAAAACTACTCTGGGAACGGTGACAGTATGTCCATTGAAAATCAATCATTACAATCTTTTTGATACTATCATGATATAGCATAGTGGTTTGAATTGAAAGCTTAAAACTATCACCCTGATTTTATGTTTATTGTTATTAATTGATCTATAAAGGGATTATGCTATCTGGTTTATTTTTGTTTCTTCTTATTGTTCTTCACTTGAAATTCTAGTCTCCATGTATTTGTGAGTCGCCAGACTTGCCACTCGGTGTGCACAATTAAAGTGTTTTCTACTGCCGAGGAACAGATAATTTGCTCTTTTCCACACTCATGCTGGCCTGTTCCTTGACTACAATGAATATTGGATAACTGTTGAACTATTGGATGTGAGTTCCAAATGCTCTCTGTTGTGGGTGCCTCTCTGTCTATAGCAATTCTTCTTCTGCATGCTTGTGTATTTAACCTGTCACAATATAGTCCCCTCATGCTGTCATGGCTTTTTTCAGTCGTTGAAAATTCACTCTAGCAATGCTTAGATAAATTATACATAGGTTGTCTCAAGATCCATTTCAAAGCAAAATGCACAGAATCCCTTAAAACTCAAACAAATGGGCTACGAGATACCGAGATTTCTTAATGCTTCAGTTAGAGGGTTCTTAATGCCCTTTGCGTTCTACTGCTATTTTGTCCTTTAAAGTTGCTGTGTGAGTAGTTTTATTTTAAAGATCGTGGCTTATGTTTTCTTTCGCTTAACGTCTGAAATGGTATGAAGTAGTTCATTTGCTTGAATTGACCATCTTGAGCATGTTATTGTTAATACATTGCAGATGAATTTGATCAAAGTATCCAACATCATGGGCATTGAATGTAAACCTTTTGATCCAAAGACATATGTGGAGGAGGATGTATTTGTGATGGATGAATCAGGAGCAAGGAAACGTATACGCCTTGAAGATAATATTGTGCGATGGAGAAGTGTTCGTAATCGTGATGGCTCAGTCTCTGTAAGCTGAGCATTTCAATCTTACAATATTATATTTTATATGGTTATATACATATATTGTTTCACATTTCATGTTCATACTATGTTGTTAACTGTT